>BSBK01002239.1:10000-107500 GCA_027943335.1 Chamaecyparis obtusa
AAGTGATGAAATGAATGCTAGATTAATCTATGTTTGTTGGGATTTTCTATGCAATAAAATGATGAAATTGATCTAAAAACTTGAAAGTGATGAAAATTGAAACTAGGCTATGATGCAAAAACAAGAAACAAGATTAGGAATATTTTTCCAAAAATTGCATAATTTCTAGAATTCAACATATAGCATTGCTATTCTCCAAATTGCACGTGATTCAAGGATTCTCCAGATTCATAGGATGAATTGTGAAGGATTGAGGCCTGGTTATATAGAAATCTAGGGTTTGAGAACTCATGGAAAAGCCAAAAATCACTCCTTGATCAACTCGAATTGATTGGTGAGTTATTAGGGAATTAGAAATAGTTATCTAGTAAAATCATGCAAATCAGCTTTTTAACTCAAAATTGGAAGTTGAGATCACTCAATCTGATTTTTAACTCACAATCACATGTTGAGTTTAGAAAGTTAACAAATTGAATCAAAGAGTTATTTTTGAGTTTAACTGATCTTTTAATTTTTGCATAGATAATTATTGATTTATTTAATTTCCATGTGTTTATTCTCAACTTAACTGATTTTGTTTAAAAATAATTGATTTATGGGTTAATCAATTATTTAATTAGACTTTATCCAAAATTATATTACTAAATTTGACAATTTGATTTTAATCAATTAAATAAATATTTCATCGATTATTTTTTGAATTTTTGATTTATGTCAAATAAATAATATTAATTAGGAATAATTTAATTAAATCTAATTAAAATAATTAAGTGGTTGAATAAAGTTTAATTAAATAAATATTTAACATATTCAATTAATCACACTTAGGAAAGATATAATATTATCATTTATCGCCAAATAATTTTAACCAAAAATATTATGATAAATTAGGAATATTTAGGAATATTCCTCGATGCAGATTTGAAATAGGATTGATTAGGGTTTCAATGATTTGATGTGCATATGTGTCTTAGGTTAGGACTTTAGGGTCGATTTCAATTGATTTGTGGACGTAGGAGGTCAATGGTACTGAAGCCCATTTTTGGGGTATTACATTTTGCCCCTCTTTGAATTACTATGTGAAGCGCAGTGGTTCAAAGATAATCTGTTTGGTGAGATCTGGACTCAGTTATGTAATAGAGAAACTGATCTTGGTTGACTAACTGATTCTGAGATAGAAATCGATTGAAAGATTGAAGATGTTGATTAAGGTCCCGATTGACCAAAGAATCGAGATGATGTTTGTTGGAATTAGGAGAGATAGGTACTGAGAGGGGAGGGGTGAACCAGTGCCTTCAAAAACTCAACTTGTAAACCTTTCTGATTTATAACTATAAACAGTGATAACCGACCTATATAACTTGAATATAATTGCATGAATAATTTATCCACTTAACATAAGTAAACAACATGAAATCCATAACACAATCACATGACACAAGTATTTTGGTAACACAGAAACCCTTGTTAGAAGGTAAAAACTACTGTGGGGATGACACCCATAATTATTCACTACTGCAGATAGAAAAGGTTTGCCTGTTAGGGCTACAAGTTTTGACCACTTCTGGTGATCTCACCCTGTTAGGAGTGACATGTTAGATCAACTAGATCTACCTAGTTATAGATTTTAACAACACTAATGAAGTGTGCACGCGTTAAGATATTTACATAAGACTATTAAGTCTACTCTGTTAAGAGATTTTATCCAAAAACTCTATTATAATTGTCAGAAAGCAATAGTATTTATTTGCTATTTGACACTCATTTGTCTGATATAGATTTATAAGCTCTGATAAAATATCACCTTACTTGTGGTGAATCTCTACTCTGAACTGCTCGGTAGCCTCTGCTAATTTTGCTCAATCTGAATTCTACTATACTTGGTTTGCTCTGTTTAACTGATAGACTTGAAGATAGGCAAATGCTTCAAGTGCTCCATGATTCATATATCAGCTCACACCAAAAATGATGCGAACACACAAATATATAGTGTTCTATTTTTGCTGCTTTAACAAAATTAAGTTACACACTATAATCATAACCCTAAGATCTACGGTGTACAATAATAACCTAGATCATCTATTACAAAAGATATACATTGTATTTAATGAATATCATTACATTAAATGTTCCTCGATCTTGGTAAAACATTTTACAAACCGTTGTAACCATTTTCATAGAAGAATGTGCCATTCCTGATTTCTATGTCATTTCTTGTGATCCTTGGTAAACACTGTAAACTGATCGGTGTATACTGTGATGCTCAGTGTTTACTGTCTATCGGTGTCAATGTCTGCTGGTGCTTGGTAAACTGTCTGCTGCTCGGTATATAGGCTTTGTCGACTAGTCTGTTCTGCTTTATGTTACCAATTAGCTCAATGTAAGTAATCGACCGATATCTTTACACACCTTTGGTACTAATGACAACCTTAAAAGCTCAATAGAGATAATAATCTCCCCCTTTGGCATTAGTATCAAAACTCTGAATGTATAAAGACAAAATTTTCTATGTGACTTAGATCTCCTTATATCTCCGCCATATACATATACACATCAAAAATTTCTAAGTACCAAGTACTCCCCTCGGTGCATGCTCCTGATAATATATAGTATACATAGCATCTGTGTACATAATATTTGGCATAATAGCATTTGATACATTATTTTCCCCCCTTTTGATAGTAATGCCAAATACAAAATTGAGGTAGTATACTCACAGCTTGTCAAAAATTGACTGATGGGTTTTCTTCACTGACTCCAAGAGGTTTTCCCATTCCTCTTTCAAGTTGGTGAGAGCAATGTGCTCAAGACCGACTTGTGCATGCATGTCAAAGATATTTTCTAACACCAAAACTTTTGGTATTGCAACTAATAGCTCAGCTTTGACAATATGCGCTTCAAAAATTTTTAGGTATGGAATGAGTTCGGTTTGCAACTTAGTAACCTGATCTGTGAGGTGCGCTTCTTGTTTCTTCAAATCTATTATCAACCGCCGGAGTTCCTGAACTCGGTGAATATGCTTTAGGAAAGCATGTGGCTTGGTGATAGCTGCATTGGTACTCAACTGTATTTCTACTTCCAAACCTTTGATCTTTTCACTGACTTCAACAATGAAGGTGTCTATATTACAAAGCTTCAATAAATATTGACAAATTGTTTGGGTGATGGATTTTGTTTCAGTAATTACCTTAGATAATTTGACCTTAAGTAATGCCACCTCTTGGCTGATTTTCTCTGCTAATTTGTGTTGTATTTTGGATTCTGCCCTTTCTTCAATTTATTTGTCTGCATCAATGTTCGGGGTGTTGATCTTCTTGGCAAGTGTAGCAAGTTGATCTATAATAGGCATATCCTCATCAATATGTATCTTAGGTACTACCTATTGGAGGATATCCTGCACATCGGTTAATACTTCTTTTCTTTTGTGCTCTTGCTTCAACTTCTCTTGTGCTACCTTCCTTGAACATAACTCCCCATATTTACTCAAGTCCTCGGGGCTTAGGGTCCTCGGGTCACACTCAGGGATAATGATCACTTCATCTAGGGTGACCGGCCCTTTTCCTTTCTTCTTCTTCTTCTGTGCTAGAGGTGATTTCTTCTCAATGATAGCAATAGATCTATCTCCAGTCTTCGGAGTATCCTTCCCTGTTAACACTTGTTCTTCCTTCTTCAACTCCTTGATAGTGGTGGTCTTGGTTGTTATAGTAGGAGTCTCAGTTGTGGTGTTTAGTGGGATCACCTCAGTTGCCTTTGGTTCTTGTGTTTGCTTTGCTTCATTTGTTTTTTTTGGTTCGGTGGAAGGTGCCTCTGTATGTGTAGGATCATCTATCTCTACAGGTTTCTCTATGTTTTGATCCCCTGTGGTATCTTTGTTTTGCTCAGGATCTGAGCTGTCGGGTTGTACTTGGGAAAGAATTTCAGCTACTTCGGCAAGTACAGGAAGTTCACCCGGTAGTGATGTAAATAGAATTTTAGTGTCCAATGCTTCATCTTTATTTGGTGCAATATTTACATCTTCATCATCTTGGTCATCAGGATCACCATGTGTGATGTCTACAATGAGTACATCATCATCGATTTTCTTCTCCAGTTGGATTTCAACTTTATCCGGTGCATCTTGTGAAACTTTTATTTCTTCCTTGTCCTCGGTTATATCAATTGCCTTGGTAACTGATATACCAGTATTCTTTGATTTCTTTGTTGTTCCCTCATCAATACAAATACCTTTACCTTTAGAATTTTGTCTCTTCTTAGACAGGTTAAAAAATGCTTATTGCTCAACATTTTCTTTGGCCTTCAGAATTGATGTCCATATAGAATCAATTGTGAGATCCATATCTACTACATTGTCATCCATGATCATTAAGGCCCTATTCTTGATCATAAAATTTTCTTGGTATTTGGTCAAGTATTCACTAACTTCTCCAAAGCTTAAGTGTGTGGCTACCCGAACTAGAGAGCATTCTCTCTTTCTCTTCTCGGTGTCTAATGCAACAACCCATTTCTCAGTAATTGTATCATCCAATTTCTTTGGTAATGTACATGCAAACTCCATTGGAACTTTCTTGAATTTTATCATCATTTGGATGACAACCTCTTCAATCTTGGTTTGATCTTCTTTTGACATTTTGTCAAATCTGTCTAGTAATGGATCAGTGAGGTCTCCATGTTCAATTATGTCCTCAATGACTTCATCTATTGTTTTGGCCTTGTTACTAACCACTTTGAATTAATTTACATCATCTTCTGTCTCTATATCCTCTAGATCTTCCTTATTTCTAATGAATTTCCTCCTTTTCTTTGGTGCCTCAGCTACAGCTTTGTTCTTTCTCTTAATGTATTTCTTTGTCGGTGTAGCTGCTCTTCTTTTTGTTACTTTTACTGCTTCTTCCTTATTTGTAAGTGGTGTTGCAGTTGATGATCGTGTCTTCATACCTTCATGTATAGGTGACTGCTTCTTTGTAGGAATTTCAGGTGGAGGAACCTGTGTAGGATCTACTTCTTTGTTGAACTCGCTTTCCTCACTATCATATGGTTTGTCGGCTAACTGTAGTTGACCTTCAGTTTCCTATTCAACCAGTGTCCCTTCAAATGTGTTAGACCCATCTCCATATTGTGCAGTGAGATTTTTCTTCATCTTCTTTACCTTCCTAGTTATTTTACCGATCTCAATATTTGTAGATATTCTAGATTTGGCTTCTTCATATACTCCGAACCTAGTGGCAATGGGATCCTTTGGTAATGCAAGCAGTGCATTAATAGATTTTAGTGTGAAATCATGGTTTATTTCATATCCCATCGGTGCCAACCATTTTATCATAGGCTCAACTACTTTTATCAAGGTATAATCGGTGTTGACCACAAAATATATGTCATTCTCAAATTTTTGAACTAATTCCCTCAAAATTTTGCTTCTCTTATGCATTTTAGATTGAAATTCAGTGTGAAGTATGCATTAAACTCTAGATTCAACTTATCTCCTAACTTGTTCATCATTTCACCAATCTATTTTGTTATCGGTACATCCGATATCCAATTTACTTTACTAGTGCCAGACACATACTTTTGTAAATAGAGGAATATGCATGCAAGTAGAGATCCAAACTTACATGTGTTGGATTTCTTTTTCCTTATGGTCTTCATATTCTCCTGAAGTTGATGAAACGATGCCTTAGCAAGATCAACTTGGTGACCTTTCACTACAATTTTGTGTGCCATGTCTATTGCACTGTAGGGTACGCTGTTGAGTCTGCTCGATTGAAATAGCTTGTACCCGATCACATGTGCTACAAATTTTACTGCTGGGTCCTTGATTGTTGAAATCTTCAATGCCCGACCATCCCATTGTGCTCCAATGTATTTCTCAACATCTAGTCATGAAGAACTTTGAAAAGCCTTAGATTTGTCGGTTGTAGGGAGCCTAGTAACCCTACTGATTATTTTCTTGTTGACCTCAATCAGTTTATCCAGCCAGAATTTGTCATCATGATATCTACTCAAAATGATTCTAATCCAATCCGATTTGAATGATTACGGAAAGTGTATAAAACATGATAACCCTAATTCCTCAATCTTCTTGTAGTTCGATTTCATTTTTCCATCGGGGCCACAAAGTAGTTGATATGTTGCAATAGTTTCAAAGTCTCCAACTTCTCCTATTTTGCAGTGAATATAAGACCTTACGTCTTCTGTCAGTAAAACCCTTTCGAGTATGCTAAAAAATGTGCCCATCGTGTCTATTTGTGCTACGACCTTAGGATGTGGCTTAAACTTTAGTTCATTGAAATTTTCCCTAATGATTGGATTAACTTCCTCTTCAACACTTTGAGTTTTGCTTGTAGACGATGTCGATGCCATAAATTAATTCTAGGGTTTCGACAAGCAATAGGATAGGAAGTGTTTGATCGCAAATGAACTTACTCGGTATCATGAAGAGTGATGTCGGTTTGATCTAGCGTAACCTTGAATCCTTCTGAAAATATTTTAGCTCAAACTCTGCTCTTTGAATTCTCCGCTCTTCAAAATCACATTGTAGAAATGAATTCTGTTCCTATGTATTTATAGACTTTCGATGTTCCTACTCAAACTTTTATGCAATAAATGCTCCATCTAACTTTTGGTATGAAACAATTGTTAGCTCAGTGACAACTAAAACTTTTATCCACTCGGTTAACATAGAGTTTCTTATTCGATTGATACATATGCTCGGTTAACCTTAGATAGTGATTACCGACGGGTAACCAACTATTGATTTCTCTCTTTTACCAATTGTATAACATTGTTAGCTCATGACAACTAAACCATATTGCATCTTTATTCATGCAGATTTAGTATAAGAACATTATGCATAAGGAACTATATGTAAAATGTGATCTTTTGAAATAACAGTCCCATACATACCTATTTCACTTTAAGTGGAGGTACTGATGTCACCCAATCCAGTGGATGAGGTTTCACCAACAACATTACTTGACTCAGCATTCTCATTAGATGCCTTCTTTCACATAGTGTTCCTTAACTTCGTGATACCAACAATAGTATATCCACTTTCAAATATATGGTTCTCTTCTGGTGCTCGGTCTCTGCACTTCTTGCTTAAATGACCGACCTTATGGTAGTGCATACAAGCCATCCCAGTGTTTGTCCAGCTTCTTGATTGTCCAATCCGACTCTTTTTATAATAGTTTGCTGCAATGTGTCCATATATACCACATACAACATAGTTACTCCATGTATTATAATCCCAAACATAAGAGTTACCTTGTCTCTTCGGTTGATATGGTCTGCATTGTGGTTTCTCCTTAGGTGTCTAGACTTGCTTCATTTTCACCTTATAGTCATGTGCAGTGTGTCCATGCTTGCTACAAGTATAGCATATTTTCTCCATAGTAGTATTATTAGCAAGATCATTTTTCTTAGCTCTACACTCATAAGTAGGATGTCCAAACTTACCACAGTAGTAACAATATCCATTAAACTTAGGAGTGACAGGAGGTTTACCTTGTGCTTTGCTTCTACACACATTAGATGTATGTCCCGGTTTGCCACAATGATAACATGCCAACAATTTAGGTTTCTGATTTTGACTGATGTTGATTTGTTCATCTTGTTGTGATGACTCTCCTTCACCGGTGTAGCCTATACCGACTTTATTTCCAAATCTTCTCTGATTAGTTAAGAAGTCATCAATCTTCTTGGAGTTGTCCTCAGCAAGTTTCTTCATTTCATTTTGTTGTAGTTTATTTTTCACTTCATTTCTCAGCTTCTCATTTTCTTCTCTGAGTCTTACAACATCTTCTAGTTTTCTTGACAATTCTGCATTCACTCGGTTTACCTCTTGATTCATAGTCATCACTTGATTAGTTACTTGGAAATGTCGGTAAGTGAGTCTTTGTATCTCACTCTCTTTAGTTTGAAGTTGTTCACTCATTTGTCTTCGGTTGTCAATTGCCAAATTTCTTTCTTTCTCAACTTGTTTTTCTTTGTTCATTGTTTCTACCATTCTCACCATCTGAGATTCTTGACCGATTTGTAGTGCTTTCACTTGATCAGTTAAATATTGATTCTTTTCAGATAGATCAATGATTATGCTTTCAGATCCATCAGAGATGCTTCTAGAACTAGATCCAATATGCTTGAATATGTCATCAATAGATTCTTCATGGTAACCGATCTCATTCTGTAGTCTAGCTAGGTTCTTCCTTTCATCTAGTAATTTCTTCAGTCCTTCCTTGGCTTGCTTATACTGTTCCACAAACATTTGCATTTGTATCTTCTAATTCTCAATACTCTTGTCAAGCTTGTATCTCTCCATGACTTAGATCTTTACCCTTCAGTGGTTAAACTATTCAAATAAGAGAACTATTCTCTAATACCAATTGTTGGAATTAGGAGAGATAGGTACTGAGAGGGGAGGGGTGAATTAGTGCCTTCAAAAACTCAACTTGTAAACCTTTCTGATTTATAACTATAAATAGTGATAACCGACCAATATAACTTGAATCTAATTGCATGAATCATTTATCCACTTAACATAAGTAAGTAAACAACATGAAATTCATAACACAATCACATGACACAAGTATTTTGGTAATGCAAAAACCCTTGTTAGAAGGTAAAAACTGCGGTGGGGATGACACCCACAAATTCTTCACTACTGCAGATAGAAAAGGTTTGCCTGTTAGGGCTACAAGTTTTGATCACTTCTGGTGATCTCACCCTATTAGGAGTGACATGTTAGATTAGCTAGATCTACCTAGTTATAGGATTTTAACAACACTAATGAAGTGTGCACTCGGTTGAGAGATTTACATAAAAATGTTAAGTCTACTCTATTAAGAGATTTTATCCAAAAACTCTATTTCAATTGTCAGAAAGCAATAGGTATTTATCTGCTATTTGACACTCAATTGTCTGATACAAATTTATAAGTTCTAATAAAATATCACCTTACTTGTGATGAATCTCTGCTCTGAACTGCTCGGTAGCCTCTGCTGATTCTGCTCAATCTGAATTCTATTGTACTTGGTTCTGCTCTGTTTAACTGATAGACTTGAAGATAGGCAAATGCTTCAAGTGCTCCGTGATTCATATATCAGCTCACACCAAAAATGATGCGAACACACAAATATATAGTGTTCTATTTTTGCCGCTTTAACAAAATTAGGTTACACACTATAATCATAACCCTAAGATCTACGATGTACAATAATAACCTAGATCATCTATTACAAAAGATATACATTGTATTTAATGAATATCATTACATTAAATGTTCCTCGATCTTGGTAAAATGTTTTACAAACCGTTGTAACCATTTGCATAGAAGAATGTGCCATTCCTGATTACTATGTTGTTTCTTGTGATCCTCAGTAAACACAGTGTAAACTGATCGGTGTATACTGCGATGCTCGATGTTTACTGTTTGTCGGTGTCAGTGTCTGCTGGTGCTCGGTAAACTATCTACTGCTCGGTATATAGGCTTTACCGACTAGTCTATTCTAATTTATGTTACCGATTAGCTCAATGCAAGTAACCGACCGATATCTTTACACACATTTGGTACTAATGACAACCTTAAAAGCTCAATAGAGATAACATATGTTAACGGTAACAACAATGAACCTGTGATTATGAAGAAGTGATAAAATGCCTAATTTTGAACCTATGATTACGAGGAATTGACTATCTTGACTCCAAACTTGATTGTCCAAAGGAATCAAAAGGATGCCAAATATGAACCCTTCAGTTACGAAGAATCAAGGAAATAACACATTTGAACTGATGGTTACGAAGAGTTGATATAGTTTACAAGATTAGGAGAACACCAGATTGATATGGATTTCGATGAATCTGATATGCCCCAAGCGACGAGGACTTTTGACGAGTCAACAATTAGACGTGGTTCTTGTCTTGATTGTTGAAGAAATTTTGAAAAAGATAGATTTGATTAATGGTTAATGATATAAAATACCATGCCCCCTTTGGGATTCAAATCAAAATATGGTGAGAAAGTGAGTGTGAAATGATTAGAAGCAACGTAATCAATTGGAGAAGTGGTTGTACACATTTGGGGATGCATTCTGCATCTTTTAGGGATCATCTTGACCAAGTTTGAAGAGGTTTGACCATGAGGTGACCATGGTTGACCAAGTTGAAATTTCAAAGTTTGATGTTAGTTGATCAGATAAATTGAGGTCTAGATTCCTGTGATGTCATGAAGATCGATTATGCAAGTAGTTGGTCGTCTTGGGTCCAAAATTTTAAATTGCATTTTTGACAAAGTAAACAATTTGAGATTTTGATTTTGATCTCGAAAATGGATTTAGGACGTCGAAATTAGCTAGGGGTGCAATTTTCATGCAAATCAGAGCACTTTGAAAATTTAGGTCAAAACCTATATAAGACAGAAAGGGATCATTTTCAAATCATTTGTGCAAGTTGACTTTTGAGATTCCGTGGAGCCCTTTGAGAGAAAATATGGTGGTCCTTGTGTCTTCTCACTATTTCAAGCGATTTTGACGATACCAGTGACCGCGACAATATGGGAACTCGGTAAGTGGACCTTTGAGAATCTTTTGCAATCATTTTAACACGTTTTTATATCAATTTTTAGGATGTTTTAATATTTTTACGTGATTTCAACTTTTGCTCCATAGTTTGTCGTACGACAACTGGTAGAGTGTCATACGAAATTCCAAGTCCAAATCAATTATCATCTCCATTGTAGTATAGTATCATATGAGATTTACCCAAGTATCGTACGACATTTCATCGCGTCTCTCAGTTGTCGTACGACAACTGATAGATTGTCGTATGAGAGCCAAATGTTGTAGGGGTTGTTGTATAGTGTCGTATGACACTTGACACTAGTTTTTGATTTTTTAAAGTGTCGTATGGAAAACAACGAGTGTTTTTAAGTCATTTAGTGAAAATTTTAAAAAAATTTAAGGACTCAGTTGGTTTTCATAGCATTTAATGCACCTTGTGATATGTTCATTTTCTCATTTTGTGTGCATTTAATGTTGATTTGGGTCAAGTTACTGATTTCGCGCTTGTTTTTCTATGTTCACAAATGAGGTACCCAGATATTCATGTTTGTGTGTCACATCCAGCCACTCAAAGGCTGTGTTTGTCATTGCCAGATCCATTAAGAGTACACTTACCAGCATGTGGATTTGAGTACTTGATCGGTTTGCTTGAGATTCAGGCAAATCATGGTCTTATCACAGCTTTGATCGAGCGGTTTCACGCTGAGACCCAGACCTTCCATCTTCCTATTGGGGAGATTACCATCACACTTGAGGATGTGTATCGCATCCTTCAGATACCTTTCCATAGACCATGCTTAGACTACCTAAGTTCTAGGAACATAAGTCTTCACGCTTTTAGGACATTATTTGGGGCAAATGAGTAGATAGCCTAGCAGATCCCCTGGGAGACCTTGGTACAGAGATAAAGACAGACACATCACCTAGAGTGCATCATAGTAGGTATGATTGGGGGGATCATCATGTCAGGCCATCAACAGAACGGTTTCCTGATGGGGTGGGCACCCATGGTGTAGCATCTCATGGTGCAACCAAGAGAGTATGGACGGGGTCAATGCCTTTTAGCACATATATTTTCTAAGATGTATGAGGTCATCTACCACGAGGGTAATACTTTTGCCTCCAGAGTTATAGTACTACTAATTTGGACATGGGAGCATATCCTCATTTGTAGGCCCATATGTGGCAATGAGAGGCAAGCTCAGGAGCCATTGCTATATAGATATGTTGGTTATGTGACACATGTGCACATGGTCAGGATGAAGTACTGGAGGAGGGTCCTAGATGATATGACTATAATCATCTAGCATCCTTATCTATAGGTTGAGGCATGGCCGACTGCTAGAGTACAGTTCAGTTATTTTTGTCAGAGCAGGATTATGATCAACCGCTCTACCAGTGTGCTCGAGAGATTTTTGATTACCTAGGTCTGGAGGCAGTATGGCCTCATACAGGATGTACCTTAATAGTTCACCTCATTTTCTCGATAGGTTAGAGAGATTGGAGTGGGGTGGGATCCCATATTATCATATGCCATTTGTATGTAAGAGTACAATGGCTTACAGAGTAGGGATTAGGACTATCGGGTACATGTATGGATGCAGGTGTCACAGACACCTATATAGCACATATAGCAGAGCACCCATTTAGGTGATTTTCAGACCCGATAGAGCCGATCCCTACGATGGAGGAGGTGGATGATGTCACAGGGGCACCTAGGGGGAGAGGATAGCAGAGGAGAGAGGTATCAGCATAGCCGACCCCTCCAATTCAGAGAGTGGTAGGGGATCCACCTCAATCGGTGGTAGATGTTAGGCTTGCTCCTATCCCAGGAGTAGTACCATTAGTGAGACTGTTAGTTTTACAGAGACAATATACTAGAGGTGAGGGTGGAGTACTGGGCACCATGGGTAGTGTCGTAGCAGCTGAGGAGGTTTTGGGAGCACACCATGATGTGCAAATGGATGAGGTGCATGAGGCACCTGATTTTGACCTAGGGGATGAGGTTTGACATCGTAAGGAAAGGATAGATGTAGGTGGTGACGGTGGTGATGAGATGATGACAGAGGAGGAGGAAGCTGAGGAGGTAGACCCAGGTCTGAGGAAGACACCTCAGGATATCATACACTGACTACGCCATCAAATTAGGGACTTGAGAGCCCAAAGATTATCTTTAGAGATTCGATTGGTAGAGAGGGAGACTCAGCTTTGGGATGCATGCTTAGAGGCTAGATGACTACAAGCAAAGGTGGTACACCAAACATGAAAGGCAACATATTATGTGTGCATATTTTTTGGTTGTGCCACCTGGATAACGGGTTACTTCATATTCTCAGTGCATGCTGGGATTTGATGGAGCTAGAGCACCGTGAGCTGATCCACCACCAGACATGCCAGTAGGAGGAGGTGCGACACCTGATGCTGAGGATCAGGCCGAGAGTTGATATGCTAGTCAGCTTGCATTTTTGACATTTTTGTTGTACTTGATAGCTCATTGGAGCTCATGCCTTGTATTGTATGCACATTGTGCACCCCATGTACTATATCGACATTATATATATGAGATAATATTTGTTGTGACTTCATTACACTTTTCATTTTGATTATGATGTTATTTATCATGTGATGCAAATGTATGTAATGTTGAATGTTTACTTTGAATGTATGATTATGCCATATGAATGCAATGATAAATGTTAGGTGAATAATGAAAATGTATGGCTTCATTTATATTTTATGGATGCAAATGTATGTATGCATGGTTATATGAGATTTTTATGTAAATGATATGTAAATGCAACAATACACATGATGTTTTTGCAGGTACATGAAGAGTTCAAGTGCTCAGTCATTATCAAAAAGGATGTTTAACCCAGAATGACGACTGCTTGCTTATTAGATGAGGAGACCTTCACATGACGCTCAGTCCTTGTGATGTGTTTAGTGCAAAATTGAGAATATCCAATGCCATGATGAATTCAAATCATAAAAGGACTTGCGACCAGACTAAATGCAAAAATGCAAATGAAATGCAAACCTAGGACTTAGTCACTGATCATTAGTCGGTCTTTATCATCACTGAATATTTTTAGGTAACACCAGAGAGTCGATACAATTTCCACTTATTAGACAATCATGAACATATGAATATTGACTTTTAGTCAGAAATGTCGGATTAGTTATAAGCACTAAGGCACAAAAGCCAAGATAACTTGAATATCATGTCCATTTTGATTTAGCAATTTGTATAAGCATCATAGCATAAACATTGTGATGACCTGAATACACCTTGCATACAAATACACCAAGCAGTTGAGAGGTCTTCCTTGTTCCAATGTGAATTACCCGTAGTCACCCTTTATCGTTCACATCCTTGGGTAATATCGTGTTTCACAGTTGGAGTAAGAAATCACTCATAAAATAAAACAAAGAAAAGATTATGCCCATGTCCTTGCCTTTCTAAATCCAAGGAGGATATCATTGATTAGCTCAAAGGACATAATATGCAAAAATATCAATATGAATCAGTCGACATACAAGAAGATTAAAGCATGTCGTAGAGATTGTTTTGTTGTAGTAGTGTGTTTGTTTATGTTGTTGTTAGGTGCAAAATCCTTTTCTGGTAGGGAGATAGAAAAAATGACTCAGATAGAGCATTGAAGGACATTGATCAGATATGACATCGATTGCCCCCAAGTTGGAAACTTTTGATAGGATGCAGATGCTTGTTGTGTGGTGCACAGACCGACTTTATTGAATTGCAAGATATATACAAACTAAAGCAGTACAGAAAGCTGGGAAAATACCAAGATTGCTTTGATAGATGGAGCATTTTGTACAAGAGGTGCCCATTTTCTAGGTTTTCACCATCTTGGCAGAGATTCTATTTTTGCTACCAAGGCGCCTATTTACCAGGTTTTCACCAAGGCACTTTTTCTTTTTCTTCTTTTTTTTGTATTTTTCAATTTTTCAATTTTTTTTGTCATTTTTCCATTTTCAATTTTTTTTGTATTTTTCCATTTTTGATTTTTTTGTGTACCATCAAGGCACCTATTGCTAGATTTTCACCAGGATGATCATTTCTTGTAGGAATTTTTCCAATTTTTAGTTTGTTTTTAAGGACATTTTTCACATGTTGAATGCCTAGGCATAGAATTTCTTTAGATGAAGAACATTGATCAGTTCGCGGTGCTATTCTTCGTCAGTCATTGAGAGTTGATAGGCTCCAGAGCCAAAAGTAGTAGTGACAAAAAAGGGACCTAACCATTTGGGTTCAAACTTCCCTTTACGTTCTCGATGGGATTGATTTTTAGTGTTCTCTCTCAAGACTATATCACCGACCTTAAATTGCCTATGTTTGACCTTCTTGTTGTAACCTCGAGACATTCTTTTCTGATAGACTCTAAGATGATCATACACAACTTTCATGTGCTCACCTAGTAGTTCAAGTTCTTGCAACCTGGATACCCTGTAATTATCATCGGTTACCAGACCATGCACTCTGATTCTGAGTGATGGGATTTCAATCTCTATAGGAAGTACCGCTTCAGTCCCATATACTAAAGTGAAAGGAGTAGCCCCAATGGGAATTTTGATATTTGTTTTGTAAGCCCAAAGAGCTAGATTTATCATTAGATGTCAATCCTTCCCTATTTTATTGAGTGTGTGGTACAAGATTTCAGTAAGTTCTTATTGGATGCTTCAGCTTGTCCATTCCCTCGTGGATAGTAAATAGACAACCAATGTTGATTTATCTTGAATTTAGAACATAAAGAGTGTAGGTCCTTGTTCTTTGACCTCCATTGTCAGTGATGGTGGAGTGTGGGATACTATATCAAAAAATTATGTAGTTCAAAATGAACATTGATATTTGTTTGCTGGTTGCTTGTGTCAGTGGAACTGCTTCCACCCATTTTGTGAAGTAATTTGTTGCTATTATAATATGGGTGTGACCATTTGACGATTGTGGATAAATGGCTCCTATGAGATCGAATGCCCACTGTTGTAAAGGCCATTGTATTCTTAAGGGAATGAGATCTCATTCCGACGCGTGAATCAAGTTACCATGTGCCTGGTATTTTTGACAATTCTTAGCATATTTCATGACCTCTTTCTCCATATCTGGCCAATAGTACCCTGTCCTAATGAGTTTTTGAGCTAATGTCAAACTATTGGAATGTGATCCACAAATACCTTTATGGACTTCCTCTAATGTGAATTGTGACTCTTCGCATTCTAAACATCTAAGAAGTGTACCATCCAGACTTCATTTGTATAGATCATTACCAATGATGACATACCATGATGCGTTGCGAATAAGGTAACATTTTTCATGATGGTTAAAGGAATCGGGAGTGATTTGGTCACGAAGGTAGGAGTATATGTGTTTGTAGCAAGAGGAATCATGACCAACAACGGTGTAGATCATGCGGGTTTTTGGGCAATCATAGGTGGAGAATGACAGTGCTTCCACTAGGAACTCGTAGCGTAGCTCATCTTCTGGCTGCTGTAGTAAGAGGATAGTGTTTCCATGGCATTGCCTTGTTCTCCATTCTAGGTATCTGTTCAAATGTAATAGAAATGAAGTATTTATTTAGATCATCTACAGTGCACTTGTATGGAATGAGTTTTTCATCTTTTGTTTGATACACATCATTGACTTGGTGTATGACCAGTTGTGAGTCTTCATGAATGTGTAGTTCCATTACTCTCCATTCAATTGGTATTTTCATTCTATTTAACAAAGCTTCATATTCAGCTATGTTGTTGGTGTAAGGGAATTTGATTCTGAATGATTTTGGAATGGAATAACCTTGTGGCATTATAAACAATATGCCAACTTTGGGCCCATTTTGTGTGTAAGATCCGTCAAAGAATAAGCGCCACGTTCTAGAGGATAGGTGCATGATAGAGGAATCAAGAAATTCCATCTGCATTAGTTGGTCATCGAACATTAGAGCTTCAACTAGTTGATCTGTGATGACTTGTCCTTTGTTATATTTTCTTTCAACATACTCAATGTCAAACTGGCTTAGTAGGATCACCCATTTTGCTAATCTACCCATGAGAGAAGCTTTACTTAACAAGTATTTCAATGGATCCATCTTTGCTACTAGTTGTGTGGTATGAGATAACATGTAGTGCCTTAGTTTCTATGATGCAAAGATCACAACTAGACACAATTTCTCTATCATAGAATAGTTATTTTCATAAGCCACTAATGTTTGACTAATATAGTAGATAGCTCTTTCTCATTTATTCTCATCATGTTGCACCAAAAATGCCCCCAGTGATGTATTTGTTTTGGAGACATACAATATTAATGATTTCCCCTTAATAGGAGGCATGAGAATTGGTGGATTTTCCAAGTATTGTTTGATATGATTGAAGTTCTTCTCACATTCTTCACTCCATTTATAAGTCACACCTTTATGCAATTTTTTAGTGAAAGGTTGTGATATATCAGCTAACTGGGAGATGAAGCATCTGATAGATTGTATCCTCCCTTACAGAGTACACATTTGAATTATGTTCTTAGGAGGTTACATCTCCATGATTGCTTTGAATTTTTCTGGATCTACCTTAATACCTTTCTTTGAAACAATGTATCCTAGAAGTTTTCCTAAAGTGACACCAAAGGCACATTTCTTAGGATTTAGTCAGAGACTAAATTTTTCCATTTTGTCCAATATTGTACCTAATTGAGATAGGTGTTCATATCTCTCCATTGATTTAGCTAATGTATCATCCACATAGTCCTCCATGTTTTTATGTATCATATCGTGAAAGATATACATCATGGCTCTTTGATATGTAGAATCAACGTTCTTAAAACCAAATGGCATTATGCTCCAGTAGAAAGTACCCCATGCACATGTAAAAGTTATATTCTCTTAATCTTCTTGGGCTATCTTGATTTGATTGTATCCGTAGAAACCATCTATTAAAGAGTACATTTCAAATCCCACAGTCATATCCACTATCATATCGATGTTTGGTAGTGGAAAATCATCCTTAGGGCATGCTTTGTTTACATCTCTAAAATATGTGCATACTTTGATAGATTTATCTGGTTTTGATACTGGAACTATGTTTAAGATCCATTCTGCATAATCTATGACTCAGATAAATCCAACTTTAAGCAATTTCTCTAGCTCAGCTTTGACAAGGAGTGCAACATGAGGATGCATTTTTCGCAACTTTTTCTTAATAGATTTAACTACTGGAGTGATAGAGAGATGATGCATGATCAAGTTAGGATCCAACCCTAGCATATCTAAATATTTCCATGCAAAGTTGATCTTTTTCTTTGTTAAGAATTTTGTGAATGCCTGCTTTTATTCTTCTGACAGAGATTGTGCTACATGAATTAACTGAGGTTCCTCTAATGTACCCAAGTTGATAGATTGAGTTGGTTCTATAAAAATTGGAGATCTATCCTGTAAATGATTCAAAAGGACATCAAATATCTCATCCTTAGGCACCTCAAAGAGGTTTTCAACTTCAGATACATCTTTTATTTTTACTATTTTTTGGCTCTGAGATTTCCACCTAGTGGTTTTCACTCTTAGATCTCTTGTTTCTTTTTCTTTTATTCTTTTGACTGAGATATTTGATATCTAATTCATCGTACTAACACTAGTTCACTGATGGAAGTCGTCATGGGTTCTACTACATTTAGGTAGCATGTGAGAGTGTAGTCAGTTCGAAAAGTATGGATGTCATAGCTTGGATCATTGGATGTTTGGTCAATGAGTTTGGGATGTTGGATAGTAGGCGTAGGAAAGGATTGTCTGATAACATTTACACACATAATGTTGTCATCATTGGTTCTGATCCAAATCTCAAATTCAAAGGTGATATTACTACTCAAAATGTTCAATTCGTTAAGCGTCTCAATGTCATCATTGGATCCTGCGTTAGTAATAAGTGAATCAGACGTACAAGGTCCTTCATTTAGTTCTAGACTCACGTCAGGCATAGGTGCGTATTGGTGAATAAAATCTATATTTTTTTTCATTATGAGCTCATCTTCTTCTAGAACAATTACCTAGTCACAATCATTGGATTCCTCATCAGGATCTCTGGGAAAGTCAAGAACATGTGTGAAATCAGGATGAATTCCCCAAGCAAGGTTTCCTTCAGAGTTGGAACGGAACTCGTATTCATGAGAATCAGTGTCAGAATCACTAGAGCATCCCAGATGTTCAGCTATAGTGAGGGATGTCTCTCTTTCTTTTAGATCAATATGTTCTTTTGAAGTAGTAGGTTCTTATGTATCTACCACATTGATTCTTTCTTTAGGTGTCTGATCATCATTGAGAAGGTCTAATATATTTTGAGGAATACGTTCATAAGGGAAAACATCTATGGTATCTGAATCATCATTGTCTTCATGGTATGTTTTCTCTTCTTTGTGGTCATCCATTCATGGTTCTATCTGTTCTATGACATGAGAAGAATTACCACTGAGATGAAAAGGTTTCTTATGATAACCTATGCATGTTGTATCCTTGTTTGTTTATCCATAGTGTTCAATGGGTTTGATGATACCTTTGCCTCTTGCTCCTAGAGGTTCTTTTCCAGTATATCCCATTTTGGAGATTAGCTTGTGTCCTGGTCCATAATATTTTGAAGGAACCTTGAGTGATTTAGAGTCACAATTTTGAATTGTTTGTGACTGAGACTCATCTATGTATAACTAGGCTAGCACAACTTCTTCCTCATTAGATTCTTGTTTGGATACTTGTTCTGTGATGAAACTCCCATTAAAGATAACTTGTGGTTCTTTAGTTGCAGGTTTTTCCTTCTCTGAAGGTTGTCCATAAGACTTAGGTGAAAGTGGGAGAGATGTGAGAGATAGAACTGGTTCTGTTGTGTATTCTCCCATGCTTGTATCTTTGATCTTGATTTCTTTTGCTATGTCTTCCATTTTAGATGTAGATGCTATGTCAATTTGTTTGGTAGAAGACTCTTTATTGTGTGGGACAAGTTTGTTTGAACTTTCCTTCAAACCATTGCAAGATGCTGACATATCCATAGGTATAGTGACCTCTACTCTATCATAGGGAAATTTGATGCATTGGTGGTATGCTGATGGAATAACTTGCATTTCATGAATTCAGGGCCTTCCTAAAAGGATGTTATAGGCTAGTAGGAGGTCCAACACTTGACAAGTGATATCTCTGATGATAGGTCCCGTTCTGATAGGCAGAACAATGACTCCTTTTGATGATATTTCTTGTTCATCATATGCCTTAATGGTTATTTTATTTTTAGGATCAATAGGATATTTTGACAATCCCAGTTGTGTAACTAGTTTATAAGAATAAATATTTAGACCAGCTCCCCCATCTATCAAAACACGCTTGACAAGACGGTTTTCAATTAGGACTTCAATATGCATGGGCTAGTTATGCGGATGACTCTGTGAGTTGTCATCTTCCTTTGAAAAGGAAATGTATTGAGGAGAAGTCAAATGGCCCACCATGGTCTGAAATCAATCAAGATCAAGATTTTATGGAGCATTGGAATTTATCAAAGCTTTCTAGGACAACTCAATGAGCAGGAGAATTTAAAAAAAACTCAAATATAGATATCTTCACATTCGTGTGTTGAAGTTGTTGAATAATGCTATATGATGTCATTTTGGACTCTTTAGAATTGGAAGATTTAGGTGTAGTCCTTCATTTAGATACAGATGCAAGGTTAAATGGTACCTTCGAGGCATTTGATGAACCCGAGTTTGATCTTGGAAGAGTTACCTGAGCTTGAGACTGAGTAACTGCATTAGTTGATCTGTTCTCTTTGTCCTTTCTAAGAATGGTGATGACATTACAATGCTAAGATGTGCATGGCTCTACCATGTTGATGACATCATTTTTTACAGAGTATGTGGAATTGACTTTAGCACCCACATTCGGTTTGGAAGATAATGATTCTCCCTGATTGTGTTTTGGAAAAGGCATTGTGAATGCTGTATGATCATTGTTGGATTTGTGGTTGTCAATCATGATCTCTCCAGTGTCAATTTTGTCTTGAATGACATATTTTAGATGCATATAATTTTTGGTTTTATGACCCTTGTTTCAATGGAAATCACAGAAATCAGTCTCCCTCCACCATTTTGGTTTGACTTTGGGGTCATATGGTTTGATCTCAGGTAACATGATGATATTATTTTCCAATAAGGTTCTCATGGCAGATTCCAAGGACTCACCCAAAGGAGTGAACTCATGTTTTAGTTTTGTAACCCATGGTTTATACTCATTTGACTTTTTAGAAAGCTCAATTGCCTATTTCTCTGAGGCTTTTACAGCTCGAGTGCCAATAGTTAGGTTAAATGCTGGTGCTTTAGGTGGGGCACCAATGTGATCAACAACACCATCGGTGATAACATTTTTATTCTTGTTCCAGAATTTAACTTTGTCTTTATTGTTCAAACTGGAACCTGAATCATACTTGTTCTCTTTGTATAGCGTGATATCCCCTTTGCGAACAAGTATGTCCTCTATTTTTGTGGCACTATCTACCATTTTGTCAAATAAAGTATGATTCTGCATCTAAAGACAATAGTTGATTTCTAGAATCAGATTGTTGATGAAGATTTCTAGTTTCTCTTTTTCCAAAATTTGTCGAGGATATAACGAGAACTTCTTCCTCCAGCATTTGAGGAAAGTCAAGAATGGTTCTCCTGTCTTCTGTTTTAGATTATAGATGTCAATCATGGTGATTGGATGTTGGATATTATAGGAGTATTGTTGGTAGAACAACTTGATTAACTCCTCAAAATTTTTTATGGTTGGAGGTATCCTAGAGAACCAGTGGATGGGTTGCTCCTCCCAAAGATCATGAGAAGAGATGCATTAGGAATGTTGGTTCATGCATGAACTCCATGGATAGAGTGAAAAACTCCTTGACATGATCTTGAGGATCTGAATTTCTATCGTATTTGTCATATTTGGGTAGTTCCACCCCTTTAGGGAATGGTGGCATATACAAGCTTTGATCAAATGGAAATGGACATAGGGCATCCATAGATAATTCATTGGGTTCTTTCTCTTTTTCTAGCTTGTTAAGTTTGACTTGCATAGCATGCATCTGTTTCATCATAGGTGTGATAGGGTTTTTCTCTTCCTCTGGTGTGATATTATAGTCAACATTGAAGTTGTGAGGAAGTTTTCCTCCTTGTCATGCCAATTCAAGGAGGTATGTCTCTTTGTGTTCTTGTAAGAAGTATTTCATCATTTTCTTAAAGAGATCATCATCTCGGTATTGTGCAATTTCAGAAGGTGTGGGTTCTTGATTCCCTTCTTCATCAGATTTGTGACCTTGTGAGCCATGGCTAGCTGCTCTTTGAGATATGGTAGCGTGTTGATTGAGATCTTGTGTGGATTCATGAGGAGTTGTGTGACCTCCTTTTAAGCGCAAATTGTCTAGTTCATCTTCTTCGTAAAGATCTGGATCATATAGTTAATGAAAAGACTAAACTATGAGAGAAGATGAAGGTGATGTCTTTGGTTCTTCTCTAGGTTTTTTGTGTGAAGAGGCTCTAGTTTCCACCATTAACCTTAGGTGCATCTTTAGAGCAAGACAAGACAACTGATAGATAATTTGATTTAGGAAATATTAAGTGACACAACCTTATCAAGATTGGATTGAATTGCCGATGAAAAGAATGATTGGACATAAATGAAGGATATTGTGCTTGAGATGTATGGGTAGACACCCAAAAGATGGTGGACACAAGTTCACAACACTTAGCCATTTTGAGATGATGAATCGAGGTTATTTTGACAAGGTTTTTAACACAGGAGGAAACATGATTCAGACTGATCAAACCAATGACAAATCAAGAAAAATAGATCACTATAGGAAACAATAAGATGGATTTTCTATTTCTCTGCTCTGTACTTGACAAAGTGGGTTTTCTGATATAATTTGACCAGGGCTAACTATTGACTAGT
Source organism: Chamaecyparis obtusa (assembly GCA_027943335.1). Taxonomy (NCBI): domain Eukaryota; kingdom Viridiplantae; phylum Streptophyta; class Pinopsida; order Cupressales; family Cupressaceae; genus Chamaecyparis; species Chamaecyparis obtusa. The sequence goes on from BSBK01002239.1 coordinate 32,517, forward strand.
TTTTTTGACATTTTTGGATTTTATGACAATTTGTGCAAAATCTCGTGCGACAATATGCAGGCTCATACAATATAGAATAGGGTTTGGCACAACAATCCAGAGACTCATACGATAGTTGATGCCATGAATAATTTTTTCTTTCAGATGGATGACAATTCTCATACAATAGTGTACAAGTTCTCGTACGACACTTGGGGGGTTCTGATATGACACTTGTAGGAACAAAGCAATTGTGGTATGACAATTGAAGGGTTTGGATGATAGTTTACACTAGAAATGGATTTTTCTTTAGTTTTTTAGGATTTTTTGGTATTTTCGGTCTTAATTGGCTTGCAAATTTTACTGTCTAGTTTTGAAAATCTATGTATTGGATTGTCTGAGGGTGTTTAACATAGCAGTAGGCTCACAATGACAACAAACATGTGGGAACTGACTCAATGAATCAAACACACCTAGCTTACCCTAACTAGGAGAAGAGATGCATTACTTGCTCGTTGACTTAGGAACACACTCAGAGACTCCTCAAAATATGGTGATCCAACAACACGCAATGGATGTTGAAGCCCATATTAGCCGATTTCAAGCATCAAGGAGGGCTTGACATGATGAGTGTCTTAGGGTGATTACTATTCACCTTGCACATGCACTAAAAATCCTTTAGAGATAGATCAGTATCAAACTAGCTTAGGCTGTTAATCAAGGCATCCGTTCACAACTATCTCCCATAGTCTTGCAAGTAGGATTGAGGCTGTTAACCCTATGAGTACTTTGATCCGTGTACTCTCGCAAGCAAGATTAAAGTAGATTCTCTCTACACAAAATAAAAGCATGTTCATCGAATAAATCTAAGGAACAAGCACAACTATGTCTTCTGAGGAGTTAACCTCAAGAAAGCATCAAATTTCATAGTGGGGTGGAAGATTCAGCTTAAGAGTTGTCCCCACTTGGGTCATTCCCAAGAGCTTTTTACCTCATTGGAAGGCCCTCTAAAGGATTAAATGAAATGTGAGGTTGGGGACCACATGATCTGGGTTTTTGATTCTCTGAGAAGAGAAGAGCATAATCCCCTAACCTTGTCCTTTTCCCTATCCAAGACATGCCAAGTATAATTAATCTAGAGATAGTACACAAACTGGCACTGGGGAAGATATCTTATGGGTTTCTAATTATCCTAAGAAGGAGAAGAGCATAATCCCCTCAATATCTACCTCAATGGAAATAGATGCATGTACCTAATTAACTAGGTGCCTATGAAAATAAATATTAGGCAAATAAAATATTTGCTCGATGAAGATTCGACAACCTGCAAAACCACTTGTCAGAAATTTTGATTGATATGAGCGTCTTTGGTAAGCAATTTATGAAAGGGTTTCCTGTAAAAGAATGGCTTAGAAGACAAGACAAGAAGAGGCCAAAAGAATAGGTCTTAATGCTCTGGTCTTCATCTCACATCCTGAAAAAAGTGTTAGGCTTGCTCAAATGATCACATACCAGAAAACAAGTGTTAGGGTCAGCTATCAGTCAAATCTCAAATAAAAAATCTCACAAATTGATCAGAAATCCCATACAATAATTGAAATGTTGGCATGAAAAGTCATACGACAATATACCTCTACCCATATGACAGTGTGTACATACCCATACGATAATTCAACCCTGATATGACAAAGTATATGAACCGGTATGATAGTTGATGGAATGTCGTCTGTCGTACGATAGTCAGAGACTTGCCAAATGACAATCTACAAAATGTCATACGGGATTGTACAAATTTTTTTTTGAAAACCTAAAACTTTGAGAAATTTGTTAGAAAATTGATGAAAGATAAAATGGAAACCCAAAGTTGGGCCCCACGGTGGGCGCCAGAAATGTGTGTGTGAAAATTGTACTTGTTTAGAAGACACAACACATCAGTAAAACATTATTGATCAATGATAGGAAAATATGCAGTAAACAAATATATCATTAATCAGGTGATTTACTGCCCTCTAGAAGACGTGAGTATGACATTCTCAGAAGTCGACTGAGATCAATGACAATGCAATGCCTAAATGAAGGATTTGAATGCAAAAGTGATGAAATGAATGCAAGATTAATCTATATTTTTTGAGATTTTCTATGCAATAAAATGATGAAATTGATCTAAAAACTTGGAAGTAATGAAAATTGAAACTAGGCTATGAATGCAAAAACAAGAAAATAAGATTAGCAATGCTTTTCCAAAAATTGCACAATTTTCAGAATTTGACAATATAGCACCGCTATTCTCTAAATTTCACATGATTCAAGGATTCTTCAGATTCGTAGGATGAATTGTGAAGGACTGAGTCCCATTTATATAGAACTCCAGGGTTTGAGAACTCATGGAAAATCCAAAAATCACTCCTTGATCAACTCGAATTGATTGGTAAGTTATCAGGGAATTAGAAACAATTATCTAGTAAAATCATGAAAATCAACTTTTTAACACAAAATTGGAAGTTGAGATCACTCCAATGTGATTTTTAACTTACAATCACATGTTGAGTTTAGAAAGTTAACAAATTAAATCAAAGAGTTGTTTTTGAGCTTAACTTATCTTCTGATTTTTTCATAGATAATTATTGATTTATTTAATTTCCATGTTTATTCTCAACTTAACTGATTTTATTTAAAAATAATTGATTTATGGGTTAGTCAAACTTTATCCAAAATTATATTATTAAATTTGACAATTTAATTTTAGATCTATTAGATTTCCACAATCCATATTACTATTTAAGTATCAGTTTCTGGATTCAATTGTGGATCTCCGTGCACCTGTCTTCTCTCTCCCCTCTTCCCCTCTCCCTCTTTTTATTGTCTGCCAGATCTGCAACATATCATCTTATGTTCTTTTCTCTCTAGCATCCTGATGATGGATCATGTAGTATGATCCAAAACGTCGATGTTAAAAAATGCTACACAATTGAATCCAAAAATTGATACTTAAATTTGATTTTAATCAATTAAATAAATATTTAATCGATTATTTTTAGAATTTTTGATTTATTGTCAAATAAACAATATTAATTAGGAATAATTTAATTAAATCTAATTAAAATAATTAAGTGGCTAAATAAAGTTTAATTAAATAAATATTCAATTAATCACACTTAGGATAAATAAAATAATATCATTTATCGCCAAATAATATTTAACTAGAAATAATTATGATAAATTAGGAATATTCCCCGATGCAGATTTGAAATAGGATCGATTAGGGTTTCGATGATTTGATGTGCAGATGTACCTTGGGTTAGGACTTTAGGGTCAATTTCAATTGATTTGTGGATGTAGGAGGTCAATGATACTGAAGCCCATTTTTGGGGTAGTACACTTGTGACCCTTGTATGTTTGTTGTAAGAAGTGAAGATATAAACTCTTTGTGGTAATTAATGTGTATATAAATATTAATAATTAATGTGTATAAAAATATTAATATTTACTTGTGTGTTTGGATATTATTTAAATAAATATAAATACCTAAATATTATGTGTGGATATATATATATATATATATATATATATATATATATATATATGGGTGCACACATTTATGTATGCCTATATATAAGTGCTTACATTGTATTTATTACTTCTACTAGTGGGTTTTTGAGAGAGAGGGGTAAATTACCTATAATTATTATTTAGTATCAATATTTGAGTGATGGGAGTAAATAAGTGAATAAATAAATATTAAATATTTTAAGACCATAACATAACAAAGGTTAATAAAACCATTTGTCATGAAATGGTTGGGAGTTGATTGAATTATCGTGTAAATCCTTCCACATCATACAAATGGGAAATAGGACTTTATTTCAACCATTTGGATACAGGGAAAGATGAAGGCACATGAGGAATCAACCTTTATCATTTTTGCAGAGAGGGAAACTGAGGTTGAAGATTTTATTCTAAGTATAGTTTAGAGAGAGAGAGAGAGATTGGAAAGTGGGGTTTTCCTAGGAGTTCTTTAAGATTTGCATTGGTTGGAGACCATTTGCAGGAGATTCTACACCCCTTTGAATTGGATTGGATTTGATTGAATCTCTCCAACAAGGTTTCTCCATAGTATCCCAAGTAGGATCTATCACTAAGAAAGATCCTTCAATATTTTTGAAAGTATTGTTTGATGTTTGTATGTTAAATATTGCTTTCTCTCTATGTTTTCACATGTTTGATTAATGAAATGAGTGAATAAAGAATAAGGAAGTGTTCATATGAGTTTCATACTGGCAATATGCCTCTACCTTATTAAATAATTATCTCGAAAGAACCTATGTGAGTTTTTGAATTCTTTGTGATGTTTTTTCCTTAATAGTTTATATGGACCTTTGTCAAGTCTCAGATGAAATATATAATGGATCTTAGGCTAGACTTAGGTTTTATTGGTAATTTGGAATGGAATTGAGGTGTTCTCATCTAGGTATTCCTTGAATTCCACTTTCAGAGTCTAAATCTTGCCCAGTTTTAACCGTAAGGTAATTCTAGACTTTATTTACTTATTTATTTTTCCCAGTTTGACAATTAAGTGTGCCATTCTATTAGGTCAAGTGTGTTTCTCTAATTCATCAAATGTGTTGTTTGAATTCTCCATGTGCATTGTTTGGATATTGCAAGTGTGTAGAACCTGAATAACAAGTGCGTAGAACTTGAATAGAAAGTGTGTACCCCTAATTTTCTAGTGTTTAGCCCTAATTTTTTAAGCGTGTCATTCTAAACATGTAAGTGCATAGTTCTAACATGGTATGTGCATAGATCTAGTATAGAAAGTGTTGCTCTATAATTTTCAGGTGTTTTGGATGCCTGATAAGTATAAGTTACATATTCTTCCTTTTTTTATACTTTAAGTTATATTTTATGTAATAGTTTTAGGATGTTTGAGACTAGTTTCAACTTCATAGGATTTGAAATAAAGATTCTATTTTTTGAGATATTTTAGAAAATTTCAATCAGCCAAATTTCAGGAGTCAACATGTTTACTTCAACATGAATTTATTATGATGTTTTATGGTTTCAAGTCAGTACCAAAGGCACTTGTGATCTGATTTTTGGATCTATTGATGTGACATCATGCTTGGTACATTTTTATGCCTTCTTATATGTTTTGAATCATTTTGAGTTCTAGATTAGGGTTTAGGGTTGTCTGGTGGACTAAGTGCAACCAGTGATCACCTAAACCTAATCAATGGATGTTGTGATACTATAATAGCATGCATTATGTTATGTTGAGACTCTTGATTCACTTATGATGTGTTTATGGGTAGAGAAACTAGGTACTCTAGGTGAGTGCCTCACAAGTGGGGGTCGGGGTCCTAAAGTGGCTAGCTATGATAATCCATTGTGAGCTGTGTAATCAAGTGATAACCTAACTAAATGAACTGGGAATGGGGGGAAATAACACATTAAAAAGATTAAGAAATGCCTCTCCCATGTCTCTAGTGCTTGTAAAGGCTAGGTATGGGAGTGAAGAAGGTGCCTTATGAGATGACACAATCAAACAACCTTGTCTCCACAAGAGGTGTTTAGTTGTGCATGTGCCTACTTGGGGGATAGGGCTTAGAGAGGCTAGCCAGGATAAACCAATGGGCGAGGTCTATTCAATGACACTCACCTAACAGGTAGTCTAGGGTTCCTACACTTGGTTTTGTGCTTCTAGTAGTCCTCCTAGTTTTATTGTCTTCCATGATTTATGCTTGTTCTGGGAAGGGTTTACCACCTTAGGTATGTCATAGTTGTTATCTCTTGCATGGGTCTTGGTTTCTATCTCGTAGCTCAGGGGAGTGGTCTTATTGGTCTGACATGGTTGGGTGGTTAATCTTTATTATATCAAGGTATTGTTCATGGTTCCATGGATGATTCTGGCACCTATTCCTTCTCAGACTTGCAGCTGTATATTTCATATGGTTTAATGCATCATGTTGAGATGTAATTGATGTAAATATAATTATGCAATTGTAATGTATATTCATGTAATTTTAAACTCCAAAAGGATTCATTTTCAAGTGATGTAGTGATATATATGTATTAATTCAAGAAATATAAAGGGAAGGGTACTTCTAGGTGAAATGAAAAGGGAAAAGATCACATTATGTAAAGTGTATGTTTTATATGTGGAAAGAAAGAATTTACATTACTTGCTCATGTTACTCCCTTATGTTGAATGTTTTAATGTATGAACTAGATCTTGAATGTGTTAATATATATCAAAAGAAATGATAATGTTTGGTTAATGATCAAAGTAATGAACTATGAAATTGTAGAATAGTAAATGAAGTTGTAAGACAATGAATGATTATGTTTTTAATAAGTAAAATGATAATTTGGCTAGTAAAGATTAGATGGATGATTTGTTACAAAGGAATTGATTTAGGAACCTTTATTTGGAAACTTTTAAATGGAACATAGAATAGTGTAGTTCACTATAGTGAATGGTTAATGAATTAGATAGTGTTGTTAAAGTAACAATGTTAGGGAACCTGTGTGGGACATGGCTTTTATTCAATTTTAAATTAATATTCTTATGCATCAGAGAAATATATTATTTATGTTATAGAGTTAAGTAACCATGCTTTGCACTTCATGATAGATGTCTTAAAAAAATAGTGTTTAGAAGTGTTGTCCTTTTGGGTTCCCTAGTGGGGCATTACTATATGTATGTGTGTGTGTATTTGTGTATATATACATGTGTGTGTGGATATGAACACACACACACACATGTGTGTGTGTAGACACCTAAATTTTATTAATTGCTTTAATTGAATTTAGTTAGTCTAGTTACGTTTATTGAATAAATAATTATGTATTATTTAATTAATTCAAGTTATCCTTTAACTCGATTAATATAACTAATTAAGCTATACCCTTTATTGATTAATTAATGACAAACCATAACCCATCTAATTAATTAATTACCCCTTTCCTCTATTAAATAAATTAGATTAAATAATTTATCTTATTTAATTAATTTATTTGTCATTTTCCTCTTTGCTCCCAAAATGAATTAATTTAAATAATTAATTCATTTTTGTCACGTGTCTCCTAACTTAGCCCTACTCCTAACCTTTCCTCTAACCTAACCCACTAACTAACCCTCCAACTAAATTTATCCTTTCAAACCTCCTATTAACCAACCCTATCCAAATATGTGCACATTATTATTTTAATTAATTAGGAAACTAACTTCTATTTTTAGTAGCATCCCTCCAAACTAGACACCTAGCCTTCCCTCCACATGTCACTATTTGAATTGACACTTGTCAAATTTATGGTTACAAGTGTTGTATTTTGGAGACCTCTCACCTTGCACTCAATTTATATTTAAACTCCCATACTTCCTTCACAATCCATCCACTTCCATTTCATGCAACATCATAATGCCATTTTGGTTTTAGAATTCGGTTGGCATTTTGATGAAAGTGATATGTGTTTTGATCACATGAGTGTATTGTGATGTTATCATTGCCGGAAACATGTTCTGTTGATGTCAAGAGATCATATTTACCAATGTTATTGAAGGATCAAATGGAGAAGCAACTACGTGTTCAGTCAATCAGTAAGAAGATAGTATGTAGAATTCAGACGACTAGATCTGGAGTTGGAGATTGAGTAAAGGTGTGTGAATGTACATACATTATCTATAGAGGTATATTTGACTAATTTTATGATTGCATCAATTAGTTTGAAGATTTAATTGAGTTATTGATGATTGAAGTGATACACAGTTAAAACAGACCACTGATTAGTACTGTTAGTTAGATCGATGTTGCGATCAAATGTAAGTGGTTGATCGACATGTTTTTGAGTTTTGATGTTTTAGGCCAACATACAGGATGTTGAATTTTTATTTTTGCATGCTTGCTCATATGTTAAGTTAGATTTGAGGGAAGACTTGTAAAATGTTTTAGGGTTCTAGCACCGATCTAGAACAAGTATATAAATGGTTGATAAAATCATTAAGTATGTTGTTGTGATGGTATGTGGTGACTGACAAAGATTGTTGAAGATAGTATAGAGGTAGTAAAGTGTTTAGAGTAGCATAATTGATCAGGAATACATTGGATCTATCATGCATTGAGTGCAAACATCAAGTCATTCTTTACTTATTGATTCTAACATATTGGCAAGCTAAATCCTTTAACAAGGTGAGCAGGATCTTTAATAGGATCTAAAGTATAAATCCTCTAACAAGGTGAAATCTCACAATGAGTTTTAAATCCCTTGACAGGGTAGTCTTTAACATGATTATTGTAGTTCTTAATCAAGCTATAAGTACTATTAACCAGGTATAACCTCAGAAGGCTTTATTGTAATTGCTCCTAACAGGGCAAATTTCATCAGTGCACTACTAAATTTTGTGGGCATCATTCCCACATGTTATTTTCTCCCTCTAACAAGGGTTTCCATGGGAAAAAAATATTGTGTCTTGTGTTCATTGTGTGTGAATTCTTTATATATTATGCTTCATTGTTATATTAGCATTTGCATGTTGGTTATTGTGGAAGTTAATTATTAAAAGTTTCAGATTTGTGGATGCACTAATCCACCCCCCCTCCCCCCCCTCCCCCCCTCCCCTCTTAGCGCCTTATAATACTAACAAATTATTATCCACTTTTATACATAACACTTACACAATGCTAAATTGCCTACTCAACCATAACATCCATAAATCCATAATCCATCCATTTTGTATCCATTTGGCTTTAATTCATCCATATTTCACCAGCAAACATCCATTATCACCATCACTGCATCATCATGGAGCCTAATTTGAGCACCCTTGGAGGCACAAAGTGAGAACACATACCAAATTAGAGCATAAAAAAAGGACATCCTCATTAGAAGAGACTCTAGTTTGTTGGCTTACCGACTTTCAATAATTTTTAATTATCTTCTTTTCATCTCCTTTATCTTAATTGTTTGTCTTAACTTGTGTAGTTAGATTATTAATTAGTCTTTCAATCATTTTATTGCACTCACAGTTGATTGAACACATTACTCACATGTCCGGTGGGACCCACTTCACGAGTCAACTAACAATTAACATTTTGTTTTAGTATTGTTTTTCTAGATTTCAAATTTCTTGTAGGAAAAATGTGAAGTACTAGGTCCATATCTACTTTAGGAGGAGTCAATTTGGCTCCAGGTTGAAATTTGCAAAAATGACAGGATTGTGTTGACAAATGGGAGGATTGAGTTATCTTGTGCCAAGAGCGTGACTCTACTATTCTCTGCATCAGGTATAATTTATGTACATTTTGGTAAAGTGGTGGGATTGCATTGTTAAATGGTGGGATTGCACGCTAGTCTTTTCCAATTCTAGGTTTTTTGTTCTTTGTTTTGTCATAATTATTATTTTTTATGAAGGGGTAAGAATGCACTAACAATTGGTGGGATTTCTCTGTGTCATTTTATTTTCTATAGATTTTTGCTCTCTATTTTTTCACAGGCTTTTAATTTTTTGAAAGGGGCAAAAATGTTGTTTGAGTTGGAGAAATTTCTTGCTGTTCTATAAATGATGGGTTTGGTCTGTTAAGTGGCAGCATTGAGTGTTTTATATTCTTACTGTATTTTTCCTAATTTTTTAATTTATTTCGGTACTAATCTACTAACTTGTATGTTGTTCTATTGATTTCACTGATTGGTTTTGCAGATTTTGCTTGTTGAAGACCCCAATTACTAAAACATATAGTAATTTATGTTAAAGAAGGGTGTCTTCATTCAAAATTCACATTATTTTTTAGGTTTAAAATACAACATGCATTCCCTTTCATGTGTTTACTTTAATTAGAATCTTTCTTTGGGCATTAAAATCAACCTCATGTCTTATGTGTTTGTGTTGGAGTACGAAGAACACTGAGAGTTGGGGGGGGGGGGTGAGGGTAAATTAGTGTTCCTTAATTTAATTCCAAAAACATCTTTTCTAACAAGCCAATAAGATTTCAAAGTAATTCATATAAATCATCAAATGAAATGATGCATATAAAGCAACTTAGAAAGATCAACATATCTCATAGAAGAATTGTTACACGATGTTTTCCATGAGTGAAAAACCCTCACAGGGATGAAAAACCACTCGAAAGGCGCCTTACTCGCTTATTTAGATAATTCATTATTTATATAGCCTCACTAGTTTCTATGTTTTCACTGAGAGATGAACATGCCTCAATAAAAAAGTGTCTCATTGGAAAAAAATAAGACCTCTCAAAGGATTAGAGAATATGCTTAATTGGCAACCAAAATCATAGTATAGTTCATAGTACAAATGAACAGAGCATCATCTCTATATAAATTTAAAATATTTATTGAATATCTCATTGTCCTTGATATTTGGGAGCAATAATGTATATGCAACACTATATATTGCTTTGTCTTAAACAATATAAACATTGTGTGTTCAAAGTATTATAACAATACAATATAGCCCAAGAACCTTTGTTAAGAATATATAATATAAACCCATATTTATAAGAATGTGTTTTCAAAAACCAAACCCTTTTCTTCACACATGACCCATCATACACAACATTGTATGAAACTCTTATATATATTTCAAATGACTATATTACAAACTAGTTTCAAAAAAATTGAAACTAAAACCATCAGAGCAGAGTATGCAAAAAAACCATTTTCAACTACCATCTTGTCTCTTTAACGAATAACTGATAACAAGTAATTTAGTCTTCTAATCATAATATTCTACACTTTTATCAACAAATAAATGAATAAATGATAATAACAGTGTTGAATGCCTTTCCAAAATTGAAATCAAAATAATATTACCAGTGGTTATGAAATATGTTCGCATAACCTCCATACTACATAATCGCTTCCTTATCCAGCTCTGAAGTCCAAATACCACTATCAACCACCTCCATTCTCTCTACTGTGAGCAATGAATGCTCATTCCCTATTATATCTAGAGTTTTAAGATCAAAGGAATCGAAATAAACTATTTTCAAATATTAATACTTTACCACTTTCAATGCCCTAAGCCATGACATTATTAAACACATGGAGGAAACTTCATAGTTAAGCGTGCTTGAGATGGAGTAGTACTGGGATGGGTGACCTCTTGGGAAGTCATAGTGCTTTACCTCTATGAGCATCACCTGGGTGTAATGAGTGTTAAGTGTTCCATTCATTGTCATGAGAGATGGGTTCCTGTGAACCAATACTCATGAAACATGGGTCGATGAGTTTGACTAAAAAACTACATAGTTGAATCTTGATAGAAATATCACAATTATTAACACATTCAAAACCAAATGTCAACCCTTTCCAATAATTTTTTTTTATCGATAATCATTATGAGTATATTAATTCATGCTATAAGTCTCGATGATAACAATCTAATAATATTGTGTCCATTTTATCAAAGTCAAGGCTATGACTTTTTTTTGTAACAAGGTTTACATCATCATGATATCATACGAAAAGACCAAAAAACTCTCATAGATATTAATCAAGTGACAAACCTATGTGATCAAAAGTGTGACATGCTTCTATGAACCATTACACGTGAGAGAATCCATGGAATAGGAAATCTCAAGAGGCAACTCATTGCTTCCTAGTTGAAGCGAGTTTAATCCTTCTCATGTTGCTCATCAAATTGGCATTGAGGATTAGTGAATTGACTACTCAAAAATGGAAGATTCAAATCTAAGAATGAAGTTAAGAATGCAAGAATGCAAGATAAGAAATGAGAGATTAAGCTAAGAATGTATGCAAGCAACTAGTAATCTAGAATGAGAATGCAAGAGCTATTATATGAAGCAATCCAAGAAAAAAAATAGATTAGCAATGCAATATTAGGATAGAAATGAATCTAAGCTAAGAATTCAAATGACAAGATTGCTCTAAGAATGCAAGAGAATTATAAATGATCTAGATAGCAACCAAGATTAGGACCCTTGAGCAAGAGAAGAGCTTCCTTTTAAATAATTTTCCTCAAGAATGAAGGTTGAAGATTAAGAGGCAAAAATAGATGTTAGGTAAGATAAGATAAAATAGCATTTGAAAGCACAAATCCCTTTTAATTGCTAATTAATCAAGATTAAGTGTGCACACATGTGAATGTTTTCTTTTAATAAAAGTGTAGGAACTTTGTATTAAAAGTAAGGTTTTAGCAATTAAATAAATATGCAAGCTCTAGAGATTAGACCATAGTGTAAGCTTGATATAAGATTTTTGATTTAATTATGCCAACGGGATTTTAAGGGTTACTCTGCATAATGATGTCTAGCAAAGAGATGATTTGATCAAAAAGGGGGGATCAAGTTCTACTAGACCAATTTTAGGTGATTACATTTTCCCCTCTTTGACTAACGTGTGAGCGATCTGGGAACAAATTGAGTCAAAAAATGATGATGTCAAGGATAGTTGATAGAGATCTGACTCTGAACCTGATTAAACGAAGACCAATAAGCAAGACAAGAGTATCTAGCCTAATATGAAGCGATTAGACTGAATATATGTCCAAAGTGATTGAGATAGCTAAATCATTTGAGAGACAATACTAGATTGATATGGGTCTTGATGAACCTAATATGCCCCAAGAGATAAAAAAGAAGCATGTCTGAGTGAACTGATATGAAGCAATGAGATCACTCTTTCAGAAAGGAGATGTGGAGAATCTCAACTTGATATGAAGTGATGAAGTTGAGATGCCCCGAGAGATGATGTTTTAGTCCTGATTGTCTTGATCAATTTAAGATTTGGTTTGATTACTAGATTTGGAGATTTAGGAGGTTTGATCAATGAAAAGGTTTTCTATATTGTCATGCCCCATCAAGATCAAAATGGAAATGAGGTGCGAGGGGAAAATATTAGTCTTAAAAGTCCAAGAAAAGGAAGGTGGAAGTGAGAAATAAGTGATAGCGTCAGCAATCAACTGCATTTGGTAATAAATGAGTTCAAATTTGGATTTCGATCCCAAAAATAAGATCAAAGAACAAATATTTGCAGTTAAATACCTCAGGGGAAAGAAAGGAAGGAGTGAAAAGAAAGCATAGTTTAAGGGAACCAGAAATGGAAATCTAGATGTGGCCCTAGAATGAAATGCAACCTAAGAGTAGTCAAATCACCGATCTTGTAGCCATTAGTTTTCATCATTTGAGCATTTGGGACATCGGAGGTCAGTACAACCTTCACTAGTGCAAGAGCAACTGTGAAAATATGAATATGACCCTATCAAATGAGATGTAGGAAACACATGTAAGCATCGAGACATAAGTGTCGAGATGACCTGAACATGGTTTCTAAGTTAATGTTGTAAGATAACACCCACATCGAAGCACAAGCTACCAAGATAACCATGAGTGTCGTCGTACGTGCTACACACAAGCAATAGATAAAGAGATAATTCCAACCTCACCTAAGTGTCCAAATAAAGAAGGTTGAGGTATATGTGGCATTCCAATCATGATGAAGGATCTTATCATATATACCCAATTTATTAGACAATGTAGGGTCATTGAAATCACACCTCAAGCAAAAATCAAAGATAAAGATGTTATGCCCCTAGTCATGAATCTCTAGTCAAGTAGACATCACTGAGTGACCTTAGAAGATACAAAAAGAAAAATTCAATAACAAACAACACACAAGAAAATAACTTAGCATATCTCAGTCAGTTTTAGTTTTCTAGGATGTAATTGGATGTTGGGTATTAATAAAACACCTTTGTGCTTGTGTCAAAGTGCAAGTGCATAGTGGGTAGTGCAAGATACAATATGTGGTGAGAAACATGATGATGCCTAGATTAGTAGTGTTAAGAAACATTGAAGGATTGGGGTGTTGAGAAACACTAAAAAGTGTCAGTGATAAAGTGTCCAATGAAAAGGACCGATAAAATGATTCAGGTTAAGCTCAAGAGGTTGACAAAGCGATAAAGCACTGACAGCTCAGAGAGACGTACGATTGTCCCCAGATGATAAACAAGAACTAAGGACAAAACTAAGACAAGTTCCAGCTCAAGATGACATAAGGAAAAAAAGAGCAAGATGGATGGAGGGAGACAAGCTCAGGCACACATTGATAGATGGAGCGTTGATTACATGTAGCACCTGTTTGCTAGGTTTTCACCACTTGGAGATTATTTTATTTTTGCTACCAAGGTGCTTGTTTCCAGGTTTTTACCAAGGCACGATTTTTTCTTTTTTTCTTTTTTTGTTCTTTTCATTTTTTGATATTTTATTTTTTTGGATTGATGCATCAAAGAACCTATTTTTCTAGGTTTTCACTAAGATGATCATTTTATTTTTTAGGACTTTTTGAAATTTTGAGGATTTTTTCAGAACTTTATATGCTTTTTAGAATTTTTTTAGGATCATAGATTGTTGTATAGGAAGAAAAGTGCCCAATTGTAGAGTTGCTGCCGATGAAGAGTGCTTAGAGGCTCTTTGAGAACACCACTTGTAGAAGTGACCACTTGAGAAGATTTAGAACTAGATGCAGTAGTAGTGATAGGAGGATCCAAATAGTAGTGTCCAACCTTTAAGAGTTTTATAGCCAAGGAAATACCATTCGAGTGAGATCCACAAAGACCCTCATGGACCTCTCTTAACACTTTGTCAGATTCCTCATGTTTTAAATGCCTAGGGAGAATACGATCTAGATGTCTCTTAGTCATGTCATTAGCAGTGATTAGATACCAATATGCACTTCTTGGAAGAGTAGGATGGAGTTGAGAGTACGAAGTATAAGAGGTAATGATGGTGAAATGGAGTGGGGAGTGGAATGAGTCATAAGAAGGAGATGGAAGCTTGAATGGAAACATTGATTTTTCTTTTATATCCAAGTCTTTTAACTTGGGAATCCACATAGCCTTTGATAGATTTTTATTTTGAGATACTTTTGATTTCCATTCTTTATGATGGATTTTGGAATCCATATTTTCTTTGATTTTCTTGTTTTCTTTGAGGGCCCTTGTGGTATTTTGAATATTGATTTTTCTTTTGTAGTCACATGTCGATTAGATAGGACATGGTGACCTTTAGATATAAGTGGATTCTTGTGTTTTTTATTTTGATGTTGCATATCTAGATTGCTTTTAAAAGATGCAAGAGTTGTGGATGAATGAGACTGATATGACAGGTTTAGATGAAGATGTGGATGGGAAGTGGACCAACCACTTGATTTAGGAAAGATGATGGAAAAGGGGTTAATAGGTTCAAGTACAAAGATATAAGTATCATCCTCATCATTCATGAATGAATCAGATAGATCAAGAAAGTTATCCTCCATAGAACATTGTCGAGTGTGAGTTGTCCTAGAAGAGTCAGAGGAGTTTAGAGGAGCATTATGTGAATCTAGCCCAAATGGTACATTCCAAGAACTAGGTCCCTCTTCTTGTGGTAGAAGTGCATGAACAGGAACCAACTCAACTCTAGACCTTCCTATATTCCATGAAGCTATGATGGGATGGGGTCCTATATACCTGTGATTTGTTTGAGTAGCTGGTGCACTATTTTGATTAGATGGCCTAGGAGCCATAGGGATGATTTCCACGTAAGGGTGGAAAGGATCATCATCATCTATTTGTTCATGAGAATTAGAGCTTTCTCCTCTTTCAAAGTTTGTAGAAGTATCATATCTGTGTATAGCATCAACTGGTATTTCCATAGTAGCATTTGATAAGGAATCCAACTCATACTCATGCGAGTTTTTTTCACTGTTGCAATACTACCTAATGTTGTACACCTCAAATAGTGTACTTCTCTAAGTCATTATATCCAAGGGAATCCATGAATGGGATACCTTAGAAAGAAACCTAGAGCTCTTTATGTATGGATTTTCAAGATTATTTGATTGCTCTCAGCTAGAGCTATTAAGCTTATGACCTTGCTAGTCAACCACACAATGAGAGATTCAAATGAAGACAAGGGAAAGAGTGCCAATATCTCCAAGAATCAAAATGAAATGCAATGCAAAGCTATACTATGAATGAAAATGCAAACTATGCAAGCTAAGCTATGAAAGGAAATATGCAAGTATTACAAAGCCTCCTAATTAAGCTAGATGAAGTAATCTAAAGCATAAAGGAAACTAAACTAATATGAAGCTATGAATGCCATGACAAATGAAACCAAAATGCAAGAAATGAAACTAGAATAGCATGTAGATGCAAAAGCCAAGAGTGCTCCAAATCTTCAAAAGCTCCAAAGTGACCTAGAAAACTTGCAGCATAACATTAGCATAAAAGATTGATATGCAAATGAGGAAGAGAGCTCTTCTTTTATAGGAAATGAGAAAGAATGGACCATGGAGATTAAGAGGCAAAAGATTTAATCAAGGGTGGAGCATCAAAGAGGATCAATCCATGTGCACAAATATCCTTCAATGAGAAAATAAGAGTTGAATTTTGTGTCCATATGAGATAAAAAGTGCTTTTATTCTTTTTATAAAATAAGAATAATGCTTTATTTGTGCAACTTAGGATAAGAGAAAAAGTGGGGGCTTTTTTATTTAATAAAAGAGGAGGAAATATTCCTTTTAAATAAATAAAGACTTAGGATAAAATGGTTAGCCCAAGGCAAATAATCAAAAATGATAAAATAGGATTTGATCAAGGAAATTGATATAATTAAAAAATGCTGATTTTTGAAAATACTGATTCAGGGATTTGATAAATTGCTGAATGGGGGCCCAAAGTCTAGGTGACCATTTTAGGGTGCATACATTTGCCCCTCTTTGAATAATGTGTGATCATTCTGGGAACACATGTGGTCAAAGAAGAATTGAAATGTGAGATCGATTTGGGATCACAAAACAATCCAGACGTGTGATCATTTTGGGAACACGCCAGGACAAAAATAAACCAGCTGAAAGACAAGACCAACACTGTTGCTGTTAAGTGATAGTCAAGTCTCAAAATAAGAAATAAGAATCAAAAGACAAGATCAACACCATTGCTATTAAGCGATAATCAAGTCTCAAAATAAGAATCTCAGGCTAAACTGAATGATAAAGTTGAATCAAAGATTAAAGCTGATAGGTACTGCCCCCTTGGAATCAAAATTGAAATTAGGTAGAGGAGAAATAGTAAACTGATAAACTTGATCAAAGCACTAGAAATCATGATCGAAGATGAAGCATGATAGAATAACCATCAAGCAGTGAAGATATGCCCCAGTTTGACTGAGAAAGATATAGGATAAAGATAAAGTCAAACCTCCGAGAGATGAAGATGAATGAAAATGAATGAAAGACCAGAAGTTTGAAAGAGATGGGGGGAAGAAATGAAGATGCCCCAACAAAGATTGAAGAATCAAGCCTCAAATGGTCGGCCAACTATGCAGAAGAAGGGGAAAATTTGAAATGCAATTTTCACTATCAAGATTAACTTGGATTTTGATTTCGAGTCTGAAAATGGATCCAGGACGTCGAAATTAGCTAGGGGTGCAATTTTTGTGCAATTCTGAGGATTTTTGAAAATTAGGTCCAAAAAGTCAAAATGCTATATAAGGGGTGAAAAGGTCATTTTCAAAATCATTTGTCTTTTAGCGATTTGAGAATCTTAAGAGCTTAGAGAGAGAAAAATGGCCCAGCAAGTAGTAGTCCCAGTTCACAGGCATCGATTTGAGTGTGGCCGGTTGCACAACCGGCCTCCACAGTATGCTGCCCCGGTATGTTTTCAAAAAAACTTGCACTTTTTGAGTCATTATGAGCATTTAATGCATTTAAAACATGTTTTTAATCATTTTAAATTTTTCAAAATTTTTCTTGTACGAAAAGTTGTATGATACTTTACAAGTATCACAGCCTTTGAGAGTATCTATCGTGTGATACTTCGTAGGTCTATATAGTATCGCACAGGTATGTAAGCTAGTATCGCACGATACCAAGTGAACTATTGTGCGATCCTATGCGAAGTATCACATTGAAAGATATTATCGTACTACTACAAAAGAAAGTATCGCATGATATGTAGTCAGAAAATAGTATCGTACAGTAGAGAAAAATAACATGTGATATTTTTGAGCAAAATGACATGGGTCCCGATAATGTTTGCGTTCTTAAGATGTTTTGTACTAATTTTTAGATATCCATCATGATATGTTCTAACATTTGGCTTGGTTTGATGATTTTCAAGAGTTCCTTCCGGCACTGTTGATCAAAGCGCTGAAGGTTACGGGGCTAGGATATGTTCGAGATCTGGATGATCCAAGTCAGGCAGACTTGAGGGCGATAGGCTTTGACTACTTGCTAAAGTTTCCCTATATTAGAGCTGATCACGGTTTGTTGATTATGCTTACCGAGAGATGGCATAGCGAGCACAACACTGTCCATCTGCCTACTAGAGAGGCATCGATCACCCTGGAGGACGTGTATCAGATACTCTGAGTACTGAGCCATGGTGATCTTGTAAGTATAATCATGTTTATAGATAGTCATAGATGTAAAGTTTCCATATAATAGAAACTGACATGATTGTTTGTTGGCACAGGTATATTATGACCAAGATCCTACCGAGGGATGTCAGGTCATCTAGGCCATGTTCTAGGATGTTACAATTGTAGACAGACACATCACTTGGGATCGATTGATGAGTGACTTTGGCAGGGACTTCCCAGTGCCATGCATTGTTGCTTCCCTTATTGCATAGGCCCTTATCAATGATAGGAGTCAGAAGGGTTTTTCACTGGGGTGGAGAAGATTGTTAGTGGATCTGGTAGCACATCCATGATAGATGGCATGGGGCCTAACCATATTGGCTAATATGTACCATGAGCTCCATGAGATCATGTACCGAGATAGCAGGACATGGGCGTGCAGTGCTATTCTAGCATAGGTGTGGGCATGGGAGCACATTGTTGTGGTGCACCCCTAAGTACAGCCGAGGGAGAGGAGACATCCCTTCATCTATAGGTATGTAGGATTCTTATCACAACCTCATAGCGGGGATGTGATATATTATAGGAGGATACTGGATGAGCTGACTTCATTCTAGTGGAGGCCATACAGGGCTATGGAGGTATGGGGAGATGCAGAGGAGGAGTTGAGTTACATGCTATGCAGCCAACCACTAGTAGGTCGGCACCCAGACATTATTGAGAGATTTTTCATTACTCAGGTATGGTGACAATTCGGGCGGTAGCAACAAGTATCCACTGGGACTACCACATACGCCTGGGCTAGGGATGAGGAGGGTTAGGGTTGGCTACCAATGTTGGATTACTAGTAGGTAGTACAAGATATAGCCATGATCTAGAGAGAGCCCTAGGACTACCTCCCAAACATGGTAGGTGTAGGGGCTGATGCAGCCTATAGAGTAGAGCGGCAGAGGGTTCCATTCCCTTGATTTACAGTTCTTGATGCACATCTAACAGCTCAGGGGGATGATGATGATGACAGTGGGGACGGAGGAGATGGTGGAGGGAGAGGGAGAGAGATCAGATAGAGCTCTCAAGGAGGTGGCTAGAAATGACCATGGGGACATAGTTTAGCTGATGTGGAGGAGGATGTGGCGAGGCCAGCTCGCCAGGTTAGGCAGGATCAGCCTACAGGAGGAGATGATCTGAGGGCTAGGATCTAGGCACTATAGGTAGAGATGTAGTAGTTGAGGATCACAATAGCTGTCAAAGAGTAGCAGATGATAGATCTTAGGGTAGAGATAGAGAGACGAGATAGAGCCATACAGGTGGCCACCACAGAGAGTTAGAGAGAAGCAATGCAAGCTGCATACTATCATGGTCTCTACATTCAGGCCGTACTAGAGGGTCATAGGGCTCCACCGTACTTCTTAATAGCTAGAAAATTAGATATGATGCCAGATGCAGCAGCACCTCCTCCTACACCAGCCCCACATGATGGTGCCAGCCAGAGCTAGGATTAGGATCTAGGCTTAGATTTTTAGATTTTTGACACATATCATGAGACTTTGATCCAGATTTTCAGATCTCATTTTGTATATTGTACTATGACATTCATATATATATGAGATTATTGGATTTGCGATGTATCTATGTTATTTGTCTCACTTGTGATGGATGTTTCAGTTTTGATATTGTCTTGTCATATTGCTCAAAATATATGTTTAGATGCTCATGTATACTCTCTCTCATAGATGTATGTTTAATTCTCATGTGTATGATATAGACTCATGTTTCTAAAAATGATCTCTATTTGATATAGATATGATGATAAGATTAACCCCTTGTGATGATAGGAATAGGATGTGATGTGAAAGACAAGGAGTGAAAGACATGATCAAGAAAAGGAAAGGTGAGCACAGTTGACCAATAGGTCCGTGAAAGATAAAAGGAGAGCTCTCTCCATATGCAAGGTGCAAAAACTAATCTAACACGAACCTAGGAATGCAAGCTACTTATGAAAGTGGTTGACTTGCAAGGTCACAATGCTAATAGACATCTAATAATCATCATCGAGCTTTATTGGTAGCATCGTAAGATCATACAATACACACTAGTATGACTATGGGTATATGAATATGATCTATATTAGATAGAATGTGGGAATCTCACCTAGGCACCAAAGACATATAAGTCATGATGACTAGTGCAGTGAGATTTCCTAAGTTTGCTATAGCGAGATTATGCTAGCATTAGGACATAAGAAGGTCAAGATGACTATAAGCATGCACTCACATAAAATAGGCAAGGATAATACCTTGTAGATCCTAGGTGTCAAGTGGATCAATCATAAATGCTAATGACAATTAGGACCAACAAAATATACCCACAAGCAGAAAAAGTAATAAAACATGTCCTCATGCCCCCAGTCTTCTAACTATGCATCATTGAAAACTATCATAGGGAGAGAACACTCATCAAAGAAATCATCATAGACAACACACAAGGAAAACAAAGTCAAACAAGTCTCAGCGAGTCAAGTGTTTAAGTGTGTGTGTGTGTAGGTCATAGAATTAAACTTTTGAGTATCACATTTGCTAGTGGAAATATCATATCATGCTAGACTGCTGGGTAGGATATCTGATAAGTGTTGAGAAACACTTGACCCTAGGGTAGTGTTGAAAAACACTATTTGGGTGGTGTTGAAAAACACCATTTGCAAGATGTCCTAAAGATCAATGCATCCTAGAGACCAAAGCTAGCACAGTTATGCCCCCTAGATAAAGACAAAGACCAATTCCAAACCAAGGCAACAAGGTCAAGGCATGATGGAGAAAGGCCAAGTGTTGAGGATGCATGCTAAAAGACAAGGGTGCAAAGGCCTCAAGTAGCACCTGTTTCCAAGTTTTCACCACTTGGAAATTTTTTGATATTTTAATTTTTTTGTATTTTTGCTACCAAGGTGCTTGTTTCCAGGTTTTCACCAAGGCACTTTTTCTATTTTTTTAATTTTTTTAATTTTTTGATTTTTTTGTATTTTTTTAGGACTTTATATGCTTTGTAGGATTTTTTCAGCACATATATGAATTTTTTTGGAATTTTTTTTCAGGATCAATAAATATGTACAAAGGATGCCCCTAGACATAATAGGCATCATGAATAGAACTTCTTTAGGTGCAACACATTGATAGGATCAGGGAGTTGCTCTCCCTTTTCATCAGATAGTAAGTAAGCACCTATACCAAAAGTAGCAGTAATAATGTATGGTCCAAGCCAATTAGGTTCAAACTTCCCTTTTTGTTCTCTATTTTGTTGGTTCTTAGGGTTTTCTCACAAGACAAGATCCCCCACTTGAAATTCTCTAGGGTGAACCTTCTTGTTGAACGCTTTGGACATACACTTTTGGTAAAATCTCATGTGATCAAAAGATGCCTTATGCTTTTCATCTAGAAGTTCTAGTTCTTGCAACCTCATGGCGCAGTAGTCTTCATCAGTCACTAAACCTTTGAGAGAGACTCTAAGTGAAGGGATCTCTACCTCTAAAGGTAACACTGCTTTAGCACCATAAGTGAGGGAAAAAGGTGTAGTCCCTGTTGGAGTATGAATACTTGTTCTATAGGTGCCAATCCCTACCATTCTTGTGAACTGTTCTATGGAGGATTTTGAGAATGGTCTTATTTGAAGCTTCTGCTTGTCCATTTCCTTGTGGGAAGTAAATGGAGGACCAATGCTATTTTATCTTGAATTTTTTGCAGAGATGTTTAAGGTCCTTATTTTTAAACTGACCTCCATTATCAGTGATTATCTCAGAAGGCACTCCATATTGACAGATGATATGATTCAAAATAAACAAAGAAACTATCTTTCCTGAGGCAACAGAAAGTGGGACAACTTCTACCCATTTGGTAAAGTAATCAGTAGTAGTAATAATGAATTTGTGTCCACCTAATGAGTTGGGATGAATTTTCCCAACAAGGTCAAAGGCTCAACATTGAAATGGCCAATGAGAAATAGAAGGAATAAGCTCCCTGCTTGGAGCATGTATCAAGTTTCCATGTTTCTGACACTTTTCACAAGATTTAGCAAAAGCTACTGCATCTGTTTGCATGGTAGGCCAATAATACCCCACCCTAAGCAACCATCAGGCCATGGCAAGACCATTAGAATGTCCTCCACAAATGCCCTTGTGAATGTCAACTAACGCTTGGTTGGACTCATCCTTTTCTAAACACCTAAGAAGTGTCCCATCTAAATCCCTCCTATACAGATCACCAGAGATAAGGGTGTGGTGAGAGGCATTTTGGATTAGGTTTCTTTGTTCAAAATGATTGAAGGTTTCAGGAATAATACCATCATGGAGATATGAATAAATGGCACCATAGTGAGATGATTCATGGCCAATGAGGGTGCAAACAACTTGGCTTTCTTGGGAGTCATAGATGGGATAACGTAGCTCTTCCACCAGGAATTCAAATCTGGACTCATGCTGTTCTAGATGAAGAAGTGAAGCTAATGTAGCCATGGCATCAACTGCTTTATTCTCTACTCTAGGGATTTGTTGAAATGTAACAAAGGTGAAGTATCATCACAATGAATCAACCATTTTCTTATAGGGTACCAGTTTTTCATCTTTGGTTTGGTATTCTTCATTAACTTGGTTGACTATTAATTGCGAATCCCCATAAATATGTAGCTTTGTGATTCCCCACTCTATAGCCATTTTTAGTCCATTTATTAAGGCCTCATACTCAGCAATGTTATTTGTGCATGGGAACAATAACTTGTAAGACTTAGGAATTGTGTACCCGTGAGGAGAAACAAACAACACTCCTGCTCCTGAACCATTTTGCATGAAAGAGCCATCAAAGAAAATTTTCCATGTTCTTGTAGTCATGTATATTATGTGCTCATCTAGAAATTCAACTTGGATTGGTGCTTTATCTCTGATTGGAAAATCAGTCAATTGGTCTGCAATGGCTTGTCCTTTTATAGCCTTACGCTCAATGTATTCTATGTCAAATTTTGAAAGAATCATCATCCATTTAGCAAGTCTACCCATGAGAGTAGCCTTACCAAGCAAGTATTTTAGAGGATCAATTTTTTCAATGAGGTGTATTGTATGCGCTAGCATGTAATGTCACAACATTTGGGAAGCAAACACCACCACTAGGCAAGATTTTTCAATACTAGTGTAATTGACCTCATATGACACAAGAGTACGACTGATATAATATATGGCTCTTTCTTTTCTAGTATCATCAAGTTGAGCCAATAATGCCCCCAAGGAAGATTCTGTTGCTGAGACATATAATATAAGTGGTTTTCCTAGGATAGGAGGCATTAAGATTGGAGGATTAGCCAAGTACTGTTTGATTTGATCCATGCTTTGCTGACATTCCTCATTCTAGAAACATTTAACCCCTTTATGCAAAGTCTTATTAAAGGGTTGAGCTCTATTAGCCAGTTGTGAAATAAACCTCCTTATAGACTAAAGGCATCCTTGAAGACTCCTCATTTGACTGATGTTTGTGGGAGGCGACATATCTATTATTGCTTGAACTTTTTTTGGGTCCACCTCTATTACTTTAGTTGAAATGATAAATCCTAAGAGTTTTCCAGAGGTAACTCTAAATGCACACTTTTTGGGATTTAATCTAAGTTGAAACTATTCCATACGATCTAGAATTACTTCCAAATCGGCAAGATGTGTATCCCTTTTCTTGGATTTTGCCAAGGTGTCATCCACATAGTCTTCCATATTCTTATGCATCATGTCATGGAAGATAGTAGTCATAGCTCTTTGATATGTAGCTCTGACATTTTTTAATCCAAATGGCATGATGTTCCAACAATAGGTTCCCCATGCACAAGTGAATGCAGTTTTCTCTTGGTCTTTAGGAGTTATTTTGATTTGATTATATCCAGAAAAGCCATCCATCAAAGAATAGATCTCATAGCCCGCGGTCATGTCCACTATCATGTCTATGTTTGGAAGTGGAAAATCATCCTTTGGGCATGATTTATTAAGATCTCTAAAGTCTATGCAAACACGAATGGACTTGTCATGTTTTGAAACTGGTACAATATTAGATATCCATTCGGCATAATCAATGGCTCTTATAAATCTTGCACTGAGGAGTTTCTCTAATTCAGCTTTGACAAGGAGAGCTATGTGAGGATGCATTTTCCTCAATTTCTATTTTACTAGTTTGATACCTGGAGTTATAGACAAGTGATGCATAATGAGACTAGTGTCCAATCCTGGCATGTTTGAATAATTCCAAGCAAAGTTAATTTTCTTTCTTTGTAGGAACTTGGTATATGCCTCTTTTTCTTGTGTTGATAGAGACTGAGCTAAATGCACAATTTGTGGAGCTTCTGGTGTATTTAGATTAACTGGTTGTGTAGGCTCAACAAGTACTAAAGACCTGTCCTGAAAATAGCTTGGAAGATGATCAAGTACCTCATCCTTAAGTACCTCAGAGAGGTTTTCACCTTCGGATATGTCCTTTATTTTTACTTTTTTAGGTTCTGATACCGCCACATAGTGGTTTTTTCCATCAAAACTCTTAATCTTTTTTTCTTTTCTTTTTTCATTTTGTGACTAAGGTACTTGATATTTGATTCTGTCATACTTGAAGTTGGTTTGCTGGTGGAAGAGACTATAGGCTCAAGGGAATTTAAGTAGCATGCTATCTCATAGTCATTTTGAAAAGTTAGGAGCTGAGGCTCTTGATAGCACTGAGACCAATCAATTAAGTGAGGATTGGCAAGGGGTAGGCCAATGACTGGTTCAATATTATGTATGCGAATGGTATCATTTATGGTGATTGCAGAGTTAGGATCCATCAAGTATCCCTCTAAGGTACCCAAATCAGAACTTACCCTACCAAGCGAAGCATCATCCACTAAGGCAACTCATGGATTCCAATCTTCTAATCCTACACTAGACTCGTTAGCTACCTCAGATTGGGAACTATATTTATGGACAAAAATAATGTCCATGTCAATTGTAGAACAATCGAAAAGAGTCTCCCACTCATACTCATGTGAGTACGTATCTGAATCCTGACTGGGATGCTTACACCAACCATATTTTTTAGGCCTTGAGGTAGAAGCATTGATGTCACCAAGGGTAACACCTTCTTGAATGCCATTTGTGTATTGAATAGGATCCTCAACATGATCTTCAATAGTGGATTGTTCTTGTTCTAGTTCTGAAACTGTTGGGTTGATAACTGGAGCATCTAAATCTCCCCAAAGGAGATTGGTGGAAGGGACCCAATCTTCACACCTATCTTGTTGATTTTGCAAATTGGGTATGTATTCATCATCACTATCCATCACAGTTAGGATAGGGGTAAATTTCTTATTCTGACTTTGAAAACCTAGGCCAGCCATTGTCTTAGATTTGCAGCCAAAGAGAGCATGATTGAGTGGTTCAGCCTTAGCATCTAATCTGTGACTGAGAGGACCATGACCTGGGTAGCCAATATTTTTGACCAAAGTATATCCTCTCCCATAAGCCTTAGGAGATGGAGAGAAATTTTCATTGTGCTTGTATTTTTCCTCTTTGTAAATCTGATCTCTAATAGCTACCTCCTCTTTCTCATCCTGTATGGGCACTGATGACTCTACAAATGTATCAAATAGAGTCATTACTGAAGATGAGGGATGCATCTCTTGTGAAGGCTTACCATAGGATCTAGGTGAGACTGGTAGCTTTGTGAAGGAATCAATGTGATAACCCCCCATACCAAGGTCTATGGTTTTGAACTTATTCTGACATTGAGCCAAAGTTGCATAAATTTTTTTTGCTTCCCAATTAAGAGGAACATGGGTCCCTGCTGAAATTGCATTAATAGATAATGTGCTATCCCTAGGTATACAAACTTCTACTCCATTATAGGGGAACTTGACACATTGGTGGTAAGTGGATGACACCGCTTGCATGTCATGGATCCTCGGTCTACCAAGCAGAATATTATAGGCTAAAGGACTAGCATCAACAATTTGGAACAAAATGTCCTTTTCAATGGGGCCAATCCTGACAGGAAGGACAACCAGGCCTTTGGAGCTTCTCTCTACTTCATCACAGGCTTTGCTGGTTATTTTCTTGCGAGTATCAATTACATGCTCTTAGTAACCCAATATTTTCAACAAACTCAAGGAACAAATATTGAGCCCAGCACCCCCGTCAATCAACACATGCCTGACACGGGTCTTGTGAATCATGACTTCAATATGAAGGGCAAGATTGTGCGGATGGCTCAAGGCTTTGTCATCTTCTCCTAAGAATGTGAGGTAGTGTGGGCTGGCAAGGTGGTTAACCACATTTTGGAATTGGTCAACATCTATGTTGTTGGGGACATTAGCTGTATGCAAGGCATCTTCAAGGACACGCTTATGTCTTGGAGACAATTCTAGGAGCTCAAAAATTGAGATTTGAGTTGGTGTTCTTTGTAACTGATCAACAAGATTATAGCTCATTTCTGGATTGATTGCTGACTTGGCGGTGACATTCTTGGTTGTCACTTGCTTTGGTTTGCTAGACTGGTTGGAATTAGGACCTCTAATGATCATAGGACCTTGACCTTGGCTTCTGGTGATGACATTAAGGGATGACCTTTGAAAGTGAGGACCTCTAAGCACCACCATAAGTTCTTTATCAAACATAGAAGGAGAGTCCACATCATGACTATAAGAATCTTTGTTTCACATCACGTTGACATTTTCATGCACAACTTCAAACATATTGATAACATTCTCTGCAGACGTATAGGTGTAGGTGATTGCAACTTTGCCATCTTTGGGTTTAGAGGTTTCTACCTTATCATATTTGGGCAAAGGTTCCTTAAATGCTTTGTGATCTGCATTGGTTTTCAATCCATCAATCTCAAGTTTACCATTTTCAATAAGATCTTGAATGAGATGTTTAAGTTTCTAGCAGTGTTCTATGTCATGGTTAATGCCATTATGAAATATGTAGTATGCTTTCTCATTCCACCAATATTGCTTAATGTCAAGTATGCAAAATTTTGCTGGATATTGTGGTTGTGCAAGATTGTTATCAATAAGTGTTTTGAAAACATCCTCATAAGAGTCCCCAAGCTTAGAGAATTGCCACTTCTCCTTTTTAGGTTTTTCTTGATATCTTTGTTTATTCTCTTGTTGGTTAGAGGATTTATTAAGCTTCATAGCTTGAACTGCACTAGACAAATGAAGGACACCTTGATCCTTTGGTTGGGAAGAGTCAACAACTCTGTCATTGACTACTTGTTTATTTTTATTCTAGTGTGAGTTCTTGCTTTTATCCTTATGAGAGTTGTTATTATTCTGACTATTGTTGTTATTATTTTGTTTAGTCAAAATACCTTGCTCTTTTAAGACATCCTCTATTCTACATGTGATTTTGACCATGGCGTCGAATGAATCAAAGACCATCTTCTGAACCTCATACCACATCTCAGGTACTAAATTGCTCACAATGATATCAATTCTCTCATGTTCAAGAATTTTCCTAGAATACCGAGAGCACAATCATCTCCACCTTTGTAAAAATGTAACAAAGGATTCCCCTTGACTCTGTTTCAAATTACACAAATCAAGCATGGTGACTGATCTTGATAAGTTGTAGGCAAAATGTTGCACAAATCTGTGGACCAGTTCTTTAAAAGTTTTGACGGGAAGAGTTATGTTGGTAAACCACTCCATAGCTTGACCTTTTAGACTCCTTGGGAATAATTTCATCAGATAGGAATCTTCATGGTGAAATTCAAAACTCATGGTATAAAACTGACGCACATGATCATGTGGGTCACCATTACCGTCATATTTGTCATATTGGGGAAATTCAATTTTCCTAGGAAAATCCTTCATGCTCACACTCTATCAAAAGGATTAGGACAAATAGAATCAAGGTTGAAGGAACTCTTGGGAGCCATCATTTTCTCCATCATTTTCTTGATTTTCTTAATTTCTTCTTCTTGTGAGGGGCTCTATTTCTTGATTCTCTTATCCACATCAAAATTATAAGGAACCCTCGCACCTTTGTTAATCAA
Source organism: Chamaecyparis obtusa (assembly GCA_027943335.1). NCBI lineage: Eukaryota > Viridiplantae > Streptophyta > Pinopsida > Cupressales > Cupressaceae > Chamaecyparis > Chamaecyparis obtusa. Next base: position 60,913 of record BSBK01002239.1, read on the forward strand.
TTTTTCTAGGAACTTATCCTTATTTTGATCAAGATATTTTTCCACATATTGTTGGAATAGTGGTTTTTGTTGCATTCTCATAAAATCTTGATCATCAAAACTTGTACCACTTCCTCCATGTTGAGAGCCATGATGAGCTCATTGGGAGGGTTGTCTTGAGTTCCTAGGAGGTGTTCTTCTCCTATGTTGTGACATTCTTCTTCCTCTAGGACTAGGAGATCTTGAAGGAGTCCTTAACCACCTTCTACTTCTTGGGTTCTTGAGGGAGTAGAGGGTGGAGATTTTTTTCCACTATTGGTACCCCTATTGTTGAATTGGGCATTAAGTTGTTGAGCTAGGAGCCTATCTTGTTCTTCTTTTGCAACTCTTCTCTCTATGTCCAACAAGGCTCGTTGTTCCTCCTCTAGGAGCCTAAATTTTTCTTCTTTTGTAGCTTGTTCATTCAAGAAGGCTTGTTTTTCTCACTCAATTCTTCTTAGCCTCTCACTTGTATATCTTGAGGTTTTTTTTAGTGGAGAGCTTGGCCTTGAATGATTGAACAAGTTAGCTGCATTCACATGAGCATCAAAAGATTGGTTGTTTTGGTCTTCATGTTGTGACCGTGCATCTTGGTGAGCTTGTGCATAGTGTCTTTCAGCTTGTTGATGAGCATCTAGATATATTAAGTTAATAGGGAGTGATTCAGGTTGATTGTCATCACCAAATGACATGTTACCCCTATGTCTTTGGAAAATTTCATCAAGAGTTTGATCCATTGCTTCTTTTTGTCTCCTAGTCAAAGTGTAACTCATGTCCATATTTGATTAATATGATGGTAAAGAATTACTCAACTGACTAAGGCTGCTCTTAGGCTCAAACCAAACTTCTGAAGCACTCCTAAGAGATTGATCAAAGACGGGTTCCTTCCCCTTTCACTTTTGATGAGTCTGGACTAAAGGTAATTGTTCAAAAACTACTTGAGGTTGTCTTCCTTGACCCACTTGGTATCTTGTTGTAACTGACATGAAAGAAAGGACTCTTAGTGAGAAGATAACCTTATGAATCACTAATCATCAAACTAGAATAGTGAAAATATTCAATTGTCCAAAAGAGAGATGATGAAATAGAAAGTTGACAAAAGGTATAAATCAACACTGCCATAGTGGTGCATAACAAAAGGATTCCAGTATCCTAGCACATATGGATCAGGAGGATGATTTAACCAAAATATATTGAAATTGAATTTATATGAAGATGAATTTGGACAAAAGAGTACTCAAACTCTCCAAGTGTACAATCAAAGAATCTAAAGGTGAATCTTGTCGACAAGGATGATTCTTAACTTACTAATGACAAGCAAAATCTTTGGTGAAGTCAAAGATTACTAACTCAAGATGTCTATAACCAAGAACCTGAAGTACAAACAAGCTTTCAGTTGCAGGGTATGAAAGTTACTAAAATCTAGTCAACCAAGAGAAGGCTAAAAATTGCATGAATTAGGCAGACAACAAAAATATTCTAGGTGATAGTTTCCAGGCTAACAGGGCGATAGTTTCAGACCAGGTGATATTTCATGTTAAGCAAGGCAATATTTTCCAGGCAGCCCGGGCAATACTTTCTAGGCAAGTGGTGTGATAGTCTTCCAGTGATGAACTATCGTATGATATTTTCCAGGACAGGGAGCGATACTGTTTGAGTGTCATACGATTCTTGACCAGTGAGTGCTAAAAAACTTAGTTTTAAGGGCAATTTGGTCCAAATTTTAGTTTGAGAGTTGGTTTTTTGATCTCAATCATAGTGACAGTAGTAAATTGATAGGTTTGCAAATAGTAGGTGATCAAACATGTCTTCAAACACTTGAAACAAGGGAAAAAGCAACCTTGCCAAGACAAGCAATTGTGATATCAAAATTGAAAAAGCCTATGAACACTACCATGATATTGAATATGCAAGAATGTTTACATGGGTAGATCACAACAAGAACACTTCAAGCACTTACTAGCCTAAAAAGTCAATGGCTCAATACTTAACAACTTAGCCCACACTTGATGTTCCATTGCCTCACACAAAGTGGTTACCCACAATAGATATTGGCTTTGTCGTGGAAGTGCCAATGACACAACCAAAGGAACACAGATGGTGAGTAATCTTGGGGTGATCTGAGTGATTCCACTTGGATCAATCCTTGCACCAAGAAGCTAAGTAGAAAAATAGGGTGGCCTCTATCTATGGTTCTTAATAAGGGCTTCCATTTGTAATACCCCTCTTGCTCCCCAAAGGGACTCCTTACCTTACGGAAAGTAACGGACCTTGCGGCCACAAGAGTACCTTAAGCATTCTTGCTCAACATTTTCCTCATGGTCACAATCCCACAAGTACTCACATCAAGCGAAGAAAAGTACTACGTCTACCAAGGTTTTGTGTCCTTGATAGCCTTGAGTTTATAGTGGGTTGGAATAGCTAGCAAAAGGCTTGTCCCCACTTGGGTCATTCCTCTTGATTGCTCAAGAGTAGGCTCGCTAAAGGATTCTAAAGATCTAAACAAAGAGTGGATCAACTTATGAGTTTTAAGGTTTTTGTTTCACCACAAGGGTGAAGAGCATACTCCCCTATCTCAAAGTTTTCTCCCAAACACACCAAGAAAAGGTTCAATTACCCTCTTTCTTTCAAAATCCAAAGATGGGTCAAGATTTTCTAGTTCACCACAAGGGTGAAGAGCATACTTCTCCTACCACCCAAGAATTCCTACAACAAGATATTATGTTCCTATGAAATGAAACAAATAGTAGATGCCACACTTAAAATGAAATAAACAACAAGCACTTGATTGGTGTTTATGCTTTGGGCAGCCCTACAAAAACCGTTAGTAGCCCTTGTGCATTTGAAGCTTTGACATGCGTTTTTTTAAGAAAATAATCAAGCAATGAGAGAACCTACAAGCACAACTTGTTAGCCCCACAATGGTTACAAAATCAAAATCCAAATGAAATCTGCAAAAAAAATCTATCTAACCACAACAAACTAAACTAGTTGGCTAACTAGATCCAAATTCGGCAATAAAGAGCCAAGAAACAACTCACTGCCAGGTATAGGTGACAGTACAGTCACCAGAAATATCACACAATACTTTACAGTATACTGGGTTGATAATATATTTATGGGCGATACTTTATTGTACCTATAGGTGATAGAATGTCTCAAACAGTGTGACAAAATGTCTCAAACAATGTGATACTTTAATTGGTAAAGTATCGCACCACCATACATAAACTATCACGCAATACTGGCAAACTATCACATGATAATTTGAGACTGAAAAACCAGAGAGCTGAAAATGAAGCTAAAAATTGACAAAAAATTGACAGAAATGCAGAAAATAAAGGACAAAACAATAATGCTCTACCCCATGATGGGTGCCAAAAATGTACACCTCAAATAGTGCACTTCTCTAGGTCATTATATCCAAGGGAATCCATGAATGGGATACCTTAGAAAGCGACCTAGAGCTCTCTATGTATGGAGTTGCAAGATTATTTGATTGCTCTCAGCTAGAGCTATTAAGCTTATGACCTTGCTAGTCAACCACACAATGAGAGATTCAAATGAGGACAAGGGAAAGAGTGCCAATATCTCCAAGAATCAAAATGAAATGCAATGCAAAGCTATACTATGAATGAAAATGCAAACTATGCAAGCTAAGCTATGAAAGGAAATATGCAAGTATTACAAAGCCTCCTAATTAAGCTAGATGAAGTAATCTAAAGCATAAAGGAAACTAAACTAATATGAAGCTATGAATGCCATGACAAATGAAACTATAATGCAAGAAATGAAACTAGAATAGCATGTAGATGCAAAAGCCAAGAATGCTCCAAATCTTCAAAAGCTCCAAAGTGACTTAGAAAACCTGCAACATAACATTAGCATAAAAGATTGATATGCAAATGAGGAAGAGAGCTCTTCTTTTATAGGAAATGAGAAAGAATGGACCATGGAGATTAAGAGGCAAAAGATTTAATCAAGGGTGGAGCATCAAAGATGATCAATCCATGTGCACAAATATCCTCCAATGAGAAAATAAGAGTTGACTTTTGTGTCCATATGAGACAAAAAGTGTTTTTCTTCTTTTTATAAAATAAGTATAATGCTTTATTTGTGCAACTTAGGATAAGAGCAAAAGTGGGGGCTTTTTTATTTAATAAAAGGGGAGGAAATATTCCTTTTAAATAAATAAAGACTTAGGATAAAATGGTTAGCCCAAGGCAAATAATCTAAAATGATAAAATAGGATTTGATCAAGGAAATTGATATAATTAAAAAATGCTAATTTTTGAAAATACTGATTCAGGGATTTGATAAATTGCTGAATGGGGGCCCAAAGTCTAGGTGACCATTTTAGGGTGCATACATATGTAATAAACTAGAGACATATTAGGAGGGAGATTTTCTTCATCACTATCATCTATTGTAGGAGGTATATTCTCAGCAGCAAGAGCTTCCTCAGTAGCAGGAGCAATAGTAGTACCATATGTAGTTGTAGGAGTATAATCCAGAATAGGCATATCTAAGATACAGGGGATAGAAATAGGTTTCCCCCAATCAGGATTAGAGTCAATGATGTGCTCAATAATAAGAGAAATAATAGTAGTATTAGTGGTAGTAGTAGGTGTCTGTTTTATTGGATCCACAAGATCATTTTCTTGAGGAGCTTGAAGTGGCATATAAGGCTCTCCTTGATAGTCGGGATTGGAGTTTTGAATATGTAAGAGCCTTTCATATGTCATAGGTATAATTTATTCTTCTTCTTCATCATCTAAATTCTCATATGCATGAGTGTTGTTGCTAGGTTTGTTAATCTTATGTCTATCATAGCCAACACCAACTTTGTCTTCAGGATTTCAGAATTCAACATGTAGATGTTCAAGAAGACCTTTGCCTTTTCTAGGAGGACTTTTTTCCATCATGTCCCATCTTTTTCATAAGTTGATAGACCATACCATATTTTTCAAGTGAGATTTTGGTATGTTTTCCTTTTTGTTCAGGTTCTTTGCTCTTATAGAGTAAGGTAGCACTTTCATCCCTTTCCATCTCTAGGAGAATTATGGCCTTAATTATTCCAGTCCCTTCATAAATAACAAGTGTTGTAACTGATGGAGATTATTTTCCATAAGACTTTGAAGAGACATGAAAAGTGTCCACTTGATAGGTTCCCATACCAGTAGGTCGAATGAGTATTCTTTTCCCATGATCTCATAAAGGTGCTTCTTCCTTTGCTTTTGATTTGTTAGGAGGTGACCCTTCTTAGTTGTGAGGAACCATTTGATCTATTTGTTTAGTATTGTTTTAGGAACATGCTGAGTTTGCAAGAATAGTAACCTCAATTCCACCATGAGGAAATTTAATGCAGTGATGGTATGTGGAAGGAAATTCTTGCATTGCATGGATCCAAGGATGACCCAAGAGTATATTATAAGCCAAAGGAATATCCAAGACTTGACAAATGACATCCCGCTGAACAGGACCTACTCAAATAGGTAAGACTACCAAGCCTTTAGAAGAGTGTTCCTCTTCATCATATGCTTTGATTGTTATTTTGCATCGGGGATCAACAACATGCTCTGAGAAACTGAGATCTTTAACCAAACTAAAAGTGCAGATGTTCAAACCCGCACCTCCATCTATAAAAATGCATTTAACTCTATACTAATGAATGACAACTTCAATATGAAGGGGATAATTATGAGGATGATTGACAAATGTGTCATATTTTTTTGAAAAAAGTTAGATAAGGTGGTGAAGCAAGGGACCGACCATGGACTAGAACTTATTGACGTCTAGGTACTTAGGTACATTTTCCACAAGAAGGGTTTGATCAAGAATCTCCCTATGAGCAAGAGAGATTTGTAGCAGTTTGAGCATAGAGATATGAGTTGAAGTGTGTTGAAGTTGGTTAACCAAATTAAGATCTTGTGCAGTCGACAGGGTACTTGGTTGAGTTGTTGAGGTTGATGTGTGCTGAGAAGAAGAGGAGGAAGATGATCCTTCTTCTGATGGAGTGACCTTTGCTTGAGAGTGAGTTACCACATTAAATGATTCAACCTTATCTTTTCCTTTAGTATGATCAAAATATTCAAGCACGTTGATCATATTGTCATTATTAGAATAGGTGTAGGAAACCTTTTTATCCTTTGCCTTTGAAGATTCCCCTTTTTCAAATTTAGGAAAAGGCTCTCGGAAAGCCTTGTGATCATTATTATCTTATGGGGAATCAACCACAATAGTCTCATTGTTAATTAGATCCTGAATGAGATCCTTGAGTTTCATGCATTCATTAGTCTTATGACCTTTGTTGTGATGATAGTCACAATAGTGGTTGTCATTCCACCATTTAGGATTTATCTCAGGATCATAAGGTCTTGAGTTATCAGGAAAAGCAATAATCTTGTTAGCCAAGAGAGTCTTCAAAGCATTCTCAAGTGTTTATCCAAGAAGAGTGAAGTTTATCTTAGGCTTAGAAGCCCAAGGCTTATCAGTTTTAGCTTTCAAAACCATAGATAGATTGAAAGCTGGATCTTTAGTACTGTTAGACACTAAAGTTGTGGCCATGATTCTGACATTGATGACATCCTTAGTCTTGTTCCAAAATTTTCTCTTATCTTTGTTATGTTGGTTGTTGGAAGAGGATTTAGATTGAAGAGTGATATTGCCCTTACGAACAAGGACATCCTCTTTGTGAAGAGATGATTCTACTAGTTTATCCAATGAAGTGTGAGTTTGCATTTGTAATGCATAATATATTTCAAAAACTAGAGAATTGATGAATATGTCAATCTTCTTAATCTTAGGAATCTGTTGAGGGTAGCACGAGTATAGATTTTTACATCATTGAAGAAAGACCATGAAGGATTCACATTGACATTGTTTTATGTTACAAAGATCAAGCATAGTGATAGCATGTTGGATATTATAGGAATATTGTTGAATAAATATTTGTACTAGTTGGTCAAATGATTTGAGAGTAGGAGATAATTTAGTGAACCACTCCATATCTTGACCACTAATACTCCTAGGAAAGAGTCTCATAGGATAGGTGGGTTCATGCAATAACTCCATGTTGAGTGCACAAAATTCACTAATATGATCATGGGGATCTCTGCTACCATCATACATTTTGTATTTAGGAAACTCAAATTTTTGAGGAAAAGGAGGCATATATAGATCTTTGTCAAAAGGAAATGAGAAAATATCCTCAAGAGAAAATGATGTACTTGGTTGTTCCTTCTCTTTTTCTAAGCGTAGCATTTGTTTCATCATCTCTTCCATTTATTTCCTCATGATTTCCATTTCAGATGGTTCCTCTTTTTTAATTAGATTGTCAACGTCAAAGCTGTGAGGTAGCTTAACTCCTTGTAAGGTGAAATGCAAGAAGTGTTGATGTTTGTTTTGAATCAAGGTCAACTTCATAAGTCTTTGTAAGCGTTCATCTTACTAAAATTATAAGACATCCTCCTCAGTTATTTCATTATCTAAATCACCTCCTTGTGAGCCATGTGATCCATGTCTAGTATGTTGAGAGTCATGTTGTCATTCATGTCTAGAGTTGGGACACTCTTGGTTGTTTTGTCCAAAGTTCTTATCACCCAATTGTTTTAGGAATTCTTCAATCCTCTTGTTTCATTCTTCCATGATTGGAGTGTAAGAAATACTATGTGCCAAACTAAGAGAGGATAGAGTAGATTCACTAGAGATGTTAGCAGAAGGTTTGAAACCCCAAGGTATAGGACCTTCTTTAGATGAGTTTTCAAAGATAGTTTCAAGTTTCTTTCCTTCGTGGATCTGAGATCTAGTTGTGACTAACATGAAAGAAGATTGTAAGAAGCCAAATATGATGACTTAGGATGACTTGATGTTCAAGCTAGGTAAGTAAAAGTGTTCACTTGTCCAAAGTGTAAGAGTGTAAGAGATATATCAAAGATAACTTACCACAAGATGTCCAAGCTGCGGGGAGAACCCTATGTATGAAACTTGTGAAAAAGAAAAGAGATTGGATAAAGAATCCAAGAGAATCAAGATCAAAGAGATGGTGGACAACTGAGCATTCTACTAGCCAAGAATTTAGTCAAGAGATAAAAGTAATCTTTTCTAGCTAGAGGTAACTCCTAACATGTTGGAATGTACCAAATAATGAGATGAGCCAAGGATAGAAATGGAAAAACAATACTGAAAATGTTTGAGTTTAGTCCAAAAGTTCAGGTTCAAAGGGTTGCAAACGTGATGGACAAGATTGGAGCATTGCTTAGACAAGGTTTGTTTTGAAATCATGTAACGTGAGCAAGAAATCATCTTAAAACAATCCAAAAAGGGACAAAGAAACCTTGTGGATACAAGCATATGTGAGTTCTAGTAAGGTGTAACAATGTTTAAGTTTATCAAGTGTATGTTCAATAAATTTTTTCACAAGTATTAGCACAAGAAATATTAAAATAATAACCAAAATAGAGAGACAGGAAATTGTTTAACGCTTTGAGCTAGGAATAAGGAGATTTACCATGAATAATCACAACTCTAGGAGAATTCAACAAAGAAAGAAGCAACAAGGAGACAATATTTTGAAGGGGGAAAAGCATAAAAAAACCCCCGTGATATAATGAAAGTGGAAAAAAATGCCTAAGAATGAGAGAGAGAGATAGAGTGAGAGCTTAGCTCATACAATGTTTAAGAAGAAGAAGAATCTCATATGGAGAGAAAGAGAGCCATCTCTTTTAATAGAGATGTGAGAAAGGAGTTACATTGTAACTCCCATTTCTGTGTATGCCACATTTCACTAGTGTGTGAGACAAGTGTAGGATTCCTCATAAGGAGGAATATCTATTTTCCTTAATAAAGGAATTACAAATATGTGACATGTCCTCCCACTTGGACTAGAGGAAAAATAAAATAGGACACCTTGGTTTATCCTTTAAATACATATTTAACCAAGGAAAGATTAAATTCTAACAAGAAAGCACATCAAGCAAAACTCTTGAAGGTCAAGCAGGAAGTGTTTCAACCTTTGCCCACAACTTGGTACCCCTTCGCCTCACACAAAGTGATGTTGTATTTTTCATGGATTTTCATCCAAGGGAGTACATATGGTGAGTGTCTTGGGGTGATCAGGTAAAGTTCACTTGGATAAATCCTTGCACAAAAAAAGCCACATGACCAAAAGGATAGCCTCAAAGTCTTAAGGTGTTTAGTAAAGGTCTCTGTTCATGACCACCCCTTGTAGTTTCACAAGTGAATTAAGGCATATAGCCCTAAAAGAACCCAAGATGCATAGTATTTAAATAAAGATTTAGACATCTTGGCCCTACACAATGTGAATGTACTCCCCTTGTAATCTTGTAAACAAGGTTTGGACCAAGAAGGCCCTACAAGCGCCCAATCAAGTGTAGTCTTACTTAGCAAGATTTAGGCAACTAGGCCCTCCACATGAAGAAGCATTAAGAATATAAATAGCCAAGTCTTCTCTCTTTTTGGATTGAAATAAGCTTTTGATTATAGTGGGGTGGAGTTAGCTAGCTTTTCTTGTTCCCCACTTGGGTCATTCACAAAAGATTACTCTCTTGGTAGGCCTCTAAAGGTAAATGCAAGAAAAGAAATGGATAGCTAGAGGTCTAGATTTCTGATTTTCCATGAGGAAAAGAGCATACTCTCCTACTCTATAGTGTCTCCCAAACACATCAAGCACATGTTCATTTACCCAAGACTAATTTCAAGTGATAAACTAAGTAGGTCAAGATTTTTGATTTTCTAAAAGGAAAAGAGCACATTCTCCTAATACTCAACCAATCACAAAACAAGAAGCCTTCTAGTTAAGCTAGGAGCCTAAAAATCAAATTTAAGAAAATACAATATTGATTTGTATACCCAAAGAAACCTACAAGGCAAATATCATTAGTAGTTTCAAGATGGAGTCTTTGACAAGTGTCCTACATCACAAGGAATTAGCAGTCATAGAGGCATTGATCTCTTTGACAATAAAATCCTAGAAAACCACAAGTTAGGGCATAAAAATAATGCAAATGAAATCAATAGCCCTGCAAGATCACTTTTAAGTCATTATTATAAGACCAGAGAATCTAAAATTGCAAGAAAAATCAAGCAATCTCAGCTAAAACCTAGACTGTGACAGAAATTAAATTTGGGCGCAATTTAATTAGTTTGTCAAAAAATCATATGATAGACCATATAGAAGCATAACAACATTTCAGACTGGTAAAATATACCTCATAAAGGTAGAACAACATTTCTCTATGAAGCAGATGACATTTCACAGAAAGACATAATGATATTCTAGAAAATGAAAAGTTTTGCGTTGGCAGTATGCTGGAATGTTGCCTGGGTATAGTAGGAAATGTCGTATGATTCTTCAGCTTGCAAAAATAAAAGTGACAAACCTGCAACATCAAAGAACTGAAAGTGCAATAAATGGAGCTAAATTTGAGAAACCATGCCCCATGATGGGCACCAAATATGTGTGATAAAAAATGTGACTCACTTATATGAACCATTACACTTGAGAGAATCCATGGAAGAGGAAATATCAAGAGGTGACTCATTGCTTCCTAGTTGAAGCAAGTTTTATCCTTCTCATGATGCTCATCAAATTGGCATTGAGGATTAGTGACTTGACTAATCTAAAATGGAAGATTCAAATCTTAGAATGAAGCTAAGAATGCAAGGATGCAAGCTAAGAAATGAGAGATTAAGCTAAGAATGTATGCAAGAAACTAGTAATCTAGAATGTGAATGCAAGAGCTATTCTATGAAGCAATACAATAAAGAAACTAGATTAGCAATGTAAGATTAGGCTAGAAATGGATCTAAGATAAGAATTAAAATGACAAGATTGTTCTAAGAATGCAAGAGAATTATAAATGATCTAGATAGAAACCAAGATTAGGACCCTTGAGCAAGAGAAGAGATTCCTTTTAAATGAATTGCCTCAAGAATGAAGGGTGAAGATTAAGATGCAAAAAATGAGTGATTGAGATGAAGAGGCAAAAGGAGATGCAAGGTTAGGTAGAGATGAGTGGTGAGGATTAAGAGGCAAACATAAATGTTAGGTAATATAAGACAAATTAGCATTTGCAAGTACAAATCCTTTTTAATTGTTAATTAATTAAGATTAAGTGTGTGCACACATGTGAATGTGTTCTTTTAATAAAAGTGTAGGAAGTTTATATTAAAAGTAAGGATTTATCAATTGAATAAATATGCAAACTCTAGAAATTAGACCATAGTGTAATCTTGATATAAGATTTTTTATTTAATTATGCAAAGGGGATTTTAAGGGTTACTCTGCATAACGATGTCTAGCAAAGAGACAATTTAATCAAAAAGGGGCCCTCAAGTTCTACTAGACCAATTTTAGGTGATTAAAAAACCTTGTGTAACATATGTTGTTATAAACACCTTATCACTTGATATATACAAACCTTGTATGTAATAGACTATTAATAACTTATTCATTTTGTTTGATATAAGACATTAATAGCTTATTAATGAAATCATTGATAAGGTATTGAATAGAGGTGAAATGGACCCACCTCTGTGTGTATGTGTGTGTGGGGGGGTGGGGGGGGGGGGGGGGTAGAATATAGGATCTATCCTCAATCCAAATTCTCAAAAGGAAAGATCCAAATGGATTAATCACATAGAAGTGATCAATGCACAAAAGAATCAAATAATGGAGAATATGAAGAAAGGAGAAAATCCTATAATCTACTATAAAAAGTATATGTTTGAAATTTGAGATAAATAGAAGGAAAATACTAACCTCAAAATAGGCCAAATCTAGAAAATGTTGATTTCTGATGTCTGTGTGCAATTTTGGGAAATTTTGTAACCTGTTTCAGCCTGGAAATGCCAAGATGGAGAAAACCCATAAAAATTTTGTCTTTCGGGAAGTAGGTAGTCCTTGACCCAGATAACGGGGCAAGGTCTTCCCCCGAGGTAGGATCCTACCCCCTACTAAAGGTTGTCCTTGAACCAAACAACTTTGACAAAAAATCTATTAGTGGATCTCAGAAGTTTTTCGAAAAGGGTATCCATATCCAAGCTTTGATTCGCAGTCCTATACTCGTACTTGCAAGAAAAAGAGGGTTTTTGTTATTTGGATGAGGGGTTTGGCTTGGTCAAACCCTAGTTTGGAATCAACCTTAATAATAAAATTGAAATGGAGAATGCTAGAAAGTAGTAGAAGTGGATCTAACAATGAAGCTATGATATTCAATAGATATGCAATTGTATTTGAAATGTAAACAAGTATATTGATATGAAAGATTAAACACAACAATGTAAATCAAAACCATGAATGTAAATCCAAAACCTCCATGATTATATGCTTGGAATCCACCTTGATAGAGAAGAATGAATGGATCTTGAAGATGAACAAAGGATCTTGAAGGAAGATCACAACACCATGATGGCTAGATCTAGGGTTTGAATGATGAATCTTGAATGTTTGAACCAAATCCCTTCAAAGGCTTGAATGCTTGAATCCTTGATCTTCAATGGAGAATTTGAATGGAGAAGAGGACTTGAATTCTTCCTTGAAAATTCTTGATGAAATGCTTGCTTGACCTTGCCTTGAGAAAACCTTGAGCACTTGATTGCAAAAAGTGATATCTTGATCATGAAAGTGGATGGAGAAAATGAGAGAGGAAGGCTTCCTTTTATAGTGATCTAGGGCACAAACCTCTAGAGAAGGTTGACATTGGGGAATTAAATCCAAATTAACCTTAACCCCTAGAAATGGACCAAAATTAAATGCAATTTAAGGATTTACCATTCCAAAACCCGAAATGGCTGACCCGGAAGCGGGAAAAATAAACTTTTCGAAACCCGATATCCTGGAACTCCTGGAATCTAAAAATTGGACCTGGGGTCAGGGATGAGGTAGAAACCACCCTAGGTTAGGGTCAAGGTCTTCCTTGACCTAGGTTGGGGTCTAGGTCATCCTTGACCCTACTAGGTTGTCTTTGACCTAGATAGTAAAAAACTCCAGATTCTTAGAGAAAACTATCTGGAAAAGGCTGGAAATGAGGAGGAGAGAAGCAGAACATGGGGGAAACAAATAGATACATGAAAAGACCTAATAAAGGTTCTTAAAATGACCCCAAACCACTCACTTGAAGGGATAAATGCTCTTAACATGGAAGTGCTTCCATTTTAAGACAATACATTAAGCCCCCACTTTAGCAAGAGTATGGACTCGATGCAAACTCTTGGTAAAGGAGAAGAAAGAAAAGATCCAAGTGGATTCACAATGAGATAAAATAACACTTAGCTAAGGACACAAGCCCCCAGGCTAAGGATTATAACTCAACATACATGCACGAGGGTGCGAAAAAAAAAAGAAAAGGAAAAAGACACAAAAGAGGGGTTAGTACTAAAACAAACCCAAATCAACTAGCATAAGAAACCTCACTAAGAAATATTTCTCATACTAATATCATATTTGGAAAGCTATCACAAAAGCACAAATGATTAAATAAGAAAGACAAGAGAAACACTATAAATAACATAGCTTCATGATCCTGTCCTACTAGCATGAAAGTGAAAAGAGAGAAAGGGAAAAGAGTGATTACCTCGCCCAGTAAGATGCCCACCTTACTGTGAATCACCAAGGGAGGGAGAGCCAAACAGGTGGCCAAACCTGATAGTTCACCCATAAACTATGCTTGCAATTGTAATACATCTTCTGATGGCTTCTGGAATACCCATAGATCCACCTTCTTGTATCACTATGAATATGAAATGTGTGTCTCCTCAGGATTAAGCAACTTATGTGCATTACCTTCAAAAGATTTAGCATACTTGAAAATTGAAAATGTGTATCCATTCAAGATTTAGCAACTTATGTGTGTTACCTTCCAAGATTTAGCATATTGGAAATGCATGTCTCCTCATGATTTAGCAACTTATGTGCATTACCTTCGGAAGATTTAGCATATAAATGCGTATCTTTTCAACATTTAGCAACTTATGTGCATTACCTTCCAAGATTTAGCATGTAAAAATAAAAAAAACTATAGTACAAGGGAGACCCTATATATGCCCCCCTACTTATTGTGGCAATCTACTAGACAAGATAAGGAAGAGGAAGAGGATACCTACTTCACAATGCAAGGAGATATCCTATTTAACAATAATGTACACCATATTCTTAGCAAGGGGTATTGAGCCCTACATCCAAGAGTATAGATAATCATGAAAAGGATATGTCACTCATGGAAAAGGATCCTCAATGAAAAAGATCTTATCAACAAGACCCCCACCAAAGAGGAGTGCTTTTAGATAAAATATCATCATTCAATAGCGGGAACAAAGATTCAATCATCAAGCCCCCTACAAACAAGAGTAAGAGGAATCTTTGAAATGAGGGAAACAAATCTAACACCAAAGCAAGGGTGAGGGTTTATAAAGAACATAATTTGCAACATAGAGAAGAAGTGATGACCTAGGACAACAAATTCTCATATAAAAAGGTTATCCATAGTCAAAACATCTATCAATATGATGAAATAATATTGCAATATAAACAAATACCACTAAGCTAAGGAAAGCAGTTCCCTCGACAAAGAGAAAGAAGGAAGAACCTTGTGCCCCAGGAATAGAGACAAGGGATACCTTCGCAAAACAAATGTCTTAGAAAAGATATCTTGAATAAGATCTATGGATGATTATAAACAAACCATAGAGAGATAGGAGAGAAAGAATACCAATTAAGCCCCAATAAAAGACCTAATGGATCCTAGGAGACTGGATGGAAATACATCTCTTGCCCCCCAGTCCAGAGACAAGAGGAGAAGAAAATCTATATTATATCATAAGGAGGGGAATCCCCTATATCAAAATTATGAAGGAATTGTAAAACTTCAAGAGAGTGAGATATAATTCCTAAAGCATCTCTTTCTCTAACATATAACTTGAAATGTTTACAATCAACAAGTAAATGTGTATTACTATAATGAAAAGGACATTTATATTTGTATAAAGAATCTATTGGTATAGGTCTAAATATTTCTTTCTTGGAATTCATTAACTCAATGTATACCTTGTTAGCCACTTGTCGAATATTAGGGTTTTCTATTTTACGTGTAGGGAGAAGAATATGAAGAGGATGACGATGATCAACATCTCCTACCTTGACTTGAGATTTTGAACAACCAACACCATGAAGGTCCTATTTAGGGGATATATGAACTAGAAACCTAATACCATTCTCATTAACTCCAAGCCGTAAACCTCTATAACCTTGTTTAGTCGCCATATTATATCCGGTAGTGTACATATTATGTAAAGCTTCTACAAGAGGTGATTGTTTATCATGTTCATGAGTAAAGGTTGTATAAGGTGGAATAATAGGTTTACCCTTTACTTTAGTATCATCACGAATTAGAGGAGAAGTTAAATCAAAGAAATCTTGCACATCTGTATCTTGAACTATAGCTTGAATCCCATCATAAATACTGGAAGAACTAGGGATAGCAGATGGAGAATTAGGTATCAGATTAGGAATAGGAAGATTAGGAATCAAATTAGGATTAGGAAGATTAGGAATCAAATTAGGAATGATAGGATTAGGATTAGGAAGATTAGGAGATGGTGTATCATCTACCAAATTCTTCACATAATCCAAAAGAGTAATAAGGCTACCACATAAATCTTTAATGAAAGTCTTGAATGTAGGAAGAGTAGTATTGGTCAATTTCACAAAAGCATAAGCAAGTGCAAAATGAAGTGTCATCAACACAATGAAATGAATGATACTCTCATAAACATCATAGGTATTGTAGAGAGATGCTAAAAGAAGGGTAATAAAGAACATAACCACACACCAAAGTATCTTAAAAATCACCATAGTAAATGAAATGCAAAAAAATATTTTTGTATTTTTGTTGAATATATAGATTTTTTTTTTGTATTTTTGAATTTTAAAATGCAAGAGCATAAAATAAACCTAATATTAATGCAAGAAGAGATTAAATCTAATGCAATAGGGCATCTAAATCCACAAAAGAAAAGAGGGCAAGTACGTTGGGCTCACCAAAATGAATAGAGGTGAAATAGATCCACCTCTGTGTGTGTGGGGGGGGGGGGGGGGGGTTAGAATATAGGACCTATCCTCAATCCAAATTCTCAAAAGGAAAGATCCAAATGGATTAATCACAAAGAAGTGATCAATGCACAAAAGAATCAAACAATGGAGAATATGAAGAAAGGAGAAAATCCTATAATCTACAATAAAAAGTATATGTTTGAAATCTGAGATAAATAGAAGGCAAATACTAACCTCAAAATAGGGTAGATCTGGAAAATGTTGATTTCTGATGTCTGTGTGCAATTTCAAGAAATTTTGCAACCTGTTTCAGACTGGAAATGTCGAGACGAAGAAAACCCAAAAAACCTTTATCTTTCAGGAAGAAGGTAGTCCTTGACCCAGATAACGAGGCAAGGTCTTACCCTAGGGTAGGATCCTACCCCCTACTGAAGGTCATCCTTGACCCCAAAATAGCTCCGACAAAAAATCTATTCACAGATCTTAGAAGTTCACTGAAAAGGGTATCTAGATCCAAGCTCCGATTCACTGTTTTGTACCTGTACCTACAAGAAAAAGAGGGTTTTTATTATTTGGATGAGGGGTTTGCCTTGGTCAAACCCCAGTTTGGAATCAACCTTAATAATGAAATTGAAATGGAGAATGCTAGAAAGTAGTAGAAGTAGATCTAACAACGAAGCTATGATATTTAATAGATATGCAATTGTATTTGAAATGTAAACAAGTATATTGATATGAAAGATTAAACATAAAAATGTAAATAAAAACCATGAATGTAAATCCAAAACCTCCATGATTATATGCTTGGAATCCACCTTGATAGAGAAGAATGATTGATCTTGAAGATGAACAAAGGATCTTGAAGGAAGATCACACCACCATGATGGCTAGATCTAGGGTTTGAATGATGAATCTTGAATGTTTGAACCAAATCCCTTCAAAGGCTTGAATGCTTGAATCCTTGATCTTCAATGGAGAAATTGAATAGAGAAGAGGAATTGAATGCTTCCTTGAAAATTCTTGATGAATTGCTTGCTTGATCTTTCCTTGAGAAAACCTTGAGCGCTTGATTGCAAAAAGTGATATCTTGATCATGAAAGTGGATGGAGAAAATGAGAGAGGAAGGCTTCCTTTTATAGTGATCTAGGGCACAAACCTCTAGAGAAGGCTGACATTGGGGAATTAAATCCCAATTAACCTTAAACCCTAGAAATGGACCCAAATTAAATACAATTTAATGATTTACCATTCTGAAACCTGAAATGGCTGACCCGGAAGCGGGAAAAAGAAACTTTCTAATACTTGATATCCCAGAACTCCTAAAATCTAAAAATTGGACCTAGGGTCAGGGATGAGGTAGAAACCACCCTAGGTTAAGGTCAAGGTCATCCCTGACCTAGGTTGGGGTCTAGGTTGTCCTTGACCCTACTAGGTCATCTTTGACCCAAACAGTCAGAAACTCCAGATTCTCAAAGAAAACTATCCAGAAAAGGCTGGAAATGAGGAGGAGAGAAGTAGAACAGGGGGGAAACAACAAGATACATGAAAAGACCCAATCAAGGTGCTTAACATGACCCCAGACTACTCACTTGGAGGGCTAAACACTCTTAACATGGAAGTGCTTCCATTTTAAGATGATACATGTATTAATTCCTTATTAGAGATAAAATACAAAATAAATTAATAGCTAGTGTGTAACAAGATATGTAAAATATCAACTAATAAGAATGTATATCAATCATGTAAATAACAAAAATGTAATATATCACTGGTATTAATCATGTATATTTGTCCACTATAAAAAAAGGAGCATATTATCACTGTGAGACTATCCAAATTGAATGCATATCCACATCTTTTATACCTGAATATCAACACTAATAATTGTGTATCATTTCTAGATGTATGTGTATTCATATAACATCAATTCCTTGTCAAAATGAACTATATTCAAAGTGAATGAAATGCAAAAAAAAGGAAAAATAATGGTGTGATGTTATCATGATAGACTGATGTGATGCTAATATCAAATCAAAGTATGTCAAGTATATGCCAATCATCACCAAGAATATATGAATGTATCAATCAAGTATAACTATCCTATGAATATATCAAAAGATTTGCATCTTTGTCATCAAGGCCAACAAAAAAGAGGGAAAAAATTTGATGCACTTTCATATTTGTAGAGTGGACCTACTACTAACATACATTATCCTCTCCCCTTCCTTTCATGGTATTGGGACACTCAATTTTGTTTTATTAGAGGGTCTACCTTGGTTGGGAAAAAAATTACTCACCACTAAGGGGTCGACCCAATTAGTAACGAGTTAAGGCCAAGCTCGTCCAAATCTCTATACAAAAAATTTGTTTTTGACTATGATACATAACATATGGTAATCTCCCTCAGTATCCTAGTGATACGTAAAACCCTTGTTCTAAGGTTTGGGAGATCTCTTAATTAATTTGATCATTTTTCCCCTTGAACATGATACCCTTACTGTGAACCTTTTTTTAGCAACCAAAATCTCATATTTTTTGGTGTATAAGGTCAGACCTTTTAAGCTAACTCTAGTTATACTTGTCATTGCTGAGGTATGAATATTTTGAATTTATTCAAAATATGAAATCAAGTGATTCTCATGTTGTGTAAGGGGGAGTCAATGACTCTTGATTTCTACATACCCACCTTGTTTAAGTATTTGGATAACTCCAATTGGGGACTCAACAAATAGTATCCTTCCTCACCTAGGTTGTTTCATTTTGGAGCACTTTATCTTTCTGGTCATACTTATGTTTAATGTGTGCACACTTAATATCTTTTTCCAAACAGATCCAAAACAAGTCAATTTTTTAATCAAAATCCAAGAACCAATGAGATTTCACTTTTTTTGTGTTTTACCTTACCAGTCTACCATCCAGAAGGTTTTTTGTCACAAACTGTCAAATTTCACTTTTTCTGTATCATACTTCCTTATTTTGTCATCCAATGGTTTTGCTATCACAAATTGCAAGACTTGCAAGTTTGTTGTCTTAGACAATAGGTTTGCACTATACTCCAACAATTTTTCATTTTTCACTATTATGTTGCCCAAGTTGTCCTAAATTCAATTGTGTTATATCATCTAGAAGGTTTATGTATGTTTGATTAGTCGATTCAATCACTCTAGATTTCCAAAATTTCACTACCCCATTGTCACTTGCATGTTCATAAATAACATTATTATTATAATCAAATTCATTCAACCTTTTACATTTCCAAATCATTCCTAGTCCCATTTGCATAATTCAAATTTCTATTGTTACTATAGTCAATTTTGTCCACAACCATTTACATCATCAAATTGTTCAATTTTCATTTCTCATTTTCACATTCCTAATTTCATTTTCATAATCCAAATTTATACCATCATTATCACTTCCCTAAGTCAAGGATCAATCTAAATAAACTGATCAAATCAAATCAAATCCAACCAGCCAACCCAAATCAAATAAAATCCAACCAAATCCATTAATAAAATCAAATCAACTATCCAATCCATATTAAATAAAACCATCCAAATATCAATTCAGACATCAACCCAAAATTAAAAATCAAATAAAAATCAACCTTTGAATCATCCAAACTTCATTTCACATTAAGAGGTTTTTTTATCTCACACCTTTAGCAACATAATCGCTCTTGCCAATCTCATGCCTAGAATTGACTTATCTATTGTTGTGACCTTATCACCTTGAACCAGAGGTCTTGGTTATTTAAATTCATCTTGTTTCTCGAGTGCATCCTCTTAAGTAATCATCCTTGTCTCATTATCTACCAAGCTTCCAATCTTACATCATCATACCAATTCATCAAACCAATCAATCATTTTGATCAAGTTAATCCATAATAAAACCATATTAACCTATTTTGATCAAATTATTCCATCATCAAATCAATCAACCAATCCAATTCCATTAATCAAATCAATCAATCAATTTCATATCCTTGGCATTAGTGTTGCATTTCATTATCCTTCAATTTGATATCATTTTTTCATTCCCATTAGGACCCAATATCAATCAAGATGCACAATAGAACAAAAAATTCCATAATTCTCCACATCATTTATAGATCCGTCACACAACCATCTCCAACACTCTAACCAATGTGTTGGGGAACACACCCATTCATTTTGATCCACTCAATCAACTCATCTCTGAAGAGATCATAGTAAACCAACTAGATGGTAATGATGCACCATTTGATCTTATAGATCACTTCCTCAAAGACATATATAACACCCAAATGGTGGAAAGAATTATCAAAAGTCTAAAATAGCTTATTTTTACAAACATGGTAGCACAAGGCATGACCTTATTACCTTCTAGCACACCAGTGATAGTGGTTCCACCATAACCATATCAAACACAACAACCACCTCAACAAAAACCATCCCAACCACAACAACCACCACTACCACCACCTTTTCATTCATCAAAACCACAACCACAACATGGTATAATTAACTCTCATAATTACCACCACTACCTCGTAGTACCATGGAATGATATTACCAACCATTCTATAAAAATTTGAGAGGATTAAATGCTCATGTTCCACTTGTCACAACATCCACACAACTCACAACTTCAATTCCTATGATCCCATCTACATATACAACTACCCATGTGGTTCATACCATCACACTTCCTACTTCACATGCAATCATGCAACCTACCAATATATCTATTATGCAATCAAAATCATTTACTAAGGGTATTCCTAGCTAGATTCCACCTCCCCCACACAAGATTTGACTGGGGGCATGATTGCCACCATACTATCATATGTACCATTATCCACACAATCTATGATACAATAAAAAACAATGCCATAATACATACCAAAAGTGGTTGCACCACCAACAATACCTCAACAACACACTAGTTACTTATAGCTACCTTCCTCAGATTATGTGGTGAATCATGCATACCAATGATCAGGTAGCACTTCTTATAATCCCCCATCTTACAATCCACCTGCAAACACATATCAGCCTACATATGCAGAGGGAAACTATATTTAAATTGGAGAACATCCAACCATTCCACCAATAATATTTCATATCAATAGTAGTACAAAGGTCAATATCATAATGTTTCTATTCATCAACAACCTCTACTAATTTAGCAAGGTGCATCTACCTATCAACAAGCCCCACTCATCACACACCATGCATCTAGTTATCAAAAACCTCCCTTTGTTCATAAAATTGGGATATCTCCATTCAAAACAGCTCAAATATGTCAATCCTTATCAAAACACATATCAAACACCTCATTATCAATCACTCATAACATCAGCAAGTCCTAGTATGATGGTGATGCAAACCCTCCAATTCCCAGTTAACTGATGCATAACATCATGGAAAAACCTAAAAATTTATGATATAAACACATAATTAGGATCCACACACACTCACATAGGATAAAAACTACTATTTCCAATGCATAAAAAGCATCCACATAACTTATTACACCCATACACATCATTTCACTTATTGCCTTCTAGGGAATACATCAAACAATAGTTCTTATTAAAATTAGTACTTGAGGTCTAATAGACCTTGTTGTTGCAACCTACATGCTAATAATAATTTTAACAAACCAATTACTTTAAACTTTGTAATCAATACCCATTATAAAGTCAACCCTACCTCTCATATTGCAAGAATGCTCCATTTGGATCCTCATTAACCCTGCAGATTTCTAGATCAGTACTCTGTCACTCATAACTTTCCCAAAAAATAACATTAGGTCAATCTTTGTGGTGATAATGTCAAAAAAGTTATTAAAAACAACATATCCAATATTCATAAATATCCAACAGCTCAATAAAAAGTTATGCCTTTTGTACCGGGACTGCTTTTGACTGTCATAAAAACAAGGAAGAATACATATATAGTTCGCCTAAGGCATCAAATATCTCTCAAAATAAAAACTCATTTGATATGAAACCAAATCAATCTAAAATCCTCTTGAATCTACTTTTAGAATAACTACAATTTAGAAATTTTTTTTCATGGTTAGAATTTGAAATATGATCAAACCCTTGCACACACCTCTGTAAATGAGGGTTTATAAATAGTTTTTAGTGAATCCATTAAATCTTTCATTATAAGATACATACAATTCTAAATTTTTTTTTGAAACAAATTTAATTCATCATACAACAACTACAAATCTATTTTGGGGTCCATTAAATCCAATTACCAATAGAAACATTCATTGAAACAAAAGGAAACATGACTGATTTATGAGACAATTAAGGTTATTGAACAAAATCTATTCTTACATTCAATGGATCTTTAACCCAATACTTTTCAGATGTCTTACATTAAAGAAACTTCTTTCCATGATCTTCTAGGAATCCTTACATATATATTTACTTCCTCATGTTCATCCAAACTCCATGACTGTCAACCAACAACCTGCAAATTGGGTGACAATCAGAAGTTAAAAGGTGCTTTGCTTGTAATACCTTCCTCCAGACTTGTCACCATGATTCAAATTAAACCATTACATGAGATATATAATATTATTACCCCTATAACTGATTAACTATCTCCTTAGGACTGAATGGAAACCTTTTACATTAATTTTTACAACTTTTTACAATGTTGCACTTTGCAACTTTTTGTCAATTTTGCATTTTTGACATAAATGACTCTAACCCTTACATGGAAACTTTTAACACTTCAATATGGAAAAAATATGATATATTACATTCAATTTATCCTTCCTTGGGAACTTTTTCATACTTTGACCCTATTGATCAATATTGACCTTATGAGGACCTACTTGAACAACTTGAACAACTTGTTACAAATGAATTACATTATCTTCTAAAAGGACTTATTATGCGTTTAATTACATGATAATGACTTTAAGGACAAACATAGACCCAAATATTAATATAATTATTGATGGCATGACCTTTGACCGTCTGGCATACCTTTGGTACTAGGTGCTCCTGCACCATTAACACTAAATGGGAAGACATGAAGGTAACTCTTAAAGATCTTCAAAGCAATAACTCAAAGAAAGTATTTAAGTTAGAAGATATTTTTTATTATCCCTTTGATAGGTTCATCACATAATTACCTTTTCCCAAATATTTTTAAACTCCTAAGTTTAACAAGTATAAGGGAAATAGTGATCCTCGTCATCACATTAAATAATTCTACATGGTTTGCCAAGAGGTGGCATATTGTGATAATTATCTCTTACTATTGTTCCCTAAAAGTCTTAGTGGTCATTCATTATAATGGATCTCTAAGATACCATTTGGGTCAATCACTACTTTTGTTGACTTATCAAAGAAATTTGTTGCTCATTATCATCACAACATCAAACATGACATATCTATGCTTGAAATTTCCCAAGCTTAAAAAAAGAGAGGGGGAAAGCCTTCTTGATTATATGCAGCAAAAGAGGGCCCTTGTTGGATTCCTCCCATGTGAACTCCCTAATTCTCAATTATTCCCCATCTTCATTAATAATCTTCACTTGAAACTTGTCTTTTGCATATGACTCAATTATACAAGTACCTTCTTGGACATCTAAGCTCGAGGACTATTTTTTGAATAATCCTTGATTGATAAAGTCTTCATCAAGTTGTATAAAGATCATTACAATCATCCTAATAATGAAAAATTATGTTATTATAGTGGAAGCAAGAATGTTGTGGAAGACAATGTCACAAATTCCAAAACTATCCAAATGATAGTGGCTGACATGTCATCTCCCGCGCAAACATACATCATTCCTTTTTCACAAATATATGTCAATCCATCACCTCAAAAACAATTAAATCATCAATAATAGTCATATTGCAATCCTCAAGTGCAAACCTATAATGCACAAACCGATTGATAAAATGCCATCATGATATTTCCTACACTAACTTGATAGACGAGCCAATGTAGTCCATAAAGAAAATTCACTCCCTTAGAAGAACCTTTGGATGTGATATTGAAACATATGCAATCACATAACATGATTGTCTATCCAAAAACCCAACCTTTTGATGAGTCCAAACCAAAACCTAATTAGTACAAGGATAATGAGTATTGTGACTATTATCACATCAAAGGTCATACCACGAACAAGTGCATGAAACTAAAATATTTGATTCAAGACCTTAGTGATCAAGGTAAGATTGATGTTGACACTACTACCAAGAAATCTCCAAATTATCATCTTGGTTTTTATAAAGATGATTTTACAAAACATCAAGGGGAAGTGAGAACATCAAATGTAGGAGGTTTTCATACAACTAATTACATTAACTATAATGTTGTCCCTGTTGGTATGTGGAATCTAATCAGGAAAATATTGTACACCTACAAAATTTGTCTATTTCATAACTAACATACACTAAGCACACTTATTAAGGAATTATGTAAGTACCCTCAAGTGTACTCAATACCTTGAATTGTCCCTTCAATTGGATTGATGATTTCCCTTGTCATTTTTGCAAAGTTTCTAATTTTAGGAGTTAGAAATTTTTGGTCACTTGCAAAGTCAAGGTTTAAAGCAAACATTGCAAGTCCTTGTATTGCATACTTTTAAGTCAGGTTTTAAAACCCGAATCACATATGTAATTCAAGTTTTGAAACATGGATTACATATATAATTTGGGTTTTGAAACTTGAATTAAATATGTAATTCAAGTTTTGAAACCTGGATTACATATGTAATTTAGGTTTTGAAACCCCAAGTTACATATGTAATTCAAGTTTTGAAACCTGAATTCTCCCTATAGTTTTGTGAATTTTACACACTTCATAAGGTATCAAATTCCATGCTTACTTAGAGCCCATTTTAGTGTGTTCTCATTCTTCAATCTACTATAGGACTTTGCTATATATTTTATTAATAAATATTTGATTATAATCCTTCTCTTAACATGAGTGTTGGTATGTGGTGGTTGATCATGCAAATATTGTACACTCATCATGTATCCTTAATTGACTTTGTAAACCACCTCAAAAAGCTTGATAAATAAGTGGTGTGATGTGAAATCATCATATTGTAATTTTCTCTTTGTTAGATAATAAAATAAGTGGATGGTTGTTTCTCTAGTGGATGTAGCCCATATTGGGTGAACATTGTTAATTTTTTGTGTTACTACATTTCTATCTTCTCTTATTTCTACATTGTCTTAATATTGTTTATTGCTCTTATTTGCCTAAAACCCTAACAACTGGTATCAAAGTGGTGTATATTTAAGTGACTTCATGGGAAATCTTGTATTTGAGTGGGAGCGGTGGCTGAGGAAGATAGTCATAAGGTTGATAAGTTTAATGAACAAAACTATCAACTATGGAAGATGCAAACAAAAAATTATCTATATCATAAGGATCTTTACTTATCATTGTGTGGAAAAGTAAAGAAGTCAATGACCATATTAGATGAACAATGGGAAGTTCCTGATAGGAAGACACTAGGAACAATACAGTTGTGTTTGGCATCTTTGGTGTATTTAAATATAGAAAAATAAACAACAAAAAAGGGTCTATTGAAGACATTAGACAAACTATACGATAAACCCTCAGCCTTAAATAAGGTATTTCTTATGAAAAAATTATTTAATATGAAGATGGAAAAAGGTGGGTCTGTTAGTGATCATTTGAATGAGTTTAACATGGTTAATAGTCAACTAAGTTCTATAAAAGTAAGTTTTGATGATGAGGTTAGGGCCCTCTTTATTTTATGTTCATTACCTGAAAGTTGGAATGGTTTGGTCATGCTTGTAAGTAACTTTTTCTTTGGTTAAAACACTTTAAATTTTGATGATGTTATTGGTGTTATCCTTAGTGAGGAAATGCGACAGAAAAAAAAAGTGAGACATTAGGTAATTATTTGACTATTCAGAACATGGGATGACAGAGGGAAAAAGGAAACAACCTAGGAAATTGTGAGAAATCTGGGAGGGGAAGATCCAAATTTAGGGTAAATGTGGAGTGTTGACATTGTGGAGAGAAATGATGCCTCAAGAAAGATTGTTGGTCTCAGAAGGGAAAACAAGGGTACGGGTGACATGAAAATAAAAATGAAGAAAATGTAGCAAGTAATTTGTTTTAAGATGCGTTTATTCTTTCTTTGGATAATATTATTGATTTGTGGGTGTTAGACTTAGTGGCTTCTTTTCTTTCCACACCCTGTAGAAAATATTTTCTAGACTATGTTTAAGGTGATTTTGGATAGGTCTATTTAGGTGATGATGAACCATGAAAAATTGTTGGAAAGGGAAACATATAGATTAAATTACCAAATAGAAATAAATGGCTACTAAAAGAGGTGAGATATGTTACTGATTTGAGAATAATTTTAATATCAATATGACAATTGGGAAGTGAAGGTTGAACAATAATATTCACAAATAATTTATGGAAGATTACTAAAGGCACGTTAATAATAACAAAAGGGGAAAATGTACATATAATGTATTTATGCAATGGTAATAATTATTATTCTATTTTTATAACTTCCATAGGACCATATACAACTTTATGACATAATTGAATTAGGCACATGATTGAGAAGGGGATGAAGCTTTTCCATTTGAATAACTTATTATCAGGTTTGAAACAAGTTGATTTGGATTTTTGGTGAAAATTGTGTTTATGAAAAACAAAAGAGAGTCAAATTTCTTAGAGTTGGGAAGGAAAGAAAGAATGAAAAGTTAGAGTACATACACTCAGTTGTATGGGGACTAGCTAAGGTATCATCTATTGGTGGCTCTTATTATTATGTTACTTTTATTGATGATTTATATGGAGATTTGGAGGAAGAGATTTATAGTCAAAATGAGAACCAGTCAAGTTCAGGTACATTACTCTAATGAGAGCTACAGGGGTAATGTTGTTGCTATAAGAATAGTCTCCAAGTGGGAGATTATTTGGTGTAGAGCCTAATCACTCTCCAAGTGGGATATTGTTGGTATATGGTGAATGATCATGCAAATATTGTACACTCATTGTGTATCCTTAACTGATCTTGTAAACTGCATCAAAAAAGCTTGATAAATAACTAGTTGTGTGATGTAAAACATCAAATTTTAATTTCCTCTTTGATGGATAGTAAAATAAGTGGATGGTTCTTTCTCTGGTGGATGTAGCCCATATTGGATGAAATACGTTAAATATTTGTGCTATTGTTATTTTGTATTATCTTATTTTTGCATTATCTTAATATTATTTATTACTCATATCTACCTAAAACCCTAGCAATCCTATTTTATTATTATAATGTCATTGGATGTATCACACAAGTTCATCATCATGTCAAAATGATTTGTGTTAAAGCGGTAGACACACAATGTGTTGCTATTACTAGACAAGCTAGTATGACATTTCTCAATCCTTCAACTCCTATCCCTCCACAAGCACCTATGTCTTTATCTAGTACAATATCTTAGAGTATTTAGAGAAAACACCTACATAGATATCTATTTTGGACCTATTTAATTCATCACCTTCCCATCAAGATATACTCATGTGAACTTTGAAAGAGGATCATGTCACGAGTGACATTGGTCCTAACCAATTCCAAGATATGGTAGAAAATATCTTGTCCAAATACCACCTTAGTTTCACTTAATCTAATGTGATGGTATCAGATCCTAATCACATTTGACCACTTAATATCAATATCATCATAAAGAAATGCAATGTAATATGACTCCTAATTGACAATGGTGATTCCTAATTAACAATGGCGACTCCTGATTAACAATGGTTCTTCCCTAAATCCTTGTACATTAAAATTTTCAACTCAAGTGGGGTACACTTGTTGGAAATTTGGATGAGTAGGATATTAGGTTGTTGTCATTATGGAAACATATAATCACTATTATGATCACACTATAGAAGAAAATAGTTTTGTATAAGCACAACTAAAAATTGTCTAAGTACAATAGTATTTACCAGTCTAATCAGAGACAATTTTGGTTAGCAATGTTCATAGAAGTAGGTTCAGTGCATGCACACTTTAACATGGATAATTCTATGTATAAAAAAGTCACATATGAAAGCGCAAGTTTGTACGGCATGTACGGAAGGAGATATTGAAGATTAATAGAGACAGTGCTGAAGCCAACCTGAATAGAGCAAGAAGACAAAATTAGAATATTAGCTAAGGGATTATTATTTTTATCAAAATAATGACTTAACCATATAAGGGACGACATCCTAGATGTTAACCCTTAGGAAACATGAATTAGTTTTTTATTTTGGAAATATTTTATGCTTAGTAAAGCCGACTGGAAGTTATTATTCTTAATAACTTGTATATATGTAAGAAGCATGTAATGTGAAGTATATAGAAGTAATATGTTTTTGTAATGTTATGATGAAAAGTTGTATATTGTAAGAATAAAAGAAAGAAGACTCTGTATATGAAAGTGAAGATCCTAGAAAGCTAAATCAGAATAGGAAAGCTATTCGACAACAATGAAAGGTTATGTACTTTACCTTTGTATTCAGATATCATTGTATATTGCATGTTTGGGTAGTGATCTCATCTTGCAAACACTCTATTTTTTAATATCAACTCCTAATAGGGTTGAGGCTTCTAACAAGGCCTAGAATTGTTTAATCAGGACAAAGACACTATATGTATGTAATAGACTCCTAATAGGGTCAACATCCTTAACCAGATACTTTTGATTAGTGGATCAGTTGTGGGTATCATCCCCACCGGGGTTTTCCCTTGGCCAGGGTTTCCTCAAGAACAAACATGGTGTTATGAGTTCATTTTCTTTATTTCTATGCTTGTTATTTAGTTTACTTTGTTTTGCAAGCTTCAAGTTAATTTGTTATATCCATAATTGGGTAAAAGTAAAAGTTTGTAGAATGTTGATTCACCCCCCCTCTCAGTATTCCCTATTTCTAAAAATTGGTATCAGAGCTTAGTTACTCAGAACAAAGTTATTCAGAGAAAGCCTAACAGCTTGAGTAAGATCTCTATGGATATGGATCAATTGTAGAAGAATCTTGAAGAAGCTCTTGAACAGATTGATATTCTTACTAAAGAAAGAGACACTCTGAAAGGGAAATATGATGATGCGAAGAACTACATTGAGAAACTAAAAGAAAAAGTGGAAGAACTAAAATCAAAGAAAGAACCTACAATTCAAGTGAAGGAATGTGATGAAATTTCAAATCTGAAGAAAGAAAATGAGATCCTTAAGCATGAGTTGAAGATTGTAGATCTGAAGTTAAGCTTGAAAGATGGAAATAGAAAAATGAATCAAATCTAAAATCTGAAAATGAAGATCTGAAGTCTAAACGTTGTAAAGTGACATTTGAACTTGAGAAAAACAAATTACAATATGTTGAACTTGATAAGTACAATACAATTGTGAAAGGTGAATTGACTTATTCTGAACAACATCTTGAAAAACTATATTCCACCAGTGAGAAGATTAATGAAAAAATGTCTTATCAAAAGCCATATTATGATACAACTAGTCTTGGATTTAATTCATATAAGATAAATGAAGAATGCAAGGAACCAGATCTGAAACCCTCTGAGAATAAAGATGAAAATAAATCTGATGAAGCTAACAAATCTGAAGACATACCTAATCCACTAGATCCTCCACCACTCCACCAACAAAAATAGTAAAGGAGATGACAAGCGGTCCAGGAAAGAGACAAAAGACAATATATACCCTGTTACCAAGGAAAACATTAGAAGGAAAGGCAGGTGAAGAAGTAGGCAACAACAAGAAGAAATGGAAGCCTACGATTGAAAAAGTGAATACCTTAATTATCAATGAAGGTGATTTCACTAAGATGAACAAATTCTATGAGTTATACAACTTTTATGAGAAATTGAACTTGGAAAATGCAGTTGTCAGGCATATGATACTGGCAAATAAAAAGTGGATAGTATTAAAGGAAAATAACAAGAAGAAAAGAGTAATTGAGAAAGACAAGAGTATAAGAGAAAATTATGTAAGGAAACTATGTGAGATAAAAGATGAAGAGCATTTTAAGGAGATTATGAAAAATCTTAACACTCATCTAAGAATGAAAAGAAGAACTATATTGATAATGGGAGGTAACTATGAGGAGATCAACAAAGAGATAGAGGAAGTAGTTGTGAAAGTTATGAATTCCGGCCCTAGTGAGCACACAAGTGTATCTGATCAAGCATTGGAAGCAGAACATCAGACATATCCATTACCATCATCACCACCATCTATTAACATTGAAGATGAAACTATGAATGTAGAAAGAACAAACATTACCCTAGACAGTGAAGAAAATCCATTCAGTGATCATGAGAACATTGTTGACAATTCGGCTATTGAGCAACATGACATGGTAGTAAATGAGGAAGAAGGAATTGAAGTAAGAAAGGAAGAAAAGGTAGAAATGACACAAGAAGAATCACAGGTTAATGTAAAAGAAACAAAATAGGAAGTTCCACAGGAACATATAGTAATCACTCTTAAACCCAAGGAAGTAATAGAGAAACCAAAAATTGAATCAATTTTTTCTAGTCTTGGACATGAAGTTGATGATGATGATCAAATAGAGCTAATCTCATCTTTAAACAAAATTATTGGAAAGAATAAGCAGGTAAAAAGCCTAGAAGGATCATTGCTTGAAGTGACATAAAAACTACAGAGTATAATAACAAGTCAAATCAGTGAGGCAGATCCACAGGGTAAAGCAAAAGAAGTTGTGAAAGCATTTGATATTGAATTCACAAACTTATTAGACATGGCCACAATTAAAGTACAAGTAGCTTATGAAGCTAAAATATTCCAAGATGTATGTTAGAATATCATAAATGATATAGACAATCTGGATATTTGCATTAAGGAATTAAGAAGAAGTTTGGAAAGAGGAAAAGCTTTGTACATTAAGTGTACAAAAATATAAAATCATATATCAAAAATAATGGAGAAGATAAAGATGAAAGAGGCAGAGATACAAGTGGCAGTAAACCTTTTGTCAAGCCCGAATGTGAAGATCTCAGACATTGAGAAAAAAATTAGTAAGATCTATGATGATATAATAATTCTGAATGATGAGAAAGACAAGAAATTGAGAAGATTTGCTCTGTTAAGAGAGCATGTATCAATAAAATTGAGCATTATTG
Organism: Chamaecyparis obtusa; assembly: GCA_027943335.1. NCBI lineage: Eukaryota > Viridiplantae > Streptophyta > Pinopsida > Cupressales > Cupressaceae > Chamaecyparis > Chamaecyparis obtusa. The sequence goes on from BSBK01002239.1 coordinate 92,162, forward strand.
AGAATCAATTGGAGGAATGTCTTTCTTCTAAGACATCTTATGGAAAATTTCACTATGCAAACCTACAAGCATGTGAAATTGCATCTTATCGTCTATGTGCACTGCTAAGTGTTTGAGATGCTATAAAAAAATCATGGGATAAAGAGATAGAAAGTATGAAGACAAATTTTGTAGATTGTGTTGCAAGCCTACCGACTTTGCAATTTTGAAATCCTAAGGTAAAATATTTTTGACACAAGTTTTTGACACCTTTTTGTCATTGTTGTCAAAGGGGGAGTAGTATTAGAGGAAAATTGTATACAGTATAGTATGATGCATACTCCTAGGGGGAGTATAGATATTTCAGAGATATAAGTATTTTGGAGATTTTTCTATATGGCCACAATTTTGAAGTTTAAAGTTTTTTGTGTGAAGACTTAGCCAATTTTCTTATATGTTGCCACCAATGACAAAGGGGGAGATTTTTGGAAATTTAGCTGATTAGGATATCAAGTTGTTGTCATTATGGTAACATATAATCACTATGATGATCAAACTATAGAAGAAAACAATTTTGTATGGGTGCAAGTAAAAATTGTCTGGGTACAATAGTATTTACCAGTCTAATTAGAGACAATTTTGGTTAGAGATGTTCACAGAAGTAGGTTCAGTGCATTCGCACTTGAACATGGATAATTCTATGTATAAAAAAGTCACATATGAAAGCGCAAGTTTGTACGACATGTACGAAAAGAGATATTGAAGATTAACAAAGGCAGTGTTGAAGCCGACCTGAATAGAGCAAGAAGATAGAATGAGAATATTGGTTAAGGGATTATTTTGTTTATCAAAATAATTACTTAACCATATAAGGGACGACATCCTAGATGTTAACCCTGTTAGAGTAATAAAGTGTTTGCTTATTAATTGAATCATATTGATTTAATTATTAAGTCACTTATTACCTCTTTCGACTTAAGCTAAATTTTAGGCATATAATAATTAATTGCTTTATTCATTATTATTATGCAACCTAGGGTTTTACCTTTTTAAGTTTTCTAATCTGCTTTTATAAGGATTGATCTCATAACACTTTGTAACCTTTTTCTGACATTATTATTGATTGCAACTTTTGTTTTTGCACATCAAGGATTTCTCCTCTCTCATAGATCCATACATTCAAGTCTCCATAGCTGTTTGATTCTCTCTCTTTATGTGACAGGTGTTTGCATGTAGGTGTTCTTGGGAGCTATGGGTTGTTTTTCATCAACTCTAATATGGTATCAGAGCTTCAGATTTGCTTTCCCCTATCCTCTTCCTAAGAGATTCGGCCATGTTTGGTAGATCTACATTTTTAGAGAGGGTTTCCTGTCAGATCTAGGGAGGACCTATTTTTTTGGTCATCTTGGCTTCAAAAGGCCCTCACAGTTGCATTCACAGCATCCAAGAACCCCAAGATCCATATAAAACTTTTTCAATTTAGACAAAGTTGGAATCTGCGGCAATTTGTTTTTGCAACTGGCCCTGACACGGATCCTAAGGTGGTCACTATTTTTTGGAACACTTCTAGCCCAAACGGACATCACGGTTGCGTTCAGAGCATATGAGATACCCAAAATCCATATAAAACTTGTCAATTTTGGACAAGTTGGCTTTTGAGGCAATTTGTTTTGCCTACTAGGTCGTACGACCTGACACGTGGATTGAGGCAAAGTATAATGACACATTGAAAAAAAATAAAATAAAAAATCATCATCGGCTGTACCACCAATTGGTCACCCAGGCAACACCACGCGACCACCCGAGCTCCACCTGGGTGCCACCGCTAATTGCGCGGTCCTCAGCGTGACTACCGGTGGTAACCGCCAATCACGCGGTCATCGCAGTGACTTCACCACACATGCCCAACCCCTTCCACTGGGCCATAGTCACATGGGGGACTAGCCCCCCCACTCAACTACCCAGCCCCTTCTGCCAAGCCTAGGGTTGTATGGGCAATTTTTTTAAGCCCCCGATGGATTTTCTCTGTGATGGACATTTGGCCATCAAAATTAGCCTCATAGGTTGCTGATGTCAGTAGAGATTTGCCCATTTTTTGGCCTTTTTTGGAGCTACCTATGCATTTTTGTGAATATCTTAGGCATCTGGGATCATAATCGGGCGTACGATATACCATCGGAAAGCTGGTTCCGAGCCTGATCCATTTTTGCTGGTATGGTTTTGTGATTTGGCCATTTTGATTTTATTTTTTTCTATCAAAGTCAGATGTTTTCTGGGCTCTTGGCATTTTAGACCTCTTGCATTCCGGGCTCCGTTTCTCTTGCATTTGGGCTCTGTTTTTGGCAAACAAGATCAGAAAGCTCTTTTTAAGATTTTATCATATCTGATGGTTTCATGTGTGTTTTTTTACTTTTTCTAACGTCACCCATCCTTAGATCCTTCAAGAAACCTTCTTTGGGCCCTCCATCGCAGCTGTTGGTTTTTTGCTCATATCTTGAGCATACGGTGTCAAAATTTAGCAAAAGAGATATCGTAGGAAAGATGATTATGAGCCCTTTCTAGATTTGGAAATTATATTTTCTGGTTATATTTTTCTAATGGTTTTTTTCTCCGTCATTGCCAAATCTTCATTTCTACACTCCAGGAGCTCTATCTTGCACCTCTGGACTCTATTTTCAGAAAAAAATATATCATTGGAAAACTTGTTTAGAGATCTTTCTAGTGCTATGAGTCATTTTTCTAGATTCTTCTTTAGGTTCATTTTATTTAGATTCTTGCATTTTTGCAGTTTGGTGGATATCTTGGATGTTACAGGTCCTGGGATCTCTTCCCTTCGAGGGATGACTCATATTAGAATGTTCTTTTGTTTCAACAACCTTTTCTCTTCTTTGAGCAGTGTATACTTCACTTTTGTAGCATTCTTTTATGCACACGCATTGAGGTAAAGTGCCATTCTATTGTATGTATGGGATCTTGCACATGTTCATGCTCTTTGTACTTGCACTCCATTATAAAGTGCCAGGGGGGTTTGATGTTTGCATTTGTTTTCCATCTTCTTTTTTCATGTGAGCATTCCTCCAACGACATTAGCCTCATGTATCTCTATATGTGTTTGTACTCTCTCTACACATTCAATGTTTTAGATTCTTCTTCATCATGCAGTTCATATTGGACAATCTTTTTAGTGCACCTGTCATTAGTCCCTTGTCAGTAGCATGGGGGGTTTCTACTATTGGTTCTACTACTTCCTTGGTTTGATAGTGTTAGCTATGTGTTCAGTATTTGATTCTATGTACTAGGCGGTTGCAGTGGCTGGGTAACTATGCATTCTGGTGAGATGGATCATTTACCATATGGACACTCTTTTCTTTCCTATTTTTGGATGCATTCTTCCAGCTTTGATTGATCAACTCTTCAGACTTTTGGTGTTTATGCCATCTATATCTTCGAGTTTAGGTGTTTGCCTTTTTTTGCCTCCTAATTCGAGTAGTGTTATTTGAGGGCACTCATGAAAATTACAATCTTCTCTACTTGGTCATATTTCTATGGAGGATCTTCAGATCATCAGTTTCTTCTTGAAAAAGTTTGTAGTTTCATGCTTCAGTGATGTTGTACATGTTCATCTTTGTTCCTATTTTCTGGAACATTCCTAGTTTTGGAGGCTTCTTTAGTCCTTCAGACTAGTCTTTGTCTCTTTTTGGAGTAGAGTTTTTCCCATGTGGTTTTATCTATTTCTCCACTTTGTAGAGACTCTCTTTTGTACTTGGGTACCTGATCATGCCTTTTTTTGCCGAGACCCATTTGCTTTTAGTTGTTCTTTCTAGGTTTTTAGCTTCTCCCAAAGTTTATCTTAAGTGGGGGTGTTAGAGTAATAAAGTGTTTGCTTATTAATTGAATCATATTGATTTAATTATTAAGTCACTTATTACCTCTTTCAACTTAAGCTAATCTTTAGGCATATAATAATTAATTTCTTTATTAATTATTATTATGCAACCTAGGATTTTACCTTTTTAGGTTTTTTGATCTCCTTTTATAAGGATTGATCTCATAACACTTTGTAACCTTTTTCTAACATTATTATTAATTGCAACTTTTGTTTTTGCACATCAAGGATTTCTCCTCTCTCGTGGATCCATATGTTTAGGTCTCCATATTTGTTTTCTTCTCTCTCTTTTTGTGATAGGTGTTTGCGTGCAGGTGTTCTTGGGAGCTATGGGTTATTTTTCATCAACTCCAATAAACCCTTAGGCAACATGAATTAGTTTTATATTTTGGAAAGATTTTATGCTTAGTAAAGCTAACTGGAAGTTATTATTCTTAATAACTTGTATATATGTAAGTAGCATGTAATGCAAAGTATATAGAAGTAATAAGTTTTTGTAATGTTATGATACAAAGTTGTATATTGTAAGAAGAAAATTAAGCAGACTCTGTATATGAAAGAAAAGAGCCTAGAAAGCTAAATCAAAATAGGAAAACTATTCGGCAACAGTGAAAGGTTATGTACTTTACCTTTGTATTCAGATATCATTGTATATTGCATGTTTGGGCAGTGAGCTCATCTTGCGAACACTCTATTTTGTAATATCAATTCCTAATAGGGTTGAGGCTTCTAACAAGGCCTAGAATCCTTTAATCAGGACAAAGACACTATATGTATGTAATAGACTCCTAACAGGGTCAACATCCTTAACCATATACTTTTGATTAGTGGATTAGTTGTGGGTATCATCCCCATTGGGGTTTTCCCTGGGCCAGGGTTTCCTCGAGAACAAACATGGTGTTATGAGTTCATTTTCTTTATTGTTATGCTTGTTATTTAGTTTACTTTGTTTTTCAAGCTTCAAGTTAATTTGTTATATCCATAATTGGGCAAAAGTAAAAGTTTGTAGAATACTGATTCACCCCCCTCTCAGTATTCCCTATTTATAACAACACTATCAAAAATATGAAGAGTCATACTATTACCATAAAGGCATATGAAAATGCTAAAAGGATCTTAGTAGGCATGATAAACTTCCCTATTTGGTTTGGTCCAACAATGAAGAAGTCAATATGCTACATCATTGATCTAGAAATCACATTTAACATTCTCCTTGGTCACCCATGGATCCATGCCATGCAATCCATACCATCCACTTTCCACCAATGCCTCAAGTTCCCATATTAAGGACATTGTATTACTATTCACGGAGATGCACAACCATTTGAATACTACCATGCTCTTGAGGCATCATCCCTATATTCATGCCATTTCCCCAAGGCTGACATTTGAATGCATTTCACCACTCAATCATCCTCATATGTTAATCCTAACACCATTCTTGGTGTTGCAAAAGAGAAAACCTCCATATCATCATCCTTTTCACAATTAAAGAAGAATACACTCTCAAGAGAACTTTCATAGTGGGGATGCTCCTTCTTGATACCCATACATATGGAAAACCCACTAAAGAACATAAGAAAAAGGAGACTGTTGTGAAAAAATTTGGCCCCACAATATTTGAATCTCATGAAGAATTTAATCAGGAGGTTATAGAAGAAAATATAAATCATTGGATTTACAAGGATTCACCCGCTGATAATGAGTTATGCCTTGTTTATTTTAAAAGGAAAATATCCAAATTCCTACGAGTTAGCTAAAAAAATAATGGGATTACCATGGTGGTGGAATAGGACAAGAAGAAAAATGTATGAGGGTACCAATTTACCCTTCCCACAATATTGATAATTAGGGGCTTGGTTTTGGGAGTTCCTCACATGATGCTTCAACTTCAGCTAGTACATCTCAAAACACTAAGAGTAATCACTTTAAAATCAAAGATATACCTAAAGAGGTTGTTAAGAATGACTACGATGATATAGAAACATTTTCCTTACTTGGTACTTTTATCGTATTCAATACCTCCATCCTTCTCATTGATCTACCCCTTTGTTGTCCAGACCTCATTAATTGGGGATAAATTGTCACACATCTTGATATGTTTCAAAGTGATGTGATACTCTTACAATTTATGGGTCCTCATCAATTGTACACCCTTATAATACAAATATAATATAATGTACAATATTGATTCTCATGCTTACTTCAGGGAAGAGAATATCCTTAGGCACAAAATTGAAAAAGAAAGAAAGAATCAAGATTCTATTGGTAAAATATTTTCCAAGGAACCCTTAGACCACATAATAACCAAAATAAATGGAATATCTTCTAGTGAAAAAATAATTGATTCACCAAAAGATGAGGATTTTCCTCTTACTCTTATGGATAGGTATTACATAGAAAAATCATCCACCTTGATAGAGGAAACAAGAGAAGTCAATCTAGGAACTATAGAACACCCACACATCTCTTATGTGGCAACTTCTTTATTTGAGGATGAGTTACAAGTTTTCACTGAACTCTTACATAAATGCGCTATCAACTTTATATGGACATATGATAACATGTCTGGCCTTGAATCATGTGTTATATTATCTTGTAATTAATCTAGATACTAAACCAATCAAGCAAAAACTTAGAAAGATGCATCCTTATGTGGCCCTCCTTGTCAAGGTATAATTACAAAATATATTGCAGTCAAAGTTCATCTAATCCATTGATTACTCTGAGTGGATGTCCAACACTAGTAACAATTTCAAAGCCTAGTGGTGATATCAAAATTTGCACATATTTTAGATATCTCAACAAAGAATGTCTAAAAGATGATTTCCCACTCCCCAATATCGGCATGCTTATCAATTTGATAATTGGTCATGAAATGATTTTCCTCATGGTATACTTTTCAAGGTATAATAAAATCAATATTGTTGAGATAGACCAACACAAGATAGCATTTATCACTCCATGGGGCACTTTTTTCTATTCAGTAATGCTATTTGGTCTCCAGAATGTAGGAACCACATATCAACACACCATGACACTGATATTCCATGACCTAATCCACAAAATAATGAAATATTGTGTGGATGCCCTTCTAATAAATTATTAAGACACAAATACAACATCCTCTAATATTAGATTGTATCTTTGAATGTTTAGCATAGTACAAGCTGAGATAGAATCCTAAAAGTGTTCTTTTAGAGTTACATTAGCTAAACTTACATGCTTTATTATATCTAGACATGGAATTGAGGTAGATCCTAAAAATGTCAAAGAAATTTTAGAGATGCCTCCTCCAAAGACACTAAAATAGCTATGTAACCTTTAGGGAAAACTCTAATCTATCAGACACTTCATTGCACGACTTGCTGACAAGTTTCAACCTTTCACACATCTCCTAAGGAAAGATACAAATTTCAAATGGGATGTTCCTTTCCAAAAAGGATTTTAAAAAATAAAGGAATATTTGACTCGACCACCTATTTTGGTACCTTTCCTGCTAGGACAACCACTCTTTTTGTACATCTTAGTAACATCAATAAAATTGGGGGCACTCCCTACCTAGCATGGTGATCAAGGTAAAGAATGATAAATATGCTACATTAGTCATACCTTGGTTAGATATGAACTCAATTATATGCCTATGGAAAAAACATGCCCAATGGTGGTCTTTTGCTCCTAAATGCTTAGACTCTACATGCTTTTCCACATAATACAACTCATTTTCAAGATTGATCCTTTGAAATGTCTTCTCTCCAAGATATCTCTCATAGGTTGCATGATAAAATAGGTTATGCTTCTAAGTGAGTCTAACACCCAATACTCAGATAAGAAATCAATTAAAAGACAAATAATAGAAGATCATCTTATTGATACACCATTAGAAAATTCTTATCCATTGATTATAAAGTTTCCTAATGAGTATGTTTATATGATCCAACCATAATCCCTATGGAAGTTATATTTTGATGGTTTCTACATTCACAAGGTATCAGGGGTAGGTACTCTTTTTGTCACCCCCTAAGGATATTTAATGATTAAGTCTTTCAAGATAACCCTTTTATGTACCGAAAAAAATGATAAGTATAAAGGTCTCATTAGAGCTCTTAAGATCACAATCCAATGGAATATTAAAGAACTAAAAGTCTATGATGATTCTCATCTTATCATAAGACAATTTATTGATGACTACCACACCAAGGATGACAAGTTATTACCTTAGAAGAGAATGGTATATGATCTCAATAAATTTTTCACCTCTATCACCTTCGATTAGAGTCCTGAGATACAAAACAAAGTAGTTGATGCAATGACAACAAGAAAGTCTTCTCTTGACATACAAGTTCATAAACCATGTTATGAATTTCTAGTTGAGAAGCTTAATCAATCAGCTTTTGAGACATCACACATTGAGATGGTGTGCAACATCATTGGTCCCCAATATGCTTGGTACCAAGACACTTACACATATCTTTAAGATAATACCCTTTCACCTAATCTTTCTCATAATAATCACCAAAACTTCATATGTTGTTCTTCCTGCTATACCATTATAGGAGATAATCTATATCATCATGATTATCATGATGTCCTTTTTAGATGTTTGGATTCCATTTAGGCTACTCTTGTGATGAATTAAGTACGCATTGGATCTTTCAATGCTCATATGAGTGGATGTGTCCTAGCCAAGCAACTCTTGAGATTGGGGTATTATTGGCCCACTATGAAGCATGATTAAAATGTGAATTGTTAAGAGATGTGTGCCATCCGACAATATTGAGACTTGATTCATGAACCAAAATGAGATCTTTAGCCTCCTATTTCTACACCATGACATTTTTATACATGGGGCCTCAACCTTGTTTGAAATATTAACCTCTCATCCTTTTATGGCCATAAATTCCTTATTGCTTCCACTGGGTACTTCACCAAATGGGTTGAAGCCATTCTACTCACCCTTACCATTAGAATCCAAATCTTCAAGTTTATCCTATACCACATTATTTTTTTCTATATATTCTCATCCACCATTATTACTGACAATGAAACTTCTTTTAAAAATCACCATATGCAAGACCCAAGTGAAAAATTTCATTTCAAACATTGTTGTTCCACACCATATTATCCACAAGGGAACAACCACGCTAATGCAACCTATATAACCCTTTTGCATATCCTTAAAATGGTTGTCAATGAAAACATTTTCAACTAGCATCTCCACCTTCAACTCATATTTTGAGCTTACCATACTAGTGTATGCACCCCAACTGATGCCACTCATATTCACTTGTTTACGATGTCGATGCCATCTTGCCAATTGAGGTTGAATTACTATCTTTGTAGATCTCACTAGAAGACTTAATTTATAATGAAGATTATGATGTATCAAGGCTTACGTAGTTGGATCTACTTAATTAATAACATCAAAATGCATATAATCATCTCCATATTTATGAGAACAAGATTAAGACCTACTATGAGAAGAAGGTTCACCCTCATAAGTTTGAGGTGGGTGATTTGGTCCTCAGAGAAACCAACAAGCTCAAGACAAGAAAGGAAATTTTGAGCCTAGCTAGATAGGCCCATATGTTCTCGCCACTAAATATAGATTAGGGCCCTATTACTTATCTACTCTATAAGGGAAACCCCTCAGTGCTTCCCTTAATATTTTGCATCTCAAGAGGTTCTACACCTCATCTATGTTAGAATACATGAGGAAGTGTTGGAATTAGTTGTCATTGATGTCAAAACCTCTTACTGACACTCTAGTTATTTCGGTTGGTGTTTGAATTCTCCTATTATCTGTCATTGGTGTAACAAAAGTTTTTTGTTATGCACAAGGAAGGTATAGAATAATGATATCCCATGTTCCTTGGTGCGTCAAGTTCCTCTAAGATGGATCTTGCATCGAATATTGAAGTTGACGACTATTTTGTTTCAAACTTGGTTGTGGTATTCAAATGGATTTGGTAAATACAACATATATTATAATATCCCATGTCCAACCTATTTGTGGATTATATTGTACCATGTTATGTTCCCTTATGTATGTCCTAGATTTTGGACCGATACTATGAATTAAATGTAACTGTAATATGTATTACATTGGTGATATCACACATTTGGTGTGAAGCCAACATATGTAAGATTGAATACCAATATATATAAAGAAAAAACTTTTGTATCTGAAGCAGTCGTAACAAGGTAATGGTAATAGTATGATAACTGTCTTGTATAGATGATATGCAAAGTGGGTGTGAATATGTTTTCTAGGGATCTGTGTTTGTACATAGCAGTCTCTTGATCTCAGTGGTGGATTCCATCTCTTTTCATATTTTTTTGTGAGCCTTGTGTATCAGTAGTGAGCCCTTGTGTATCTATAATGAGGCCTTTTATATCAACAGTGAGCCTTAATATTCTTGCAATGAGCCTTTGTATATGCAATGAGCAGTCCTGGCAGTGAGCCCTTGTAAAAATCACCATACTGGTGTCACCTTAACATGTTTTTTTATATTTCATGAGAATTAGCTTCTCCGTGGTTTTCCCATCTTTGGTTTTCCATGTAAAATCTAGTATTTTCTATGTCGGTGTTTCTGTGTTCTTAATTGCATATATTTTATGTGAATGTTGATGTGCTTAACTAACATTTTTGAAGTTGTTATATCTATTAATTATGAGTTGAACAGTAGAGGAAAAGTTTTGTAAGTGTGTGTGGGAATAAATAATTCATCCCCCCTCTCAGTTATTTGGCATGTTCAACAATTGGTATCAGAGCTTGGTCCCTTGCAAATAGAGATTAACTGCTTGAATGAGATCTTGGAAGTTTGAATAGATGGAAGTTTATACTCTGAAGAAGATTGGAAGATTATGTTGAGTGACATTGAAGGTACTAAATCATAAAATGAAGAGATGAAGGAAAATATGATGGAAGAAAATACTTGCATAGTTTACATAGCGAAATTAAGAGATTAGATCAAGAAGTTCAAAGTAAGGCATAAGGAGGTCACTCTAGAGTTGAAAGAATCAAAGAACAAAATTACAGAGCTAGAACAAGAATTGGATGAACTAAGAAAATCAAAAGATATCATTAGTGACCTGTATCCAAAAATGGAATTGAAGATAAATTGTAGAGAGATTTGAAAGGAAAGTATTATTAGAGATGGGTACAAGTCAAAGAATGCCTGGATCACAAAGTTTGAATTAGAGACGTCATTGAAAGAATGGAAATTGACCGAAGAAAATTTCAAGGAAATTATTAGAAAGAGTACATAATAAAATGAGAATTTGGAATTTGAACTAAAGAATATGAAGTAAAAAACAAAGGTATGTGAGGATAGTGCTATCTTAGATGAATTATTATCCTCTCATAAAGGACTCAAGAAAAAAGGTTTGGGATTTGTTGGTGAATGTTCAAATGAGATGAATAAATGAAAGGAGAAGGAATTTGAAGATAATGCAAAGATCGAGGTGAAAAATGAGGTCAAAATTCAAGGCATGCCCTCAAGAAAGACTCTAATGAGACAAAAAAATGCTCAAAGGTATTTATCTTTTAATGGTTGTTGTTATATTTACAATAATTTTGTTCATAAGGCAATAAACTGTAAGATGAGAAGAATTCAAAGGAGTCAATGCAATAAGTATCATACATCTGGTCATGAGGAACATGAGTGAAAAAGTAAAGATTCTAATCAGGAGAAGGAGAATGTTATGAATAGAATTTTTCATGGAGATTGTTATGTGTGTCATAACCTTGGTCACAAAGATAATCAGTGTAAGGAAAAATCATTGTTATCTAGAAGGAGTTTACATTGTTTTAAGTGTGGAAAGATAGGTCAATATGCTAAAACCTGCAAGTTTTCTAATATACCAGAAAGAAATAGATGTGATAATCATGTTTTAGAAACCAGTGCATCTCAGAAATAGAATATTGAATGGAGAAATAAATGTGATGGTGCAGATGTTCCTAGTGCATATGTTTTGGTGGTAGTGGATCCCAGTACCGATCCTACTGATAACTAAGCTAAGATTTTTTGCTTAGGGGGAGTACTGAACATTTTAATCATATGCCTCCCCTTCATCAGAGAGGTATCAGTTGCAATTAGGTTGTTACCTAGGAAAAGGTAAAGCTTTAATGATGACAAGATGGTTTTTGATTATTGACAAGCGAAGTACATTGGTTGCATAAAAAATAATCAATTCGAGTCAGATTTTCAATTTTGAACATTTGTGGCTTTTAAAAGGCATATTTTTGGATTATTGGATACTATTTCATGAAGGTTTTTATTTAAAGAGTTGCAGAGCACTTGAGTGAGAAGAATTTTTAGGAAAAAACATGGCACCTAAATTGGCTACTCAAGTTAATGCAAAAAGGAATATGAAGAAAGAGATTGAACTGAAGGAATTTAGTTAAGAAAGAATAAGATAGTTGAAACTTGGATTACTAGAAGATGAAATACATAAAGTAAGAAAGCTAGGGCTCAATATTTGGGGAGAATTTTTGTGGTATGACAACAAGGATTTTATCCTATTTATGCTAAGACAGGTTCAAGGAGAGACATTGTTATTAGATAGACCATGCATTATAACAAAGGAAACAATTACGGAAATCACTGGTCTATGTAGCGATGATGAGGTACATGAAAAAAAAATCACTTACAAAGAGGTGGAAGCCCTAACAGTGATCAGAAGGGATCAACGCGCATTCATAATTTACAACAATGGAGATCCTATTGTAAGGTATGTTACACATAGCATTTGATGTAGGTGATATGTGTTTTGGTCACATGATTTTATTATGGTGTTGTCATTGTTGGCAAAATAATATGTTGATGACAAGAGATCAAATTTATCGATGGTGTTGAAGGATCAAATTGGTAAATCAACTAAGTGTTCAGTCAATCAATAAGAAGACAGTATGAAAGGTACATGCAACCAGATCTAGAGTTGGAGATTGAGTTAAGGTGTGTGATCATATAGACATTATCTATATAGAAATATTTAACTACATCTATGATCACATTAGTTAGTTTGAATAATTCAGTAAGTTATTGAGGATTGAAGTGACACTAGTAGTAAGAACAAAGGAAATACAAAGTGAGTTTGATTAGAGCAGTCAACCATTCATTTTCAAGTTAATAAATGTTTTATTTATGAATTAATTAATGTTGTGTTGATTTTTTTGGGATGACCAATACATTTTCACATGTCCAATTTTGAATTTTATGTCGGTGGGTAAAACATTTTTTGACACAAGGCCAATTGGGAAAAGTTTTTGTATAAGAAGGATAAAATCGAATTTTAGGGCAATGATGCAGTGATGTGAAGGAGGTTTTGATCATGTAAAGTTGAAGGAATAATTTTTTGATGTTTAGGGGGTGTTGTGATCAAATATATTTGTTAGATATGAAGTGTCATTATTAGATCAGTTTATTCTTGAGTCTATCTCAAGGAAAGCCCTAATAGGTTTGTAGGTAAAATACTTTAATGAGCTCACTTCTAATAGAGTGAGAATGATATTTAATTAGATTTGAAGCATAAATAATCTAACAAGATGAGCTCTCAGAAGGAATTTTAAATCCCTTGACAGGGTTGCCTTTAACGAGACTTTTTTAGCTTCTAATAAGGATAAGTACTCTTAACCAGGTATAACCTCAGAAAGGTTTTTGTAATTACTCATAACAGGGTAGATTTTAATGGTGCACTAGTGAAATTGTTGGCATCATCCCCACATGTGGTTTTCTCCCTCTAACAAGGGTTTCCATGGGAAAAAATATTGTGGTTTATGTTCATTGTGTGGGAATGGTTTACTTGTTATGCTTCTATATTATATTATGTTTTGCAAATTGGTTATTGTGGAAGATTATTGTTAAATTTTTTGGATTTGTAGATGCACTGATTCACCCCCCCTCTTAGTGCCTTATAATACTAATGAGAATGTATTACAAAATTCAATTCAATAATCATGACAGTTCTATGTATGCTATAGCTATATATATGACATGAAAAATGTTGCATGAGAATGCTAAGAGAGACTTGTGCAAAATGATATTAGACAATTTGTTATTAAATGTGAAAATGTTAGTGGAAGATGACTATGGTTTTAGTTTTAGATCATTGGTCATGTGCCTGGGATTCTATTTCATAGGCTCTTTACTTGGTAAAGAAAATTTTGTTTGGAAGACTGACATAACTGTCAGTAGACAGATTTATAGGTAAATTTAGAAGGGTTGGAAAACAAGTTAAATTCCTACAAGACATATTTTTTGTCCCTTTTGGAGAAATTAAGCTCTAGTTTGGTGGTTATGGGTACTGTACCGGTAAGGCAGTTAGATGGTGGTTCCTCTTTGGAATAGAAGAAATTATAAGTAGTCATCAATGGTTCACCCTATGAACCTAAAAGGATGAAGGAAAGTGTGAAAGGTAATAAAACTATTATAGTTTTGATATCTGAAAGTGAAGAGGAAGTTGCTAGTAGAGAAGCAAGTGAAGCAAAATATGAAGAAATGTTAGAAGAAATAATTATTGTGAAGGAAATGGATAAATCCAGGGTTTCATCCATAGGATTGTAAGTAGTTGATCCTGATATTGTTAAGTCAATGCTGGATGATAGTGAGTTTGACAGAGTTGGTGATTTGTGGGCTAAATGTTTCCCAGTCAAAAAGGTAATTGGATTGAAGATGCTTATAGACCATTTGATTAATAAAAGGAATGTAGTATCCAAAATCTATAGTATGCTACTTTTTGACATGGTTGTAGAAGTTGAGAAGAATCTATTGCAATTCAATGTTGATTATTGGATAGTGGAAAGGAAAATTGAAAAGAAGTGTGAGAGTGCTAAGTAGACACAATCTCTACTTATTGGTAAAATAAGAGCCTACTTATTCTCATCCAACTAACAACACCACCATTCAACACGAATACATATCCACTAGTAGATCTTGTTATTTCATTGTCCCCTACCCAGTAAGAGTCCACATAACCTTGAATACTGATAGATATCTTTGATCTAGCTGAGTTACCATAATAAAATAAGGCATACTTAGAAGTGCCATTTAGATATATAAAAATCTCTTTATTGCATCCCAATGTGGACTACATGGATTAGTCATAAATTGACTTAGTACTCCCATTTCTTTAAACTGCCAATTGCACTTGCATAAGGTACCTTGGTCATGTCCTCTATCTCGGTAAGAGATTTTGGACAATCTTCAATAGAAAGCTCCATTCCCTGCAACACTGGAACAAGAAACTACTTGCAATCTATCATATTGAATCTCTCAAGGAAAGTATTTATATACTTACTTTGATTGAGACAAATCTTTATACTCTTTATATCCCTTTTGATTTCCATCCCTAGAACCTAGCTGCACCTAAATCTTTCATTTCAAAATGTGATGAAAATTGACATTTTTTTATCAGAAATCACACCCTTATCATTTCCAATAAGGAACATGTCATCCACATACAAATCAATG
>BSBK01002239.1:112500-160000 GCA_027943335.1 Chamaecyparis obtusa
AACATTGTACATTACTTGTTTGGGTAGTGGGCTCATCTAGTAATCATAGTTTGTACTACCAACTCTTAGCAGGGTTGAGGCTTCTAACAAGGCCTATAGTCCCTTAATAAGGACTGAGACACTATATGCATGTAATAGGCTCCTAATAGGGTCAAAATCCTTAACATTATACTTTTTATTAGTGGATCTTTGTGGGTACCATCCCCACTGGGGTTTTCCCTTGCAGGGTTTCCTCAAGAACAAATAATGTGTTATGAGTTCATTTGTTTTATTGCTATGCATGTTATTTAGTTTACTATGTTATGCATGCATTAAGATAATCTGTTATATCCATAATTGGGAAAAAGTAAAAGTTTTCAAAATATTGATTCACCCCCCCTCTCAGTATTCCCTATTTCTAACAATTGGTATCAGAGCTTAGTTACTCAGAAAAGAATCATTCAAGGAAAATCTAGCAGCTTGAGTAAGATCTCTATGGATATGGATCAGCTACAGAAAAATATTGAAGAATCTCTTTAACAAATTGATATGCTTACTGAAGAAAGAGACACTCTAAAAGGAAAATATGATGATGCAAAGAACCTCATTGAGAAACTAAAAAACAAGTTGGAAGATCTGAAATTAGAAAAGGAATCCAAAATTTAAATTGAAGATTGTGATGACAACCTAGAAAAAGAAAATGGGATCCTTAAACATGAATTGAAGATATCAAATCTAAAGTTAAGTCTGAAAGATGGAAATGGAAAGAATGAAGCAAGTCTAAAATCTGAAAATGAAAATCTGAAGCTTGATAATGAAGGGCTAAAATCTAAACTTGGCAAAGTGACATTTGAACTTGAGAAAACCAAATTGCAGTATGTTGAACTTGAGAAATACAATACAATTGTGAAAGGTGAAATGACTCAATCTAAACAACAACTTGAAAGACTATATTCAACTAGTGAGAAGATTGATGAACAAATGTCTTATAAAAAACCATTCTATGATAAAACTGGTCTTGGATTCAACTCATCTAAAGTAAATGAAGAAAGTAAGGAACCAGATCTAAAAATGTCTGAAAGCATAGATGAAAAGAAATATGATGGAGTTGACAAATTTGAAGATACACCTAAAGAAGAAGAACCACCTAAGCAATGTGTGCAATAAATGTGACCACACTTCTATGAATCATTACATGCAAGGAAACTCAAGAATGAGCCCTCACAAATCGATCCATAGCTCCCTAGGCATGGAGTGCAAGGGTTTTTAAGAATGCTCTCAGCTAGAGCTATTTAGGTAATAACCTTGCTAGTAAACCATGCGATGGGAGATTCAATGAAGACAAGGGCAAGAATGCCAATATCCTCAAGAATCAAGAATGAAATGCAATGCAAGCTAGATTAAGAATGGAAATGCAAGCTAAACTATGGAAATGAAAGATGCAAGTATTACAAAGCCTCCTAGTTAAACTAGATGAATTAATCTAAAGCATAAAGGAAATCTAAGCTAAGAATGCCATGAAAATGAAGCTACTATGCAAGAAATGAAATCTAACTATGAAGCAAGAAAGCCATGATGATGCAAGAATGAAGACAAGAAGATAGAGTGTTGATGAAGATCCAAGATGGATACCAACAATGCTCCAAATCTTCAAACCCTAGATGCAATCATGTCTCCAAAAGCTCCAAAGTGACCTAGAAAACCTGCAGCATAACAATAACATAAAAATTGGGGATCTAGAATGAAGAAGAGAGCTCTTCTTTTATAGGAAATGAGGAGGAATGAACCATGGAGATTAAGAGGCAAAAGATTTAATCAACGGTGGAGCTTAAAAGAGGAGCAATCCATGTGCACAAGTATCCTCCAATAGGAAAATAAGAGTTGACTTTTGTGTCCATATGAGACAAAAAGTACTTTTCTCTTTTTATAAAATAAGAATAATGCTTTATTTGTGCAACTTAGGATAAGAGGAAAAGTGGGGGCTTTTTATTTATTAAAAGGGGAGGAAATATTCCTTTTAATAAATAAAGACTTAGGATAAGATGGTTAGCCCATAGAAAATAATCGAATAAATGATAGAACTAGGATTTGATCAAGAATAAGCAATTTATGATTTAGCAAAAGGGGCTAATAGTCTAGATGACCATTTTTAGGTGTATACATTTGCCCCTCTTTGACTAATGTGTGATCGATCTGGGAACACATGTAGTCAAAGAATGAAGTTGAAATGTGAGATCGATTTGGGATCACAAAGCAACTTAGATCAGCCAAGAAAGCAAGAGATAGCCAAGAAGGCAAGCAAGTAGCCAATAAGGCAAGAAGATAGTGATCTGACTCCAAAGAATGAAGTACAGAGAGATAGAAAATCCTGCATGGTCAGCCTGGTAGTGACAGTACTGAACACTTAGGAAAGAGATAGCTAATAAGATATGATGTGTCTGCCCCCTTGGGATCGAAAGCGAAATCAAGTAGAGGGAATGCAGAAGCAAGAGCAACATGATCAAATCACTAGAAATCATAATCGAAGAAAGAGAACAGGATAACCATCAAGCAATGAAGATATGCCCCACACATGGGACACGGGGCACGAACCAAGCGGTCCCTCAACCCGAAAACACCACGGAGAGGGGGAAGAATTTGAACTTGAGATTGAAAGTGAATGAAAGACTAGAAGTTTGAAAGAGATGGAGATGAAGAGGTGAGGAATGCCCTAGTGAAGATTGAAGGATCAGGCCTCAAAAGGTCAGCCAACTGCACGAAAGAGGGGGAAAAGGTGATTTGGATTTCGGTTTCGATCCCGAAATGAAAGGAAAATGATGTGATATGAAAGAAAAGAAGTGAAAGACATGATCAGGAAGAAGCAAAAGGTGAGCGCAGTTGATTAACAAGTCCATGTAAGATGAAAAGAGAGCTCTCTCCATATGCAAGATGCAAAACTAAACTAACATGAACCTAAGAAATGCAAGCTACATGAAAAGTGGTTTACTTGCAAGGTTACAAAGCCAATAGACATCTAATATTCATCATCGAGCGTTATTGGTAGCGTCGCAAGATCATACAATACACACTAGCATAACTATGTGGATCTGAATATGATCTATATCAGATAGAAATGTGGAAATCTCACCTAGGCATCAAAGACATGTAGGTCAAGATGACTAGCACAGTGAGATTACCTAAGTTTAATATAGCAAGATTATACTCGCATCGAGACACAAGGAAAGTCAAGATGGCTACAAGTATGCACTTGCACAAAAACAGTCAAGGATAATACCCTGTCAATCCACAGTGTCAAGTAAGACCAGCATAAATGCTCATGACAGTTAGGATCAACAAAATATACCCACAAGCAGAAAAAGCAATAAAACATGTTCTCATACCCTCAGTCTTCTAGCTATGCATCATCGAAAACTTCTCAGGGAGAGACCACTCAGCAAAGAAATCATCATAGACAACACGCAAAGAAATAAAGTCAAACAAATCTCAGTGAGTCAAGTGCGTGTGTGTAGGTCATAGAGTCAAACTTTGAGTATCACATCTGCCAATGAGAAATATTGCATCATCTAGACTGTGGGTCGGATATCTGATAAGTGTTAAGAAACACTCGACGCAAGGGTAGTGTTGAAAAACACAGTTGAGGTGGTGTTGAAAAACACAGTTGGGGTGGTGTTGAAAAACACCATTTGTGAGGTGCCTAAGAAACCTAGATGCACAAAGAGACCCAAGATAAGCTTAAAGCAACATATGCCCCCTAGACTAAGACAAGAATCAATTCCAGGCTAGGAGAGGCAAAGCGAGAAGTGGAGCGAAAGAGCGCCACGCAAGACTGATAGACATAGGTGCAGAGGGTCTCAAGCAGCGCCTGTTTCCAGGTTTTCACCACTTGATAGATTTTTTCAGGACTTTTTTATAATTTTTTTTGTATTTTTGCTACCAAGGCGCCTGTTTCCAGGTTTTCACCAAGGCACTTTTTCAATTTTTTTTGAATTTTTTTGAATTTTTGAATTTTTTGATTTTTTGATTTTTTTGAATTTTTGAATTTTTTGATTTTTTCAAAGCGCCTATTGCTAGGTTTTCACTAGGATGCTCATTTTTTTAGTACTTTATATGCTTTTTAGGATTTTTTCAGCATCATATATGATTTTTTTTGGAATTTTTTCAGGATCATAAAGTATGTACAAAGAATGCCCTAGATAGAAACGGGCATCAAACTCATGAGCAAGATCACATCGTGTAGTCCCAAAGTCTAGCAAGGTGGAGAACAGGAGGGATTGGCAAGCTAGTGGAGGAGATGGAAGAAAAGAGAATGAAGGAGAATGAAGGGAAGAAATCCTCAAGGGAAACTCCTCAAGAATACCCAAGCTAGGGAAAAAATTATCATGTAAAGCGCATTGGACAAGCAATGAAAGGCCAGCATAGGATAAGTCATGAAAGCGCACTGCAAAAGAAGAAAAGGATGCATTCCAAAGGAGTAGACATGTCAAGAGGCTTCATAGCATCATTTTTTTTTTCTTTTTTATTAGATCAAGACCAAAGGAGAAAAGGATAAAGAAAGGCTAGAATGAATGGAGGAAAATGAAGGAATGAATATGAATGGAATGAAAGCAAGATCATCGTAAGATAGCTCACAAGATAGCCAAATATTCGTGTATAGCTGAACATTGCCAAGATCAACGAGAGAAGATGGAATGGATGAAACATGTAGAAGAACTACGCATGATGCCTGATTGCCAGGTTTTCATCATGGTACTTATCCAAGGTGCCACAAGGGAGTGGTTGTCACCATAGGATGAATTTATTTCTCTTTACTTTTGCTACCAAGGCGCCTGTTTCCAGGTTTTCACCATGGCACATTTTCAATTTTTTCATTCTCTTTTTTTTTTTTTTCTTTTTTTCTATTTTTGGAAGAAGGCAAAATTTTTAGATAGTACTCCTTGAAAGGATAAACCCTGACATGCCAAGGATTCAAAATGATATGCTCAAAGATGCTGATAGGGAAAGGAAGATGGAAGAGAAAAATGGAGGATAAGGCTTTATGTAAAGCGAGTGAGGTTGGAAGATATGAGGAATAGGCAAATGAGGAAAAAGGATAGAAGGTAGAAGGATAATGAATGGAAAGATTGTGAAAGGGTAGATGGGAAGGAAGGCAAGATCAACATCGACACACACCTTGAAGGGTGGCAAGAAGATGGAGGAAATATGAATAAAGGAATACGTGAAGGAATATGATGAATGTTTAGCAGAGGTTGCGGTTCAGGCACATGGAATGAAAGATCATTTTTGGAAGAAGATGAAGTGGAAGCCTTTGGAAGCTTGAATGTCAACTTCACTTTTTGTTCAACATAAGACTCTTTCAAGAGAGATTTTGGAATCCATATAGCCTTAGGCTTTTTATTTCTTTTTGATGATTTAGAGAGAATATCTGTAATGATGGATTTTGGAACCCATACTTGTCTTGTAGTTTTCTTCTTAGATATCTCTTTTGACTTTATGTGCCCATGTCGATTAGAGGAGACATGGTGATCTTTTTTTGATGGATTCTTGTATTGCTTCTTTTTCTGGTATTGAACATTCAAGTTACTTCCAAAAGACTTGGGACTTGTGGAAGGAGGAAGATATGACTGGTTTAGATGGGTGAGTGGATGAAAAGGATTCAAGGGTATGCATCTATGTTGATCTTGAGGAAAGATAGGAGATGGAGGGACGTAAGGACCCAAAATGGATGATGAATTAGGAGAGTTAGGAGGGGAAAGTGAAGGGACATAAGGACCCAAGATGGAAGGAAGGCGTGAAGCCTTTAGCAGTGGAAGAGGTCCAAGGATGGAAGTGGAAGATGCAAAAGGATAATCAATAATTTCATCAGCATCTATATGACAACCAAGGACATCAGCATCTTTAGAGTGAGCATTAGGATTTGCAATAGGATCATGAACATCTTTAATAGGAGCAAATTCATTGATAGAATTGTTCAAAGCTTGCAAAGACTTAGGAAGAGTAGAAAATGGAAGCGAACATGGAGTGGTAGAACAAGAAGATGGAAGACTTTGATCTTGACAAGGATCTTTGGATAGCATAAGCGTAGAATTTTTCTCTTGATTTTCAATAAGCTTAACATCAGAAGTAACAGCACCATTTTTAATAACCTTAATGGAAGTATCATCTTTGGAAAGTGCAAGCGTAGTAAGGTTATTTTGATTATCAACAAGCTCAATAGTGCAAGTGGTAGCTTGATCTTGCTTAGGAGAAGACTTAAGACATGGTGGAATGAATGTAGAAGAGCATAGAGGATCAAAAGAACCATGAAATGGATCAGAGACATCATGAAAATAATTGGATGACAGGGATGGTTCTTGATCTTGATCTTTCTTTATATTCTTTTTTGTATCATTTTTAGAGTCCTCTTGACATGAAGCCACTTCTAAGGACAAGGAAGCATTTTGAAATTGTATGGAAGACTTTGGAATAGATAGTGAAGGACTAGCTGAAGTAGGCATTGTAGTGCATAAAGGCTTAGGCTCTTTAGGTTTAGCATTATTGAAATTATTTTCAGCCAAGTGAAGGTTAGCTTGAGTTTCTTGAAGAGGTAGCTCTTGAGGATAACTATAGGGAACTGCATGAAAAGCATTAGGATCTTTGTTGGGTGAAGGATTTGTGAAAGATTTGGAAGACTCAGAAGCTTTAGGAGATGTATGAGTATTGGAGGAAGTAGGGGATGGAAGGGGACCATCACAAGACAAAGGTTCAACATTAATATGATCTTGCTCAGAAGTACAATTTTGATTTTTAGCAGTGGAATTCTTAGAGAAGAAATGCTCATAGTAGTAACGTTTATAATCAGCACGTTGTATTTTATAGTCCTCAGCAGTAGTAGATGGATTATCATCAAGGTATTGTCTACAAACATCACTAAACTCTCTTTCAAAATCAGAATCATATGGATCACCATCACAATCTATACAATAGGATGACCCATTTTCAGTAAGCATGAGTCTGCGAGGACTCTGAGGAGTAGAGGTGTCATAAGTATCACTACATTGTCCATCATCATAGTCATCAAAGGTATTATGGTATGGCTCATGAAGAAAAGCAAGACTCTTGGGGGAAGTAGAAGAAGAACAAGATCTTAAAGAAGGAGAAAATGAAGACATAGTGGAAGAAGAAAACTTAGCTAAGGAAGAATTTGAATGATGTTGAGAAGAGTCATGGTGAGATGAAGAAGGATAATGATGTTTGGAAAAGGCATGGTAGGATGTGGAAGATGAAGAATGATGAGAAGACCTAGAAGAAAAAGAGTGTTTGGAAGAAGGAGATTGTGAGAGAATCATGTCTATAATCCTAGCAAAGGCGTCAGACTCAAACATCTTTTTGTTTACTCTTGTCTTAATTTGATGACTTGCGGGATACTTGGAAAAATAATACTGTTCGAATTGAGCAATGAGTTCGAGATCATCCCTTCTCAAGAGAGGTTCTATAGCAAGATAGTTGAAAGTCATGATTCTAGAAGAGGAGGAATCAAGCATGAAAGAAATGAATAGAAGAGATGAAATAGAAGAAGGCAGACTAGATAATAAGAGGAAAAGGATCAAGAAGACATGAAGAGGATAGGAAGAAGAGAAAGAAGCATGAAGGAAGAAGAGAAATGGAAGACTAGGAAGATATGGGAGATGTGGAAAAAAGAAGACCAAGAGTCATTTTGTGCAAATTGATACCATTGAAATCCATTTGAATATTGAGAAACATGTAATAACCTCTAAGATCTGACCTGGACTGACCAAGGATGACTGGAAGTGATACAAATCAACTTCAGATTGCAAGCAGTAGTGAGATAGCAAAATAACTTTGTGTGATAGTTCCCAGGCAAACAGTGTGACTCTTAACCAATGAACATAAAAATCTCAGTTTTGAAGTTTTTTGATCAAGTTCAAAGATTGGATAGTACAATTTTTCAGTTTGACAAGCAGTAACAACAGATAAAAGACAAGTTTGCAAACAGTAGGTGATCAAACATGTCATAGAACACTTGAAACAAGGGCAAAAGCAACCTTGCCAAGACAAGCACTTGTGATATCAAAATAGAGAACCTTATGAATGCTACCGTTTGTTTGAATGTTGAGAACGTTTACACTGGTATAGCACAATCGAAGACAATTCAAGCAATTACTACCTAGAAGGACAAGGCTCATTACTTAGCAACGTGGCCCACAACTTGATGCTCCCTCGCCTCACACCAAGTGGTTGCCCACAAGAGATATTGGCATTGTCATGGAGGTGTCAAAAACACAACCAAAGGAGCACATATGGTGAGTATCTTGGGGTGATCCGGGTAAGTCCACTTGGATCAATCCTTGCACCAAGAAGCTAAGCGGCTAAAATAGGGTGGCCTCTATCTAATGGTTCATAGTAAGGATTTCCGTTCATAGCACCCCTCTTGCTCCTCATAAAGGACTAGGACCTCGCGGCCTCAAGAGTACCTTAAGCATTCTTGCTTAATGCTTTCCTCATGGTCACAATCCCACAAGTTACTCACATCAAGCGAAGATAAGTACTATGTCTACCAAGGTTTTGTGTCCTTGATAGCCTTGAGATTATAGTGAGTTGGAATCACTCGCCACCAAGGAAAATGATGACAAGGTTGTCCCCACTTGGGTCATTCCTCTTAATTTCTCAAGAGCAGGCCCGCTAAAGGATCCTAAGCTAAACAAAGAATGGATGATTTTTGAGGTTCAAGGTTTTTGATTCACCACAAGGGTGAAGAGCATACTCCCCTATCTCAAAAACTTCTCCCAAACACACCAAGCAAGATCCAATTACCCCTTTGCTTCCAAAACCTCAAGATGGGTCAAGATTTTCTGATTCACCTAAAGGTGAAGAGCATACTTCTCCTACCACCCCAAGATTCCTTTCACAAAGTATTAAGTGCCTAATGAAACAACTAGTATATGCCGCACTTAATAAAGAAAGCAATTAAACAAGCACTTGATTTGGTTTTTATGCTTAGGGCAGCCCTGCAAAAACCATTAGTAGCCCTCTTTGACATGCGATTTTAGAAAATTTCAAGCAAGAAGCACCTACAACCACAACTTGTTAGACCCACAATGGTTAGCACATGAAAAATCTGATAATCTGCAAAAATACTTGATCAAATGATAGAATCTGAAAATGAAACCATCATGGTTGGATTGGGCTCGGAAAGACCTTTCCAATGATATATCACACTTAAACTTTTGATACCATTTGCAAAATTTCAAAAAAAAATGGGCACCCATTTTCCAGAGTGGCACGGATTTGAAAACACTGGAAATTTCAGAAAATTTCAAAAAGATAGCTAAGAACCTGAAACTTGCAAGATAGATAAAATAGCCTAAAAATAGCTCACTGCCAGGTTCAAACACAGTATCGCGCGATACTTCACCCGACACCAGGCGATACTTCTCAGTCCGCGCGATATTTCGCCCGACACCAGGCGATACTTCGCCCGAGACCAGGCGATATACCTCAATACTGTCGTGCGATTCTTCTCGGGTGCGAAGTATCGCACGCGTATAGTAAGGTATATCGCGCGATATACCTGAGAAGTATCGCGCGATATTCTGAGACAAAAAACCAGAGAACAAAAATTACGCTAAAAACTTGCCAAAAAATTGACGAAAAATGACGAAAATGCAGAAAAAGAAGAGACAAAGCTAGTCTACTCTGCCCCACGGTGGGCGCCAAAAAATGTGTGCAATAAATGTGACCACACTTCTATGAATCATTACATGCAAGGAAACTCAAGAATGAGCCCTCACAAATCGATCCATAGCTCCCTAGGCATGGAGTGCAAGGGTTTTTAAGAATGCTCTCAGCTAGAGCTATTTAGGTAATAACCTTGCTAGTAAACCATGCGATGGGAGATTCAATGAAGACAAGGGCAAGAATGCCAATATCCTCAAGAATCAAGAATGAAATGCAATGCAAGCTAGATTAAGAATGGAAATGCAAGCTAAACTATGGAAATGAAAGATGCAAGTATTACAAAGCCTCCTAGTTAAACTAGATGAATTAATCTAAAGCATAAAGGAAATCTAAGCTAAGAATGCCATGAAAATGAAGCTACTATGCAAGAAATGAAATCTAACTATGAAGCAAGAAAGCCATGATGATGCAAGAATGAAGACAAGAAGATAGAGTGTTGATGAAGATCCAAGATGGATGCCAACAATGCTCCAAATCTTCAAACCCTAGATGCAATCATGTCTCCAAAAGCTCCAAAGTGACCTAGAAAACCTGCAGCATAACAATAACATAAAAATTGGGGATCTAGAATGAAGAAGAGAGCTCTTCTTTTATAGGAAATGAGGAGGAATGAACCATGGAGATTAAGAGGCAAAAGATTTAATCAACGGTGGAGCTTAAAAGAGGAGCAATCCATGTGCACAAGTATCCTCCAATAGGAAAATAAGAGTTGACTTTTGTGTCCATATGAGACAAAAAGTACTTTTCTCTTTTTATAAAATAAGAATAATGCTTTATTTGTGCAACTTAGGATAAGAGGAAAAGTGGGGGCTTTTTATTTATTAAAAGGGGAGGAAATATTCCTTTTAATAAATAAAGACTTAGGATAAGATGGTTAGCCCATAGAAAATAATCGAATAAATGATAGAACTAGGATTTGATCAAGAATAAGCAATTTATGATTTAGCAAAAGGGGCTAATAGTCTAGATGACCATTTTTAGGTGTATACAAGCAAGACGAGTCACCTAAAGGTACGCAAAGAGAATTTAAAGGTAGATGCTTTGCTTGTAATACTTTTGGTCATATGAAGAAAGATTGCACAGGTAAGCAATTTAAACCTCTTAATGGCTATTGTTATAATTGTCATGGTTTTGGACATAGAGCTATTGAATGTAGAAAACCTAAGTTTTTTGAGAACATTAATAGTAGTAGAATGTTTAGGAATACTAACCATGCAGATAAGAGACCTACTGAAGATATGAATAGGAGAAATGGAGTAGTATGTTATAGATGCAACAAAGTTGGACACATTGCTAGAAACTACAGATCACAGATCAATCAGTCTGGACCAAGATATGGAAACAATGGAATAGTTTGTCAGATATGTAACATGATTGGGCATACAAAAAGGTTTTGTACAATTAACAATAGGGTTTCTCATCCTAACCCTAACCCTAGAAGTCATGCAAGAAGAAATGAAAATGTAAGTAACAGTAAAAAAGGATGCTGTAGTAATTCAGAAGAAGTGAAGTTTGTTAAAGGCATAGATCAAGGAGACACATTCACCACTGAAGGTAATCGGAAAGGTGAAGTATCAAATGGTAAGAGTGAATCTCTACCTAACCCATCTCAAAGTACTTAATTCATGAAAATTACAGTAGAATAGGAACTTAGGATAGTATAGAAATTAGTATAGGATGAAATGAGTCTTGCATAGTTAATGCAAGGTAGTATATGATGTATTGATGCTATGGTTAAGAGCGCACAAGATAATATTGTGTTATGCGAGATTGCAAGAAGTTTTAAGTTTTGCAGGTAAGCAGAAACAACTTTTTGGAAATGTTGGCATGCTTTAAGCACCCACAATTTTAAAATTTGAAATCAGGTCCCATAGTGAGATTTCCTAAGTTGTCCTGATATATTGTATTAGTTTTTGCTAACCATGTTTTATGAGGGTCATGTTTCATGAAGAAGAAGCATTAAGAGAAAGTGAGATATTGAGCTTGAACCTTGAAATATAGTTCAAAGTTCAAGGTTCAACCGTTGAAAGCATGGTGCAGGATTTTAAAGTTCAAATTTTAGAGTTCAATGTGCAGAGTCAGTTTTCAAGCTTAAAATGCAAATTTTGAAATGAAAGTTCACCAGTCCAGAATTAAGTTTCTAAAGAACATTGTGATGGTTCTATAGTATGGTTTTAGGCTTCATCAATCCTAATTATAGAACTATTGGTGGAAATGATATCCCAATAGAATGAATGAGATTCATTAATATGGTTGCCCCAATATAACAATGAAAGTATCACTACTGGTTTATGAAGGAATTGAAATGCAATGCTCTGAATGTTAACAGGGGCACGGGCAATAGGATTCACACTTGAAAATTGAGCCCGTAAACATCATTTTTCCCACATTTGAAGATGAATTGCACATATGTGAAGAATGGTCCCAAACAGTTTGACAAAATGTCAAAATGTCAATCTCTGATTTATAGCAGGCATCAATTACTAGTCTTTCCCATTAATCACACTTGAGCCTATGGATTAGAAGTGGATCAAATGAACTTTCCAAATATGCAAGTGACCAAATTTCTCTCCTATCACAAAATCAATATGTGATTTGTGCATTGTTGACTGATAAAAGAAGGAAAATAAGGAGAATTTTGTGTGTAGAAAAACACTTTCACATGAAAAATGTAAAGAATTTCACAATGGTCTATTTACTAAGAAAGTAATTGGAAATAATTCAGCACAAATGGATGTGTGCTTAGGTAGATTGGTATTGTTACCAAAGATGTGAAAGTGATTGCAAACTCTATTTTTGCAAGACAGATTTCATGACAGTCATATATACCTGCACTCTATGGCCAATATCGTTCGACTCAATGATTATCTTTCTAATCGCTCCAGTCAAAATTTAGTGAGCTAGGATTGGAAAAACATATCCAACACTAAGGTCGATCCAACAGTGGAGTAAATAGATATGCCCCCCGAAAGAAGACCCAATTTTACTAGCAGAGTATTTTTTAGTTCGCCCAGCAAAAGGAATATTCTTATTATGTTTTTTTTTAACATATTATAATGTCACTTGTTCACATATAATTTAATATGTGAAGATATACCTTTATAAACTTAAAAATTCATATGTATATCTACTTCCAAAAACATAAGGGGTAGAGAAAATATAATTCGAAGATTCAGTTATGAAGGGGAAAACTGAAAAAGTCACGGGAATGATTATTTATTTGGAAGATTTTCAAGAAGAAGGGGCATTTTTTCTTTTCCAAAAGTTTGGTGGCTACAGGGAGGAGGAATAATTTGGTACTAAATATAACAAAGAAAGGAGGAGTTAATGCATTTTTTCATTTTCTGAATAGTTTGATAGGATTGTAGGGATAGGACAATCTTGTGGTTGTTTCTGTTATGTATTTGGAATAAAAGAAAGATGTATATATTAGACCCTATGATCTGAATATGTATGTTTCCTATTGAAATTGATCATGTGGTCATTTTCCTTATATTTTGAATGCAGTTCTGCATTTTCTTTCAGAGTTAACAAATTTGTTGGTTTGTGTATTCATGTTCTAATATATCGAGGTATTTAAATCCTTTGATTTCTCTGTGATTGAGGAAGATCGAATGAATGATCTATTGGTCATTATTTTAACTTTTCTCTGAGTCTTTCACATTACAATCACATTCATTCCATAGTGATGGATGAATGTTAGCATAGCCTTTGTGTCTTCTAGTCAAAGACATAATTTGTTATTTAATTCACTGTAAATCTTTCTAAGAGGGAGCTGTACCTCACAATTCAAAGGAGGTTTATCAATCCAGTGATAAATCATCCAACTGTTAGTAGCATTTGTGCCTTCATTCGGGTATCTTGAGTCATTATTTATATTTCTTTTTGAAGGACAAATCTGTTTACTAACAGGAAAGAAGTGGCAAAGGAATTGAATGCGATGTTAGATTTATGTGAGATTGAAAGGTTAAAAGGTTATGATCGGTATTATTTGATCATTAAGGTGAATACAAGTGCTAAGGAGGTCAAAGAGTAGTGATTGTAAGTGTTTTGCAAGGATTTGGTGAAGGATTTTTGTGCCGAATCAATGCAAGCCCTAAATCATGAAATCAAGGTATTTTACTTAGCAGATCTCTAAATCAGTTAAGGAATTTGCAAAAGTTATGGATGTTTCATTGATTCATAATGTAAGGGATACGAATAGACCTAAAGTCAAAAGGGAACTAGTAGAACCCTTGGAGGAAGACCCTAAGTTAGCTTTATCATCCGTACCAAATGAAGTTTTACACTTGGAAAATGTTATAAGTTATTTGGGATGCAAGCTTGAGACTCTCAGTGATAGTGACTTTACTAAAGAATATGAAAAGATTTACAATCAAGATATGTCATTGAAAGTAGGGTTTGAACATTTGAAATATAATGAGATTATTAAGTATTCTCTACAATATGAGTTTGATGATGAAGAATGTACCAAGATAATCTTAAGCAAAATTCACAATGGGAAGTTTTGGTTAGATGAAAGAGTGATAGATATCATAGCTGACCTAATTCATGAGGTAACTGGTCTATCTAAAATTGGATTCATACCTTTGAATGAGAAGAACATGAGAAAAATAGTTATAGACAACATAAAATCATCTTAAAATTGCAGAGGAATAGTAATTAGCAAGATACAACAGGATGATGTTAGATATTTGTGCAAGATCCTTACAGCTAAGTTTTGTGCAAACTCAAGAGAAGATGACATGGCAACAGGAATGATACATGTAGCCTATTTAATGTGTGTAGACAAAGTTCAAGTTGACATGTGTGAAATTTTGAGAATTCAGTTGTTTGAGAATTTGGAAAAGATAAAGAAGACTAAGTACTCTTAGTTTAGATTCTCATCATTGATCACTTATATGTTTTTCCATTTGTTAAGAAGATTTACTTACACTATTGGTGATGATTGGAATGATGGTAAAACTAAAATGGAAAGGATTAACAAAGTATACAAGAGACATCTTATTGCAAGGTCAATGAGAGTGCAGTGTTGGTGATTAAAAATTTTCAAAATTTGATGACAAGCAGAACAAGGATCCCTCAGTCTTTAGTAGAGAAGTATAAGAATGAGATATTCTTTATGGTTATTTCTGACTTTACATTCATTGAAGCAGTAGAACCTAGAGTAGAATTCATAGACCCTCTTGGCTATGAAATTTTTGAGATTGAAACAGAAGAGTATGTGAGAAGATTGCTTAAAAGCAAGTTGGACATTCACAATAATAGATTTGGAACCTTTGAGGAGAACTTCAACTCCACAAAGACTATCTTAGAAGAAAAATAGTCTAAGAAGAGAGTAGAAAGTAAAATAAAGAGGATTTTAAAGGACACAGGGATGACTGAACAAGAATTTTTGATAGCTAAGCAGACAACAATAGCAGTCAGAGACATAGGACAAAAGGAAGTTTTGTCTATTGCAGTACAACAAGAAGGCATTCAGATTAAAGTGAAAGTGGAAGAAACTGAGAAAGATCAAGAAGTCAGGAAGTCCACTAGATCATCCTCTTCTACACCTAGTAAAAGAGTGAAAGAGATTGCTACTGGACCGGGAAAAAGATAGAAAACATTAGTGCCACCAGTATAGAGGAAGATTGTAGAAATAATAGATGATGAAGAGAACCTAGTAAAGAAGAAAACTTGGAAACCAAAGATAGAAAAAGTGAATGAACAGATCATACAAAATGGAGACTTTTCAAAGATGAACAAGTACCATGACCTCTACGGTTATGCAAAGAGATTGAACCTTGAAAATGAAGTTGTGAAACACATGATATTGACTGACAAGAAGTTTGGCACAATTCAGGGCAAGATACCTGATGATTTGTATGAAAAGTTAGTAAACAGGAAGAAAAGAGCAACAGAAGAAGACATTAAAATTAGAGAAAATCTTGTTAGGAAGCTATGTGATGTGAAAGATGAAGAACACTTCAAGCAGATCATGAAAGATTTGAACACCCATTTGAGAACAAAGAAAATAACAATTCAGATTATGGGAGGTAACTATGAGAAAATCATCAAGGAAACACAACAAGAAATAGTTAAAGTGATGACAGAAACTGTTGGAAGACAATCAGATGCAGCATAACCAATAGAGCAAGCAAAGGAAGTAGAACAACTGAGAATTCCCTCTCCACTAGCTATTAACATTGAAGATGAGACAATGAATGTGGAAGGAACCAAAATCACTCTAGATAGTTATGATAATCTTTTTAAGAACCTTGAGAATATTGTTGACAATTCGGCTTTTGAAGAGCAGGATAGTGCTAGAGGAGAAGATCAGAGAGACACAAGGACTGAAGAAGAAAAGGAGACAGAGAAGCAAGAAGAAGCCTTCGGTCAAGAAGAAATCAGTCTTACACCTGAGACTAGTAAGAAAACTCAAATTGGATCTATATTTGAAATCTTGGGAAAAGAAGTAGATGATGATGATCAGATGGAATTTATCACATATCTGAATAAGATTATTGGGAAGAATAAGAAGGTAAAAATCCTTGAAGGATCCCTTAAGGAGTTAATTGAGAAGTTACAAAGCATTGTGACTACACATATTGTAGAGGTAGATCCACTTGAAAGAGCAAAGAAAGTAATGAATAGATTTGATGATGAGTTTACCAACTTATCAGATATAGCTAAGGTGAAGGCACAAGTAGCCTATGAGGCCAAAATACTTCTGGACATAAGTCAGAATATCAAGAATGATATCAATAGTCTTGATATCTGTATAAAAGAATTGAGAAGGAACTTGGACAGAGGTAAAACTTTGTACATTCAGTGTACAAAATTTGAGAACCTTGTCTCTAAAGAAACTCAGAAGATTAAGATCAAAGAAGCAAAAATTCAAACAGAGGTAAATCTTCTTTCCAGCCCCAATGTGAAGATACTTGACATTGAGAAGAAAATTTGCAAACTTTAGGATGAAATAAGGATTCTACATGATGACAAGGACAGGAAGCTGAAAAGATTCACTCTTCTAAGAGAGAATATTTCTATTAAATTGGGCATTGTTGAAGGACAACTAGAAGAATGTCTTTCATCAAAGACATCTTTTCAAAAGTTTAGTTTTGCAAACCTCCAAGCCTGTGAAATTGCATCTTATGGATTGTGTGCACTACTCAGTGTTGCAGATTCCATTAAGAAGGCATGGGAGAAAGAGATAAAGGCCATGAAGATAAACTTTGCAGATTGTGTTGCAAGCCTACCGGCTTTGCAATATTGAATCTAAGTATAAATTTTTTGTCTGAACATAGTTTTGACACCCTTTTTTTGTCATTGTTGTCAAAGGGGGAGAGATATATAGAAAAAAATTGATAAATATGATAAGGATGTATACTCTTAGGGGTAGTACATAAGATATATGTATTCATAAGGACAATATATACATATTTTTTGTTATGGCCACAATTTTGAGATTTTGAAGTTTTATGACTTAGCCAATTTTCTCATATGTTACCACCAATGACAAAGGGGGAGATTGTTGGAAATTTTGCTGAGTTAGATACTTAGATGTTGTCATTATGGCAACATATGATCTACATGAAGATCACACAAGATAGGGAGCAATTATGACAGAGCGCAATGCAAAATTGTCTAAGTATGAGATAGTGTTTTTGCCAGTGTACCCAAAGATAGTTTTGATTAGCGATGTTGATTGGAGTAAGTTCAGTGCTTTCACACTTGAACATAGATACTATGGTGATTATAGAAGACTCACCTGAGAGTGCAAGTCAGTATGACATGTACGGAATAAGTTATGACAGTTCTATTGAAGACAATGTTAAGCCAACAGGATATAATATGAAGACAAAATTGGTAAAGAGTTAAGGGATTATTTTGTTTACCAAAATAATGTCTTAATAATATAAAGGGATGACATCCTAGATGTTAACCCTTGAGTAAAGATACATTTTGTATAATGCTTATGTCAAGCCGACTGTAAGAGTTATTAGCCTTAATAATGTGTATAAAGAGATGTAATGATGTAATTGTAATTACACATGAAGAAGTTGTAATAGAGAAATAGCGATAGTGAAAAAGAAAGCAAAGAGACATTGATGTGAAGTTGCAAGCAGTATAAGGTTATGTACCTTGACTTATTTTGTAATTAGTAAACATTATACATTACTTGTTTGGGCAGTGGGCTCATCTGGTAATCATAGTTTGTACTACCAACTCTTAGCAGGGTTGAGGCTTCTAACAAGGCCTATAGTCCCTTAATCAAGACTTAGACACTATATGCGTGTAATAGGCTCCTAATAGGGTCAACATCCTTAAAAGGATACTTTTGATTAGTGGATCTTTGTGGGTACCATCCCCACTGGGGTTTTCCCTTGGCTAGGGTTTCCTTGAGAACAAATAATGTGTTATGAGTTCATTTGTTTTATTGCTATGCATGTTATTTAGTTTATTGTGTTATGCATGCATTAAGATAATCTGTTATATCCATAATTGGGCAAAAGTAAAAGTTTTCAAAATATTGATTCACCCCCCCTCTCAGTATTCCCTATTTCTAACAAGAGCATATAGCTCAACCATGGGTGTTCATGGGAAAGGAAAAGATTTCTTTCATTCTATGCCTCCCCAAGCATCAATCATCGAACCCTTTCTCGGTTCTATTCAACTGGTGGCTACCCAACCATACATTATATCATTATCTCCTTTTGAAATAAACTACTATCCTTCTTGGGGATTGGGGACATAGCCTATCCTAGGGAACTACTATCCTAGGTGCCATTGACTAGCTTCCAACATCATCAATTAATAAAAATGGGGGGCAGGGGGCTTAGCCTAACAGGTGGGCATCTCAACAAGATTGGTTAGGAAGGCTCAAGATTGGTTAGGTATTAGGATGAGGGGGAATGAATGACATGTTATGTAGATAATATGGTTAAATTTATTGAACTCTTTGATTCCCCTACTATTTGAAGGGGCCTGCTAGATTAAGAAACTATCTCACCCGATGGTATTATATAGAGTTGGGGGTTACTTTGTCTAGAGACCACCCGCCTACACCTCCGGTTGGAAGTTAAGCCCCCTTATAATTCTATGGGGTTGGGGTGGGTGGGACTGGGCAACCAAAAGGAAGGTCTTTAGCATGGGAGCTAACATCCAGGAGGCCCCGATTAGATTGTACAGTTAAGAGCCGATGAAGGATGGCCCAGAGAGAGTTGAGGCCCAGAGACCAAAGAGAGTTGTTTTTTTCCATCAATCCAAGGAGTTCAAGACATTAATGGCCAATCCTAACTATAGTTGGAAGGAGCCTACCTACTTAATGGTCGGCTGCCCTGGGGCCCCTAAAATTCTTTGTTCGGATAGCAGTGGATAATTTCTACCTCTGCACCAGAACCCACAACCATACTAGTAGCCAGGCATGTTACGTATAGAATCTCAACCCCCTACTATTCTAAAGGGCGCTAGAACTATTCTTTATTTTCCCCTACTATTCTAAAGGGAATTGTTACTCTAGCCCCTACTATTCTATGGGGATGCCATTGCCCTTATTATTAGATTATTCTAGCAAGATGATTCCCCCTACTATTTTCCCCAATCCCATACTTATTAATCATCCCCCTCTAATTATAGTTCTTGTGGTGCCCTTTAGAATATTAGGGGGCTATCCCAACTCTTTGCTAGGGGCTAGGATAACTTTCATCATGGACATTGAAACTAGAATCATGGTTTTAGACTAACAATTAACTCATGCTACTACTAGATACCTATATATGTACCTATATACTTACCTAAAACCCAAATCAACCCTAGCTCATCAAGCTCGACATTATTACCCGCACATAGAGCAACTATACCACCCACAATGTCATCTACCTTTAGATGCATTGGGAGGGCCCATAGGGCCACTTGGTCTTTTCTCTTGATCGACCCCCTCTATCTATATGGGCATCTTTTTGGATTCTCTAATGACTTCTTCATGAACATATGAAACTACTAAAATGACTTGGTTACCAACTTTTTCCCTATATATCTATATTTCTCTACTGCCATTGATGGTTTCACTTGGCCAACTGAGTATACTAGGGGATCTCAATCTCAATTTGTGAGCTATGCATGAGATGATGTGGCATGCACATTATCTACTTCAATACATCAGCACCAACCTCCTACTATTCCTATGCCTAGTCTAGTAGCCTTCGCTTGTGGTGGTTCTTAATCAACGAGCAAAATAAATGGATCACTAGTGCCATAAACTGGATATGAATCAAATAGCACTGTCCTACTATTCATGAGGTTAACCCTTACCTAAATGGAATGAAGGTAAGGCACCACCCTTACCTGAATGGAATTTAGGTAAGGTTAGTGGTATACTGCACATTATCATGAAGGTAAGGTTAGTGGTATACCACACATTTTCATGAAGGGCGGTATACCACACATTATCATGAAGGTAAGGTGCCCATAGAATTTTAAGGCCCACATAATTCTAGGGATGGATTGATAGGAACTGGATCAACTACTTATAGGAGGGGCTATTCACTGAGAAATTCAAGTATTCCTATAACTCAACTGAGAAGATCCAAATGCTACTAGAATAAGATGAAGAAATCTCAGAGAAAATGAAGCAATTGAACCCACCTATACTTGATCACGCTCTAGTAATGCAATACTGATCTCTCCTGAGCCATCAAGAAAATTCCAACATGCCACATGTATGTTGATGCCATCAACCCATGTCGATGTGTCCATCCATATGATCCAACCAAATCCACTACTACTAATAGTAATGTGAATGTTGGTGTTCACCCGCTTACTCACCGATTGCGATTGCTTCAATCATATGCTATACTTCTCATCATGCTATTGAGAAAATCTAGGAACCAATCCATCTCGATCTGGATCACTCACCTATGCTTATAATGCTGCAATATAGAGTAGAGGGCCCATCAATGACCAAGAACCATACCCCCTTTCCATTCTAGATGAACCCTTCCCTTTACGAATGATGAAACCAGACCTATTTGCCATTCACTATAAGGGATGCCCTCGAATCACCTTGCCTTTCCTCCTACTACCTCATTGCCTGCTGCTACTAGAGAATTTTCAACAACTAGCTCTCGATCAGGCTAAGATGCTTGTTCATCAAGATGGCTCTGATACTAGCCATGCCTATGGTTTGAATGGTGCTTCCTCTTAGTCAAATGCTATTTAGGAACTCAATCTGGGACTAGAGATGTAGCTACTGGATGCACACTTGTAAGTGGTGGTGCTAGTGATCTAACTCAAACTGGTTCTTCAATGATTGCCACTAGTAAGGAGAGAAATATTTATTTTTGATGAATGCCAAGTGATTGCCCAGAACAATAGGGATGAATGTGCAAAAAGTTGAAACAACTACCTGCTTATGTTATTGGGTATGCTTCTAGGTCAACTCAATCTTGATCCCTTTAGAATAGTAGGGGCATCTGTATATGTATCTTAATCTACACCTGATGTGGTACTGATGCTGATGAAGGGTGCTCCCCTTAATACCACAAACATATAACAGAAACAGAGAAAAAACAACAATATGCAAGAACAAAAAATTGGCTTCTTATTATCTCCACAAATGTGGAATTACAAACTTTCAGAATTATAATATGCAAAGCCACATGGGCATTCCCTCACAATATTTTGTAGGAAAAAGCCTCGAATCATTACCCAAATCTACCCAGAACTGCCCTAGAAAACACTACGGGCCTTCTTTATATAGGCATTTTCCACCGCCCGAGAAGGTTCCAGAAATTTAGCCCTAAGGGCCGACCAAACTTAGAATTATTTTATTTTCAATTTATTACATCAAAGTCAGCTCAAAATAAATTTTGAACCCTGAACATAAATTTTGAAGGAAAATTATTTTCTGCCATTTCAGGTGGCCTGACTTCCAGAGACCATAAGTCATCGCCAGTTGACCCGATTGACTATTATAACCCCATTCTAGAAATGTCACGAAGCGCTTTATAGGCTTGACTTGTGCAAGCGCCCATCAACCAAATTTTAGACCTCATCCGAGGCCTCTAAAGCCTTTAAAACTGAGTTCAAAGTTTCTGTACCCTGCTGCCAATACCAAAAATCTTCAATATTTTCAAAACTAGACCTGATCTAGCCATGAAACTTTATCGGCAGGCTGATACGACTGAGATGAACCTCCACATGTGAAATCATAACATTTTAAGATTGTAAGACCAACTTACTAAAAATAACAAGTTTCCATAAATAGCAGCTCTGCACAAGATAGCCCTTATTGAATACAAAAACAAAAATATTTTTGGGTGATGCAAGATTGCTCTTACACCCAGGATGCTCCTGCATCAGAAACCCAGGGTAATTTGAGAAGTGACCCTGTCATGACTCAAGTGTGTGGAGGAAAACCAAGATGGTTAACCTCCTCCTTTGTCAACCATGATGAATCTTCAATAGGTCACCCTTTCCACTTGACCATATATTCTTCATATGTCCTGTTCCTTGTGCTTCTGCCAACACGACTATCCAGTATGTCTTCAATCTCCTTGATATTTGAACTAGTTGCTAGAATACTCCACTGTGCTGCTGTGATCTCATCTTCAACACTTCCTTCCTGATACTCTATCAAATCTAAAATGTTAAACACTGGTGAAATATTGGGCTCTGTAGAAAATTCTACCTCATATGCATTTCTTGAATCATGCTTCTTCAGTATCTTACATGGCCCAAACTTCTTCATTTTCAACTTGTTATATGTACCAACTGGAAATCACTCCTTCCGCAAATGAACCGTGACTTCATCTCCAACCTAAAATTCCTTATGCCTCCTTTTCACATCTACCTTAGCCTTATACTACGCATTCATCTTGGTAATATGCTTCCTCACCTCCTCATGGATGTTCTTCAAATGTTCTGCAAAATCCTCAGCTTCAGCACTACTTATTTCTCCTTTATCTATCTTTCTCAACTCAGATGCATTTTTGGGACTACTCCCATATACAATCTAGAATGGTGTTTTATGAGTGCTCCTATTGATAGAATTATTATATGCAAATTCTGCCTGTGATAAAATCAAATCCCATCCTGTTGGCTTATCTCCAACCAAACATCTTAGAAAATTTCCCAAACTCCTATTCACCACCTCTGTCTATCCATCAGTCTGTGGATGATGTGATGAAATAAACTTCAAATCTGTTTCAACTTCTTCCATAATGTTTACCAGAAATATCCAACAAACTTAGTATCTCGATTTGAAACTATGGTCTTTGGCAAATCATGTAGTCTCACCACTACTTCGAAAAACAATTCTGCTACATGAACAACATCATTAGTCTTCTTTCAAGGAATGAAATGTGCCATCTTTGAAAATCTGTCAACCACCACAAAAATTGAATCATGTCCCCACTGAGTCCTCAGTAAACCAAGAACAAAGTCCATACTGATATCCTCCCAAGGCTTCTTTGGTATAGGTAATGGCTGATACAACCCTATATTTTGCTTCACTCCTTTCACCATCTGACATACTCTGCAACTCTGTACAAACTTCTTGACATCTTGTTGCAATTGTGGCCAATAATAATTTTCACTAACCAAAGCAAGGGTTTTATCTCGACCAAAATGTCCAGCCAATCCTCCGCTATGCTTCTCCTTGATGAGATTCTCCCTCATAGAACTTTGTGGAATGTGTATGGTGAAAATGTAACCACACTTCTATGAATCATTACATGCAAGGAAACTCAAGAATGAGCCCTCACAAATCGATCCATAGCTCCCTAGGCATGGAGTGCAAGGGTTTTAAGAATGCTCTTAGCTAGAGCTATTAAGCCAATAACCTTGCTAGTAAACCATGCAATGAGAGATTCAATGAATTAATCTAAAGCATAAAGAAAATCTAAACTAAGAATGCCATGAAAATAAAACTACTATGCAAGAAATGAAATCTAACTATGAAGCAAGAAAGCCATGATGATGCAAGAATGAAGACAAGAAGATAGAGTGTTGATGAAGATCCAAGATGAATGCCAACAATGCTCCAAATCTTCAAACCCTAGATGCAAGAATATCTCCAAAAGCTCCAAGATGACCTAGAAAACCTGTAGCATAACAATAGCATAAAAATTTGTGTGTGCAAATGAGGAAGAGAGCTCTTCTTTTATAGGAGGTGAAAAATCAATGGACCATGGAGATTAAGAGGCAAAAGATTTAATCAAGGGTGGAGCTTGAAAGAGGAGCAATCCATGTGCACAAATATCCTCCAATGAGAAAATAAGAGTTGACTTTTATGTCCATATGAGACAAAAAGTGCTTTTTCCCTTTTTATAAAATAAGAATAATGCTTTATTTGTGCAACTTAGGATAAGAGGAAAAGTGGGGGCTTTTTATTTATTAAAAGGGGAGGGAATATTCCTTTTAATAAATAAAGACTTAGGATAAGATGGTTAGCCCATAGAAAATAATCAAATAAATGATAGAACTAGGATTTGATCAAGAATAAACAATTGATGATTTAGCAAATGGGGGCTAATAGTCTAGGTGACCATTTTTAGGTGTATACATTTTCCCCTCTTTGACTAATGTGTGATCGATCTGGGAACACATGTAGTCAAAGAATGAAGTTGAAATGTGAGATTGATTTGGGATCACAAAGCAACTCAGATCAGCTAAGAAAGCAAGAGATAGCCAAGAAGGCAAGCAAATAGCGATCTGACTCCAAAGAATGAAGTGCAGAGAGATAGCAAATCCTGCATGGTCAGCTTGGTAGTGACAGTACTGAACACTTAGGAAAGAGATAACGAATAAGATATGATGTGTCTGCCCCCTCGGGATCAAAAGTGAAATCCGGGTAGAGGGAATGTAGAAGCAAGAGAGACATGATCAAATCACTAGAAATCATAATCGAAGCTAAAGAGAATAGAACAACCATCAAGTAGTGAAGGTATGCCCACACACATGGGATCTGGGGCATGAACCAAGTGGTCCCTCAACCCAGAAACACCATGGAGGGGGATTTGAACTTGGGATTTGAAAGTGAATGAAAGATGGGAAGTTTGAAAGAGATGGAGATGAAGAGGTGAAGAATGCCCCAGCGAAGATCGAAGGATCAGGCCTCAAAAAGGTTAGCCAACTGTGCGGAAGAGGGGTAAAAGGTGATTTGGATGATCAAGGTGATCTTGGATTTCAGTTTCGATCCTGAAATGAATAGAAAATGATGGGATATGAAAGACAAGAAGTGAAAGACATGATTAGGAAGAAGTGAAAGGTGAGCGCAGTTGATTAACAAGTCCATGAAAGATGAAAGGAGAGCTCTCTCCATATGCAAGATGCAAAACTAAACTAACATGAACTTAAGAATGTAAGCTACATGAAAAGTGGTTTACTTGCAAGGTCACAAAGCCAATAGACATCTAATATTCATCATTGAGCATTATTGGTAGCGTTGCAAGATCATACAATACACACTAGCATAACTATGTGGATCTAAATATGATCTATATCAGATAGAAATGTGGAAATCTCACCTAGGCATCAAAGACATGTAGGTCCAGATGACTAATGCAGTGAGATCACCTAAGTTTGATATAGCAAGATTATGCTCACATTGAGACATAAGAAAGTCAAGATGACTAGAAGCATGCACTTGCGAAACAGTCAAGGATAATACCTTGTAGGTCTATAGTGTCAAGTAAGACCAGCATAAATGCTCATGATAGTGAGGACCAACAAGATATACCCACAAGCAGATAAAGAAATAAAACATGTTCTCATACCGTCAGTCTTCTAGCTATGCATCATCAAAAACAATCATAGGGGGAGAACACTCAACAAAGAAATCATCATAGATAACACGCAAAGAAATAAAGTCAAACAAATCTCAGCAAGTCAAGTGCGTGTGTGTAGGTCATAGAGTCAAGCTTTGAGTATCACATCTGCCAGTGAGAAATATTGCATCATCTAGACTGTAGGAAGGATATCTGATAAGTGTTAAGAAACACTTGATGCTAGGGCAGTGTTGAAAAACACAGTTGGGGTGGTGTTGGAAAACACCATTTACGAGGTACCTAAGAAACCCAGATGCACAAAGAGACCCAAGATAAGCTTAAAACAATGTATGCCCCCTAGACTAAGACAAGAGTCAATTCCAAGCTAGGAGAGGCAAAGCGAGAAGTGGAGCGAATGAGCACCACGCAAGACTGATAGACATAGGTGCAGAGGGTCTCAAGCAGTGCCTATTTCTAGGTTTCAACCACTTGATAGATTTATTGCAATTTTTTTAGGACTTTTTATAAATTGTTTTTGTATTTTTGCTACCAAGGCGCCTGTTTCCAAGTTTTCACCAAGGCACTTTTTCAATTTTTTTCAATTTTTTTCAATTTTTTTCAATTTTTTTGGTGAGACATCA
This sequence comes from Chamaecyparis obtusa, assembly GCA_027943335.1. NCBI lineage: Eukaryota > Viridiplantae > Streptophyta > Pinopsida > Cupressales > Cupressaceae > Chamaecyparis > Chamaecyparis obtusa. The sequence goes on from BSBK01002239.1 coordinate 138,608, forward strand.
AAGTGCCTATTACTAGGTTTTCACTAGGATGCTCATTTTTTCAGTACTTTTTATGCTTTTAAGGATTTTTTCAGCATCATATATGAATTTTTTTGGTATTTTTTCAGGATCGTAAAATATGTACAAAGGATGCCCCAGACAGAAATGGGCATCAAGAATCTACTTCCACTGATGTAGAGAACTGATAGGCCCTAGGCCCGAATGCTGCAACTATGACAATAGGAGGTCTCAACTAGTTCGACCAATAATAACCAGCCCTGAGCAATGTCTGAGCTAGCGGAGGATCATTAGAATGTGATCCACATATGCCATCGTGGATTTCAGCTAGCACTTTTTCTGACTCCTCTATTTCTAGACACTTAAGGAGAGTTCCATCTAGACCCTTCCTATACAAGTCACTAGAGACAAAGGAAAAGTGTAAGGGATGGTGGAAGGAATGGCATGGTGGATTTGCAAGAGGAATATGAGGTGGAAGATATGAAAAGATGGTAGGATTGTAAGATTTGTGAGCAGGATAGCGTAATTCATCCACCAGGAACTTGAAGTGAAATTTATGATTTTTCATTTGTAAGATGGATGTTGAAGTAACCAAGGCATTACTAACTTTGTTCTTAGCTCTAGGAATGGGCTGAAGTATAATAGATATGAGATCATGCTTGAGGTAGTGCATCATTTTTTTGTAGAGAATCAACTTGTCATCTTTTATTTGAGAATCATTATTTTTGAGCAGATTTTTATTTTTACTTTTCTTAGGTGTGGATACTGCCACAATGTGGTTTTCACCATCCGACCATTGCTCTTTTCTTTTGACTTGATGACCGTGATGTTTGATTGCTGATTCAATCTTTTTTGTTGCTAGTTCTTTGGTGGAAGAAGTAACATGTGTTGATGTGAGATGAAATGAAGTGACTGGTTCAATAGTATTTATGTGAAGGATGTCATCTCTGGTAACAAGAGAGGTTGAGCCTATAGGGTAAGCTCCAAAAGTAGCTAGATCTAGATTCATCATAGAAGGACCAACGTGATCCACTAAAGCAATATGTGGAACAAACTCATCAAACCCCACACAAGACCCATCAACCACGTCGGGATGGTTACTACAAGAATGAACCATATCAACATCCATATCATCAGTAGATATACATTTTTCTCCCCAAAGAAGTGAAGTAGAGGGAAGATCATCTCCCATTTGAACCATAGTGTGTAGTGGTGACTCATCTGTATCTATGTCTAAATTACTGAGCATGGGAGTATTTCTAGAATCCTCTTTATAGATCCACTCTTGAATAGCTTGTTCTTCTCTTTTTGCTTCTAAAGGAATGGATGAAGGAACAAAGGTATCAAAGATCACCATAGCAGAAGTGGAAGGCTTCATCTGATCAAAAGGTCTCCCATATGACCTAGGAGAAATAGGTATAGAAGCAAAGGAACCCATTGTATATTCACCCATACCAAGGCTCATCATCTTAAGTGATTTCTCAGTAGCAACTAGAGATGTACTAGGATCAACAAAAGGTTCATTATGAGGAACAAATTTTTCAGTAGCAGCAAGAGCATTGATAGCAATAGTATGGTCTCCAAGAATCACAACTTTAGTGCCATTGTATGGAAATTTGACGCACTGATGATAAGTGGAAGGAACAACCTGCATGTCATGGATCCAAGAATGACCCAAAAGAATGTTATATGCAAGTGGGATGTCCAATACTTGGAAGCTAATATCTTTCATGACAGGGCCCACTCGGACAGGCAGCGTGACAAGACCTTTGGAAGATCTTTCCACTTCATCGTAAGCTTTTATAGTAATCTTCTTTTTAGAATCCACAGTGAATTCTGGCAAACCCAATTGTTGTATGACATTGAAAGAAACAATATTTAACCCTGCACCATTGTCTATTAGGACTCGGTGGACTTGGGTATTGTAGACTAGAACTTCAATGTGTAAAGCTAGATTATGAGGGTGAGCAATAGATATGTCATCTTCTGTAGAAAAGGAGAGAGATAGCAGAGATGAAATGTGGTTGACCATAGCCTAAAATTGATTCAGATCAATGTCATTGGGAACACGTGTTGTACGTAGAGCCTCATCAAGAATCTCTCTATGCGAAGAGGATAACCGAAGCAACTCAAGGATAGATATCTGTGCTGGTGTCTTTTGCAAATGTTGGATAAGATCATAGCTAGGGGTGGCTGAAGGAGCCACTTGTTTGGAAGGAAAAGCTTGCTTGGGATCTTGCGTAGTTTTAAGGACAATCTTGGCTTGCCCCCTAGTAACAGCATTCAGTGTCTCATTTTGGGAAGATGAACTATCATGTGTTTGCAAGATCAACTTTGGCTTACCATGATTGGCTTTATTATCATCTTGAGACCTCATCATTAGAATGCTCTCAATAGGCTCTACCATGTTGATCACAGGTGTATTAGAAGGATACGTGTAATTGATCTTAGCATCATGATTCTTCTTATGTGTTTGAGAGGTTTTCCCCTTATCATGCTTAGGTAGAGGATCTTTGAAAGCTATGTGATCAAAATTTTTAGTTAAGCCATGAGTGGAGATTGTGCCATTCTCAATAAGATCCTGAATATCATCCTTAAGCCTAAAACAATTGTCTGTTGGATGTCCCTTGTTTCTATGATAATGGCAATAATGATCCTCTCTCCACCAATCAGGCTTATTTATCGGATCCCAGTTACCAGGTTTATCAGGAAGCGTAAGATATCCATTGTCAACCAAAGTCTTAAGGATCACATCGTAAGGTTCTGCCAAATTGGTATAAACTCACTTTCAAAATGACTTCTTAGGCTTATCTTCATATTGAGGTTTAGGAGCATTGTGAGTGTTGCTAGCTTCTTATTGTTTTGTTGCATAGATAGTGTTGGAGAGATTGAAAGCGGGCTCTTTAACTTTAGGAGCATCAACAACCCCATCATTAACAACATACTTGTTCTTATTCCAAGGTTTGTTCTTGTCTTTGCCATTGCCTTTAGCATCTTTATTAATAACAATATCCCCTTTTCTTATAGCTACATCCTCAATTTGATATGCACTTTCAACCATGTCATTGAAAGAGGAGAACAGTTGTTTCCTTAGATCATAATACAGCTCAGGCACAAGAGTGTTGACAAAAATATCAATCTTTTCCCTTTCGGGTAGCTGACAAGGATATCGAGAATACAATGACCTCCAACGTTGTAAGTAAGTTTCAAATGGCTCACCTTGATGTTGTCTTAGATTACCGAGATCTATCACAGTGACAGGTTGTTGGATGTTGTAAGAGTATTGCTGGGTAAATCACTGAGCTAACTCATCAAAAGTCTTAAGCGGTGGTGTCAATTTCGCAAACCATTCCAAAGCTTGGCCTCTTAAGCTTTGAGGGAATAAGCGTAGGAGATATGTGTCTTCATGAAGAAAGTCCATACTAAGAGCATAAAAATGATGCACATGGTCATGAGGGTCACCATTTCCATCATACTTGTCATATTTAGGAACCTCAATATCCTTAGGAAACGAGACCATGTATAGATCTTTATCAAAAGGAAGAGCACAAATTGATTCTACAAAAGAGACCTTTGGAGGCTCTCTTTCTAATGCCATTTGGGTAAGGCATTGATTTGTCTGACGTAATTCTTATTGAAGGACTTCCAATTCAGTTGGTACTCTTTGTTGAACAATTTGCCTGACATCATAGCCGGGAGGAAGCTTGTATCCTCTAGAAGTCATATATTGAAAATATTGATCGCCATTACGCTCTAAAAGCTTATGCATCATTCGTTGGAAATCCACATCTTGTTCACATCTCATAAGATCCTCACTAGAAATCTCATCATTAGCCTCTGCCTCATGTTGAGAGGGAGGAGGTCTAGGAGGTGAAGAAGGCATACCAAAAGTGGTTCTTTGAGGAGATCTTGGTGGTGTGTTGTTGCCATTGTTGCCATTAAAAAGAGGTCTATGCTCATGATTACTAGTCTCAGGTTGCTCATGAAATGTCCCTCTATAAGCCATGCACCTAGTAGCATCCATCCTTTGTTGATTGTGTTCTTTGTCTAAGCGCGCTTGATTATCCTTACACTCAAAGTGTTCTTGCAAGAGTTGAAACTTTTCTTGTTCAGTCAAAGTGAGTGAGACACTGTCTGTGTTTTTGGGGGTCTTGAATGCAGAAAAGAGGAAACCTCCTTTATACCACGGTGTAGCCTTAGAATTCTCAGATTGGCCAAAACTAGAACTGTTGTTGCTAATGGGTGCTTTTGAACATCTAGTTGGAGAAGGTAACTATGTATAATTGAACGGAGGATGATTCTCCTACTCAAATTAAGACCGAGTTGTAACCGGCATGAAAAGAGATGTTGGTTGACTAATAGAATGAGACAAAGTTTCTTAGATTTGAGATAAGAAAAGCTAATAAAGATCACTTGTCAAAGTAGAACAATAGAGAGATGGCTCATCAAAAGTGCTCAAGCACTTACAGAAATCAATTGACTAAAGCCGAGCAACGAGCAAGAAGCTCAATAAGCAAGTAGCTAGAGAGGTAATCGTGATGCGACAAGTGATCAAGAGTAGCATTCGTTAAACTTAAACCCAATAGTTTTAGCTCATTTGTTTTAGCCTAGAACAAATCTAAGCATGTAGGTAACAAACCAGTTTTAGGTAAGAATAGAAAAAGACACTCTACGACAGGTTAAAGTGCAAGTTTAGCCACTCCGAATTGCAGCAATGACAAGACAACAAAAAGATTTTGGGCAATACTTTCTAGGCAGACAGGGTGATACTTCTTAGTTCGGGTGATACTTTGCCTTAAGCCAAGCAATAGACTATAGTATGGTTGGGCGATAGACTCCAGGCTAGCGGGGTGATAGTCCAGAAGGCATGAACTATCACGTGATATACCTCAGCAAAGCGCATGATAAAATAGCAGGGCGCGAACTATCGCGCGATATTTCTCAGTAAGGCGTGTGATACTGTTGTAGATTCGTATGACTTTTTACCAGTGAATGTGAAAAACTTAGTTTTGAAGCATTTTAAAAGATCAAGTAAGTATATCAATAGATTTTTATCATTGATCAAGCACATAAGACAGCAATCAAGGAGTTCAAGCAAGCAATTGTCTTCAAACAATGAGCAAGGGGCAAAACAACCTTGCACATGAACAGAGATAGTGACTTAGTATTTCTACTCCCTAGAGATGCTACTTGTGTATGTTCTTGAAAATGTTTTAGCAGGCACTTAGAACACAACAACACCTTATCAAGCTGTCTACAAGGATATACATGGCTTTTCTAAGGAGTCCTCGATATACACAAGGTACGTAAGGCCCAAATCCGTAGATGAGAAGAATCTGAAATCACACAGCTGGGAAGAGACAGTAACCCAAATCTCCTCCTTCACTTCTCAAAGGTATAAAGTTCTTTGAGGCTTAGCCAAGAGTGATATCAAACTCAATTCCCAAAAGAGGTGTCTTTCGATTCACCACCTGCTATTTATACTCCGCCGGAACACAGGAGTTAAGGTCATCCCTTGAGGTGGTGTTTCCCCAAGCAGGCCTTCTAAAATAAAAGCTAAGTAATTCACTATCAAAATTATTTAGAGCACTAAAGGTGGAACACTTAACTCTTCAAGAAAATTCAAAGTGAGTCCAAAAGTGTGACACTTAACCCTTTAAGTGAATGTGAAGTGAGTCCAAAAGTGGAACATTTAACCCTTCAAGAGAATGTGAAGTGAGTCCAAAAAAGTGGAACACTTAACCCTTCACACAAACTCAAAGTGAGTCCAAAAGTGGAACATTTAACTCCTCACATCAACTCAAAGTGAGCCCAAAAGTGGAACATTTAACTCTTCACATAAACTCAAAGTGAGTCCACACCTTAGAAAACAAGTGAGTTCCAAAAAGCACAAAAGGGTTGCCAAGTGGAGCACTTAATGCTTCTTTCTTGTAGACCCCTCCCCTTTAATGTAGCGCCGATCTTGCAACTACGGGGTGAAAATGAGGGGCCATCAGATTAGCGAGTCCAATAACCCAAGATAGCAATCTAGATCAATCACAAGTAATCTAAAGTTGCTTATCAATACTACTCACAAATGACAAAGGGTTGAATCAATGGAATATTTAACTTTCCAAGAAAACATAGAGTGAGTCCACAAAGTGGTGCATTTAACTCCCTATGTAAACAAAGAATGAATCCATGCCCTAAATCACTCAATGAGATATTTGATATTGGAACCAAGAATTACTTAGGGTTCAAACACAAGCATTCACTTACACAAACTTGTATAAAAGCAAATCTATGTTCATTCATTTCCCATTAAGAGCATCAATTGAAATGTGTTCTATGAAAGTATGTAAACACTCAAGCCAAACACATGAGAGGTTCAATTTTAATCCCAAGATTCAAGTGTTTTAGGGATGTAACAAAATACCTCAAGTCCAACGCTTTGTTTTAAGCATATTCCATGAAAGCAAGAGCACCTTCAAATGAACAAGATAAGACACAAGCAAACAAGATATGCAATGTATATCCAACTTATGCAAACCCTAGGATTAGATCTGAAAATTAATTGTTAGGAGCAATGATAACCAGCAAATAATCTAAATGATAACTCATATCATGCATTGAACAATGAAAAATAAGTGCATACCCATCACAAAATTTTATTTTATTTTGCATTTGACCTAGTCAACAAGATCTGATTTTTACCACTTGAATTTGGACTCTAAACCTAAAATGCAAAAAAGAGACCTCTGTCAAAAAATAGAGAGCTTTCCAAAAATGTAAAAATTTTAGAAAAATCTCTTCATTTGTGCCTTAGAGAGCCATTTTACCAAAACAGACCAGTTTTTGTAAATCAACCAAATGAGCTATGATATGATCTCTAAATTAAAAACAAAATGAATGGAAACCTTGTAGAATTCCAAGACCTTTCCAAAAATATAAAAATTTCCAAAAAATACACTGATTTTCGCTAAAAATCAATTTTTTTAATGAAAAATCAAGAAAAAATCATAAAAAATACAAATCACCTCTGAAAATTCTGAAATTTTTTTTGGAGCTTTTCTGATATGTCGCCAACTTGAAAATTTTTTTTTAGACCAAAACACCAATCCGTTTGGGAGATATGATCAAATCTTTAAAATCTAGGGTTTCCCATCTCCAAACAAATCTGCACAAGGGTTAACTCCAAAAATAATCAGAACCAGCAAGTGTTAGCTCCAAAAATAATCAAAACCAGCATGTAAAAAAGTGGGTTGCCCCACGGTGGGCACCAAAAAATGTATGGTGAAAATGTAACCACACTTCTATGAATCATTACATGCAAGGAAACTCAAGAATGAGCCCTCACAAATCGATCCATAGCTCCCTAGGCATGGAGTGCAAGGGTTTTAAGAATGCTCTCAGCTAGAGCTATTAAGCCAATAACCTTGCTAGTAAACCATGCAATGAGAGATTCAATGAATTAATCTAAAGCATAAAGAAAATCTAAACTAAGAATGCCATGAAAATGAAACTACTATGCAAGAAATGAAATCTAACTATGAAGCAAGAAAGCCATGATGATGCAAGAATGAAGACAAGAAGATAGAGTGTTGATGAAGATCCAAGATGAATGCCAACAATGCTCCAAATCTTCAAACCCTAGATGCAAGAATATCTCCAAAAGCTCCAAGATGACCTAGAAAACCTGTAGCATAACAATAGCATAAAAATTTGTGTGTGCAAATGAGGAAGAGAGCTCTTCTTTTATAGGAGGTGAAAAATCAATGGACCATGGAGATTAAGAGGCAAAAGATTTAATCAAGGGTGGAGCTTGAAAGAGGAGCAATCCATGTGCACAAATATCCTCCAATGAGAAAATAAGAGTTGACTTTTGTGTCCATATGAGACAAAAAGTGCTTTTTCCCTTTTTTATAAAATAAGAATAATGCTTTATTTGTGCAACTTAGGATAAGAGGAAAAGTGGGGGCTTTTTATTTATTAAAAGGGGAGGGAATATTCCTTTTAATAAATAAAGATTTAGGATAAAATGGTTAGCCCATAGAAAATAATCAAATAAATGATAGAACTAGGATTTGATTAAGAATAAACAATTGATAATTTAGCAAATGGGGGCTAATAGTCTAGGTGACCATTTTTAGGTGTATACAGAATGCACAACTGACTCCCTCTAAATAACATATCATTCTGGATGATAAATTCTAGCCATTTCATCCTGTCTAGAGTAACAGGTTCTTTACAAGCTTTCCAAGCTTCACCAAAATCAGGATCCTCTGGATACAAATTCTTGAGATCGTTGAACCCAACCACCTCAATCTACATCTCTGTCAGCAATAGTTGCCTTCTACTAAGTGCATCTGCAACCCTGTTAGACTTTCCACTTCTGTGTTTCAAAACAAATGTATAACTCTGCAAAAACTCAACCCATTTCAAATGCCTCTGATTCAACTTTCCTTGACTATTCAAATATTGCAAAGCTTGATGATTAGTATACAAAACAAATTTTTTAGGAAGTAGATAATGTCTCCACTTCTTTAATGCTTGAACTATAGCATAAAATTCCTGATCATAAACATAATACTTTCTCTTGGCATCATTTAACTTCTCACTGAAATAAGCAACAGGTTTACCTTCTTGGCTCATAATAGCTCCTATTGCAGTACCACTAGCATCACAGTCTATTTGAAACACTTTATTAAAATTTAGAAGTGCTAAAATAGGTTGTTCTGTAACTTTTTATTTCAATAATTAAAAAATCTTTTCTGCCCCATTAGTCCACTTAAACTCTTTTCTATCCCCTCTCATTGTTTCAATCAAGGGACCACAAATACTGCTAAAATTTTTGATAAAATTTCTGTAAAAACTAGCTAGACCTTGAAAAGATCTTACCTCGGTAGCACTCCTTGGAGTAGGCCATTCAAGGATAGCTTGTACCTTCTCTGGGTCCATTTTTAGACCTTCTATTGAAACTAAAAATCCTAAATACACTAACTCTTTCTTCACAAAACTGCACTTCTTCAAATTAATCAACAATTTCTCTTCTCTCAACGTCTCAAATACCATATGAATATGCATCATATGCTCCTCCAATATCTTACTAAAGATCAAAATATCATCTACGTAAAAAATGACAAACTTACCCAAAAATTCTTTCAAAACCTCATTCATGAGACACATGAAAGTGCTTGGTGCATTGGTTAGCCCAAAAGGCATGACTAACCACTCATACAGTCCTTCCTTTGTCTTGAAGGTAGTCTTCCATTCATCTCCTTCTCTGATCTGAATCTGGTGATATCCACTCTTCAGATCTATCTTTGAGAAATACACAACTCCACTCAAACAATCCATAATATCATCCATTCATGGCAATGGAAACCTATACTTGATTGTGATCTTGTTTATTGCTCTAGAATCTATACACATCCTCCATTCTCCATTCTTCTTTGGTGCTAATACCACTGGTACAGCATAGGGACTCAGAATCTCTCAAATCAACCCCTTCTGCAATAACTCATGTACTTGTTTGTTCAACTCTTCACTTTTTGCTGGTGTCATTTTGTGTGCTGCCTTGTTTGGCAAACTAGCTCCTGGAATCAAATCCATCTGATGACTCATCTTTCTTACCAGTGGTAATCTATCAGGTACATTATTAGATACAATATCCTGAAACTCATTCAACAAATCTTCAACCTCTACAGGTACATCCTCTACTTCTTCTTTACCAGCTTTTGGAATTAAAGCAAAACACATATGCTCATGCCTCATACCATCTAGGAATTTTCTTCCATCAACAAATGTTATTCTTGTATTACCACATACCTTTTCTTTAGTCTCCTTCAATGACTTTAGCTTATGTCGCACTCTATCCTTTGTCAGGGAATAGGTATTCGCATGACCATCATGTACAACACATCTATCAAACTACCATGGTCTACCCAACAACATATGACATGCATCCATAGATATGATATCACATAGTACCTCATCTTGGTACCCGCCGATTTTGAACTTTACCAGGCACTGTTCACTGACCATGACCTTGTGGTCATCTTGCACCCAGGCAATCCAATATGGATGTGGGTGTTTCTGTCTCTTGAGCTTCAACTTTGTCACTATCTCTTCTGACACCAAATTGTCAGTGCTTCCACTATCGATAATCACATCACAAAATTTACCCTCACACTTACATCTAGTGCGAAATAGGATCCTCCTTTGTTCAGGTTCATTCTCACCACTCAGTAGGACTCTTCTGTTAATTAACGTTTCTCCTCTTTCAACATCTTCTAAATTTGATGATCTGGCCTCTTCATCTACATGTGCAACTCTGGCCTGGCCTTCATTCCTCCTATCTATCCTTCCTTGGCATTGAGGACATTCAAATGCCCTATGACCTTCTTCTCCATAATGAAAACATGTTCCATGGAAGCCTCCTCTTCCTGAACCTTGTCCTCTTCCTCTTCCTCTCCGATCTCTATTATTCTGATCTTGGAAATGATTGGAATTGTTTCCTCTCTGATTTTGACTGCTACTAGCCTCATCCTTCTTTTTTAGATCTTCATTTCAACCTCCGTATGACTGTCCACTAGATCATCCACCCCGACCTCTTCCATTTTGTCTGCTCTCAAACTTCTTGTTTAGCTTTTCCTCCACTTTTAGGGAAAATTGGTATGCCTCTTCAATACTGTTCATTCAAACTAGATTCAGCTCCTCCTGAATGCTGGGCCTCAACCCATTAAGTTAACGAGCAACTTTCTCCTTATCAGCTTTCGCATGGCCTGTTATGATGAGGATTCAATAGAACTCCTTTATATACTCCTGAACAGATCATCCCGCTTGCTTCAAACTTTGCATTTTCTTTAGTAGGTCAAGCTCGTAATCAACAGGGATGAACTGTCACTTCAATTTATCCACCATTCGATCCCATCTTGCTATTTCATCTTTCCCTCTTCTATTTCACTCCAATTGAATCTCTTGCCACCAGATCTTTGCATGACCTTTTAGTCTAGCCTTCATGAATTTGACCCTATTAGGATCCTCAATATCTTCATACTCAAAATATTCTTCACATTCATTGATCCAGTCGATCAATTCTTCTGGGTTAAGATTTCTTGAAAATGCAGGAACCTCAATCATAGGTCTTTTTTCAATCTTGGAAACGGCTCAAAAAAGTCTTTCTTCCTCCTGGTTCACAACTTCAACTTCTCCTTCTTGATCTTCTTCTTCGGCTTCATCCTCGCTTTCATCTCTAATATTAAGATTCATTCCTTTGCGAATCTCCTTTTGCAATGCTCGTACTTATCTCTAGAGTGCTCTAACCTCAGGTGTTACAACACCAGCTCTTCTGCCATGTTCCCTTTGTGGAGGCATTTTCACGATGCGTGCTAAAACCCTAACCACGGTCCTGGTGCAAACTGCCTCACAGTCGGTGATCTATTTACACACTCAAGAACTCCTACTCTGATACCACTTGATGAAGGGTGCTCCCCTTAATACCACAAACATATAATAGAAATAGAGAAACAACAACAATATGCAAGAACAAAAAATTAGCTTCTTATTATCTCCACAAATGTGGAATTACAAACTTTTAGAATTACAATATGCAAAGCCACATGGGCATTCCCTTACAATATTTTATAGGACAAAGCCTCAAATCATTACCCAAATCTACCCAGAACTGCCCTAGACGACACTACGGGCCTTCTTTATATAGGCATTTTCCACCACCCGAGAAGGTTCCAGAAATTTAGCCCTAAAGGCCGACGAAACTTAGAATTATTTTATTTTCAATTTATTATATCAAAGTTGGCTCAAAATAACTTTTGAAACCTGAACATAAATTTTGAAGGAAAATTATTTTCACTATTTCAGGTGGCCTGACTTTCAGAGACCATAAGTCATCGCCAGTTGACCTGATTGACTATTATAACCCCATTCTAGAAATGCCATGAAGCGTTTTATAGGCTTGACCTGCGCAAGCACCCGTCAACCAAATTTTTGACCTCATCTGGGGCCTCTAAAGCCTTCAAAATTGAGTTCAAAGTTTCTGTACCCTGCTGCCAATACCAAAAATCTTCAATATCTTCAAAACTAGACCTGATCTAGCCATGAAACTTTATCGACAAGCTGATAAGACTGAGATGAACCTCCACATGTGAAATCAGAACATTTCAATATCATAAGACCAACTTACTAAAAATAGCAAGTTTCCATAAATAGCAGCTCTGCACAAGATAGCCCTTATTGAATACAAAAACAAAAATATTTTTGGGTGATGCAAGATTGCTCTTACACCTAGGATGCTCCTACATCAGATGCACGAGGTGATACATGTGCATCATAAATAGAGAAAGCACTCTATATTCAACCTACTTTGGGCTATAGGAGCGACCATTGACAAATGACAATAAATGGGTTTAGACAGGATGACCTATGACTATATTGATCGGAAAAGGGCAAGGTTTATTAGCAGCTAGATCCAATCATCCCGGTACAAAATGATTCCAAGAAAATATGGTTTTTAGGTGATAGGATCTATTCACTCTGATAAGAAAAAATGTACAAAGTGTTATTGTTGGCTTTTCACTTCCTATTGTCTTGACCATTTTAAATGATTTATCCTCATCAAAATGATTCCTCTTTGTTTAGTTGAGAGTTTTCTAGCTCACCCTCCTAGCCCTTCAAATAGTAGGGGGGAGTGCAATCCAAATTTTGGAGCTGGCTCTATCCTTTATCAGTAGGAATCCTGCATTGGATAACACAATTCCAATAGGAGATCTCATCTCCATTCACAGGGTGGTTCCTCAGATAATACTCCTGTGATTCCTGGCTAGTGGATCAATGATTATTTCACTTTTCACCATACCCAAGTTTTAGAAAGATAATGGAGAGCCAAGCTAGTTCCTTTCTATCTTCTTGATTACCAAATCTATAGCTCAGGTAAGGTCCTGGCCTTTTATTTCTTCCTCGTTTGCGCATTCACAATGAGGTTATATACATGCATCTATGCTCTAGCAGGTAGGTGAATAACCGCAAAGACAAGAGGAGGGTTAATGAATGAAGGATAGAGAGAGTAACTGAATAGTGTAAATATATGGAATGAGCTATAAATAGGTAGATAGGGTTTTGGAAAGGTTCTCCTGACAACTACACCACCAACCCCACTAGAGAAGAAGAGAGATCCCTTCCTCCCCTACCTCAGCTAACCATGCTAACCCTAGTCCCATCATCTTCTTACTACCTTGAACACCTAAGAACTTGCTAACCACCCTCTCAACTCCCCTTTTCCATAGTAGGGATTGCCTCACTATGGCCTAAACCCCATACAAGATAGATACCTTTCTTCCCTCCCGATCGATTCACTAACAATTCCACAGGGACTAAAAGCCCCCCAGCTAGTTTATCTCTTTCTAGAATGTGCCTATGACACTCATTCCTAGTTTTACCTCCCCTACCTAATGAGAAGACTCCTAAGAATCATACTCTCTAGGCTGGGTCCCATCATTCGTATACCTTTCACTCGGTCATAGTGTACACCTTCATAAGTTTCTCCCATGGAGAAATGATACTAGGCCAGGAGAGATCCACATGTTCTATCTCTAGGTCCTTAGACCTATTGAATCACATTCGAAACATGTATATTATATATGTGCACATCCATTTTGTTTTTGTTTTCTTTTGCAATCATGTTTTTTATTCAAAATGTAAGAGACCTGGGGTGAAAACTAGTGCATTGGTTTCTGTAGTGATTGATGCATCACAGTAGTTAGGGATAAGGGCCTGCTGAGATGAGATGAGGGGTAAAAGAATAATAAAGTGGAGGAAATAGATACATGCTGAGAGTTGAGGAAGGGCAGTAGTAAGCAAGCTTTGTACTAGTAAGAAATCTTCGTATTGGCAATTGGGATTTGCACTCATCTCATTATTGACCTATATACCCATCTCCTTCTTGGAGGTCATAGGGAAAAGGGCTTGGTTCTTAGCTTAGTACATAGGTGAGGAAGTGCCCACACATTTCATAGGAGGGCTTTATTTATCTCTAGTAGGGTGGGGTGGGGCTACTCATGCCGTGTTGATTTCTAAGAACAGGGCAGTTGGGTTCTTATCAAGATCCCCATTTCTAGAAGTAAGAGAACATATAGGGTGGCTCCCTCTCCCCTTTATTGGTGATGAGATTTACATAGTTACACCCTACAAATAATTAGAACTTTAATAAGGAGGTATAGTTATAACCCTTCCCATAAGGTGAGGTTGCCCTGCAAGGCTAACAACCACATCATTTATCCTATGCTATTGGATGTTTAGAAATAATCTTAGGCGAGTAGGCATGCACCTGACCTTTAGCCCTGTCCTTATATTATTTGGTGGGATGATTATTGATTCTTTGAGAGTTGTTCACTTACTCACCAAGGATTTCTTATCCTCAAATCACTAGCTAGAAGGTCCGCAACAGGGTGGGAAGAAGCCTACTATTTTAAGGGGTTGGGTGGGAAACAAAACTATAGTTCCAATGAGAGTTTCCCCCTATAAATTCTATGGCTTGGCTAGGGACAATTCTATGGTTTTATTATTGTGGGTGTCCCTCTATTTATTGTTGGTGGGGATGTGACATATATTGATGTGGTGGATGATTAATCCATAGGAATGAATGATTGGTGAATGGAATATCATAAAGCATTCAATAGATAGGCCTACTATTCTAAAGGGGCAGTCTTCTAGTGCAAAGATAACGATCTTGTGCATCAACAAGATAACCATAAAGAAATTCCCTCTCTTTATCATTCAATTAGGCTATCCCTCATCTGAATGGAGTAAAGGCCCTTACCTGAATTCCATGAAGGTGAGGGGAGGCTTTGACATGCATAAATGGAGAGGATCTTTCAAATAATAGAAAAGAAGGGTGTGCCACAACCTGTTCAATGTGGCAATTATCTATTTGATAAAGGGTGATGTGGTAAAATGCTACAATTTTATAATAAAGACCGCCTAGCCAAGAAATGTCACCGCTATTAGTAGTTGGGAAGGTTGGTTCTTTATTCAACCCGACCAAGTTTTCCACCCACAACCCTTAGAATTTTGCTTTCTCCTCGACTGCCCCGCATATAATAGTAGGCCTTTGCATGCATGCAAAGGCACAATGAGCTTTATTTATTCTCGGCAGGTGGTTTCTTTCTATATGTAACATGCCTCCTCCCACCCACAACTCACCTTAGAATAGTAGGGCCAGTTCATTATAGGAAGGCACTTATTGAGCCACTAGTAGAATGGGTACTAGGTGTTTTCCGCTTATGCTTGGTGAGGCATAAAGGTATTTGAGAAATGATTATAGGCTTTCCTGGGTAGGTATAAAAAAGGAGGGGTGAGGCCCACCCCTATTCTTTAATTGCATTAGTAATTCGGTGGGAACATCCTTATCTTCAGTTATTGGTGTAAGACATGATTCGTTAGATGATTCACCAATTATGTAGGCCCATGGAAAATAGCTATCATGTAGGGCATTAGAATAGTAGGGCCCAACAAAAACTATACTAGCAACCAACAATGAAAACTATACTAGCAACCACCAATGAAAACTATACTAGCAACCACCAACGAATAGTAGGGGCCCACCCGCCCTCATGCGGGATGGGTGGGAGAGATAGTTCTCCTAAGTTCTAGTTGCCCAACATGGGGGAGTTGGGAATAATAGTAGTTGCGGGGTGGGACCATGGGTGGGTAGGGACTTGATAGTTGCAGGATGGGTGGGCCCCTACTATTCGGCATGGGCTTCTACCCATTAGAATAGTAGTGGTTCAACATATTTTGATGTTGCCCTTAGAATAGTAGGGGCCACCCAATCCCAATTCATTTCAATGGGTGGTACAACACGCACCTATTCTGGTGAGTCAAAGAAGGAATGGGCCCTACTGGTAGAGAGAAGGGTGAGGAGATGGGCCCTTCAAATAGTAGGGAGCACTCGATCGACAACTAATCCTACTATTTGATGCGGTTGCATATCTACTTTGTCCAAAAGGAAGTAGAGTTTAAGCTCCTTTTCCCCTTGGACATTGAAAGGTGGAGTGAAGAATGAGAGGGATGAAGGCGATCAGTTTCTATGCAACTAGATTTTCTTGGGGGGCTCATTCCCTTATAATAGTAGAGGCCGGATGGGGGGCCCCTACTATTCTATGGTCACCAACTTTCCATTCCTATGAACACTCAGGCTATTATTTGGAATAATGATGTTGTGTTGATGAATCAACCACTACACCTACCCATTGGTTCTCTCTCAGCCAACCCAAACCAATGGGGGCATAGCGAGGTAGGGGGAATCTGAGCAAGTAGAACCACCCGACCAATCCCAATGGAAAAGGAGGTAGTTTCCCCCACTCGATTGGATGTACTAAATGTATCAAATGGATTTTGTCTAGTGATACGCATGCCACTACCCTGATATATATATATATATAGTTGGGTGTGGTGGTCTCTTGTTTGCTATGATTAGACTAGGATTGGACCTTAGTACGATGAGTTTGGTGTATTAGATAAGTGGGGCTCGATTGGGTGGATGGATTATCACTATGATTTTAACTGGGTGTTGTATGAGGTGCGTGATATAGATAACCATTAGTATGGATGGTACATATATTTTTATAGGTGTGGATTACTACCATTTCGACTTCAAACCCTATTGAATGGTAAGGGCTGAGTGGTAATAAGATATATCTAGATCTGGCTGATTCAACTGCTATTGATGTTCCCACCCTTTGCTCTTGTTGTTTCACCAAATCAGCCAAGTGACCCTTTCTATATATTATTGCCCCATCCCGCACCTGAGCCCGTGATGATATGATAAGCACAAGCATCTCTGAGTGGCTGATGAGATGGATGAAATCATGAAAGTCTCAAATCCCTGATCATTGGGTGAGCATCCTGATGGAAGCAAAGCTGGTGCACAAGAGATGACATGAGCTAGGCTCCTATCGATCCACCAGCTTCTACGACTTGACTGGGGAGCCTTGACCCGGTCCACTAGTAGATTCTCCATGTGCCGAGATGCAATTTGAGATCCAGTTTCATATCCATATATCACTCTAGACTCCTCAGTCACATACCTATAAGTAGTAGCAGATCCTGTTCCCATTCTTTATTTCCACCCGCCTACCACAGTTGGTTGTGCATCCCCCAAATCTTGAGTCCCGTGGAGGCAAAGTGTTGGAGCCAATGAAATAAGTTTATGAGCCAAACAACCCACAAAAACAACATCAATAATCCTTATCTAGTCTATTAAGATCCTTCTTTCAAATGGGGGTAGCCTCATAGACAGCTAGCTGAAGCCATTTCAGCCTAGACAGATTGATTGATGTCAAATAATATGCTCTAGTTTCTACCATACGGGTCGATCCCACTCCCTACTATTGAGGTCGATCCAGAGTGGGATGAGCGAGAGACATATGGGTGGCATAGGAAGAATCATGGGTTGGTACAAAGGCAATCTGCTACTGGTCCCAAATTTGAATCCATACCCTATGAAGAATTGATGAATAGTTTACCCAAAGCCCTACTATTCTATGGGCACCTAACATCAATGACATTTGGGGTTTCGATTACCCGGGCTTAGAATCATCACCACCACTAGTAATGTCAAAGGAAATAGAGTAAGAAATGTTTATTTGTAGAGAAGAAGATATTAGTCATGGATAGCTCTAATTGATCTAGGCAATCAAATGTCATTAGTTCCTTAACCACCAACACCAGTTCCGATAGACCAGAGGTGACTGAGAAGAAACTATGACCGAGAAGCTTTGCTTCCATCTGGATACTCACCCGACAACTAAGGATTTGAGACTTTCATGCTTTCATCCATCTCACCGGCCACTTAGAGATGCTTGTGCTTATCATATCATCATGGGCTCAAGTGTGAGATGGGGCAATAATATATAGAAAGGGTTGCTTGGATGATCTGGTGAAATAATAAGAGCCATATCTAGATATATCTTATTCCCACTCAACCCTTACGATTCAAGAGGGTTTGAAGTCAGAATGGTAGTTATCCACACCTGTACCAATATATGTACCATCCATACTAATGGTTATATGTAGAATGCACCTCGTGAAACACCCAGTTAAAATCATAGTGATAATCCATCCACCCAATCAAACACCACTTATCTAATACATTGAACTCATCGTACTAAGGTCCAGTCCTAGTCTAAGCCCACCCATCATAGAAGGCATGTCCATATTGATAGCCATGCCTAGTGCCCAACACCCTTGAGGTCTTACAGTGGCATAGCAAATGAGAGACCGTCACGCCCAACTATATATATATATCATGGCAGTGGCATGCGTATCACTAGAAAAAATCCAATTGGTACATTCGGTACATCCAATCAAGCGGGGGAAACTACCTTTTCCACTAGGACTAGTTAGGTGGTTCTACTTCTTAGATGCCCCCTGCCTTGATATGCCCCCATTGGGTTGGGTTGGCTAAGAGAGAACCAATAGGAATGTGCAGTGGTTGATTTATCAACACAACATCATTATTCCAAATAATAGCCCGAGTGTTCATAGGAATGGAAAGTTGGTGACCATAGAATAGTAGGCCCCCCCCACCCAACCTCTACTATTACAAGGGAATGATCCCCCTAAGAAAATCTAGTTGTAGAGAAACCAATCACCTTCATCCCTCTCATTCTTCACTCCACCTTTCAATGTCCGAGGGGCAAAGGAGCTTGAACTCTACTTCCTTTTGGACAAAACAGATATGCGTCCACATCAAATAGTAGGATTAGTTGTTGATCAAATGCCCCCTAGTATTTGAAGGGCCCCTCTCCTCGCCCTTCTCTCTACCAATGGGGCCCATTCCTACTTTGACTCACCAGAACATGTGCATGTTGTACCATCCATTGAAATGAATTGGGACCAGGTGGCCCCTACTATTCTAAGGGCAACATCAAAATATGCTGAACCACTACTATTCTAATGGGTAGAAGCCCATGCCAAATAGTAGGGGCCATAGAATAGCAGGGGCCCACCCATCCCAAAACTATCGAGTCCCTACCCACCCCACAACTACTATTATTCCCAACTCCCCCATGCCGGGAAACAAGAACTTAAGAGAACTATCTCTCGCACCCATCTCGCATGAGGGCAGGTGGACCCCTACTATTCTAAGTAAGGGGCCATGGTGGGTGGACCTACTATTCTATGGCTGTCGAGTGGGTTCCAAAATATTCACGAGGGGAAAGTTGGGGGGTGGCCCTACAATTCTATGGGGATGTAGAGGACTTATCCTATATCCACATGAACACTTAATTACCCTGCAGAATAATTGCCCCAGAATAAAACTTCCTCCCACCCTATAGGAACAACTATATTAGGACTAATAAAGAAAGGGACCCACCCACTACACCTAAAATAAGATTCTCTCCCTCATCTATAATGGAACTCCCACCTTGACTATGTAACTATAGCTCCCTTCCACTGCACCAGGAAACTATAGTTGGGTTGGGTGGGCCCTACTATTTCCCAAGGCCTTTCTCACAAATAGTAGGGGCCTTTGTACCACCACACCAGGAGGAGAGAGAGGGGTGAATAGTAGGGGCCCTGCCTACTATTATAATTGGAAACATGTAGGGTAGGGTGTGACGACCGATCAACTTCCTTGCAAGGCCAGACATTCATTGATCTGTGCAACTTAATGTTTAGTTATTCTATAAAAAAAAACACCCGCTTGAAAGGGAATCACATATTATCCTCCCACCCACCCTATGAACCAAGTTAGCCATCATGCTTCGCTTCTCTAATCCAAGATCCAAACCTTGAAGCTAGTTCCAAAGCGATCGGGCATCAATTCCATCTATCTCATATCTATAGAGCAATAACGAGCATTATTACCAAAGAGCATGAGGTTCCACATAGTCCATCTATTATTATAGATGTAATATGATTGATTTGAGATGTCATTCCTAGATACCGCCACGAACTCAAATTATGGGTTTTCTTGCTGGGCCCTACCCCCTACTATTTGAAGGGTAAGGCTGAAAGATATAGTTGAGAACTTAGGAAGATATAGTTGCTAGCCTCCCACCCTGATGCCCCAGGGGGGTTAGAGGGCCTCCCACCCACCCCCTATTAGGGGATAGATTCTCATCTCTTTATTTCCTGATGAACACTATCCATTTAGAAACATGACTAAATTTACCACCCATCGACATATTACTAACATGAGAAAAACCTTTCCCTCTGCAAAAAGAATGATGGGTAGTACTAGATCGAATCTTTCCATGATTGCGCACTCCATGATAGATCTTTGCAAGTGAGCCCTTCTCCAACCACAAATAGGCTCCCCCATCCCATTATAAGGTAGTGTGCCTTTATAATAGTATAGGCCCACCTTTCTATAGCTATAGTAGTGGGCCTCTACTATATAATATAAAGGCACACTGAATCAAGTAGAGAATTTAGTGAATGAATTAAGTGTCACTTCCCTTAGAATAGTATGCGCCACCTCCCTAAACGGTGGGGGATTAAGGGTCCAGGCAAGAGGTAATCATAGGGTTTGGCAACCTTAGAATAGTAAGGCACCCACCAATGGTGACATTGGAGAACCGAACCTGTAACCTTCATTTTATGAAGATGAAGGCCTATCGGATTAGATCATTTGGGATTGACAACTCATCCTAGCATAAGATCTGCTAGTCATCCCATGACATGGATGTGACATGGATAAAAAGGCATCCATGTCATGGGGGTTACATAATTCTTTGATTATCCCCTTCATTGCCCTGTAGGGTCCTTAGTTCACTCAAAACTTGTGCGACTACTGGAGATGTTCCAGATATAGGGCCGCTTTGCCCCTACTATTTATAAGGGCTGATCAAAAGATCGATAATCTACTCCTCCAATTACAATTCAATGAGGGCTCCTACCTAGCTGCAATGAATGAAAGTTGACTCCTATACTACAGAATGTGGGGCGCTCTACATTATGAGCTTGCTGCTATTGTTGTGGCTGATTGCTATATGTATCGAAACTGGTTTAGGTGGGCCCCTCTTTATGCAGTCAAGGATGGTGGATCCAATGAAGGATAGTCCAAACCTTGCAGCCAACAAAATTACATAGTGGAATACTCAACACAATAGACAACACCATAAATGTTTCAAGTATTTTTCATTAACATGCCCAACTGTAAGGCCTTTCAGGTTAGGGCCAATTACAAAATGAAATAATTTTGCAAGATCCACAACCAGATCCAATACAATCTCAACTAGTTTAGCTCTGAAGACAATCATAAGCTGATGGAAACCCTAAGGAAGATCTAAAATTGAGCTCGCAAGCCTCCAAGAAATCTCCTTATTCCCAAGTACGCAAACCCCTAGCTCTGCTACAAATGACTATCAAATTACAATCTGATCTGCAAGAACA
>BSBK01002239.1:765000-1020000 GCA_027943335.1 Chamaecyparis obtusa
AATTAATGAAAGATCCTGCATTCTCTCTCTCACTGTTATGTGTTGTTGCTTCTGCATGTTGTTGAGCAGGCTGGATCATTAGGGTGTGCCATTGTTTGGCCCCTCTTGGTCTTGCCCTTGTGTCAGGTGGTATCAGAGCGAGGTGAGATCTTGATCTAGGTCTATGGATCTAGGTTTGTAGGTTCCTCTTGAGAAGCCCTAGTTGATTGTTGTGGGGTGGTAGATTGCAATCTGACCTACAATTGTAGAGGGTTGTTAAGATGGTTTGTGGGAGGTGAGATGCAGATCCAAGATTGGTAGATATGCTAATTACTGCTAGATTAGAAGCTATTGAAATAGTCCAGAGAAGAGGCAAACATCTTGAAGATGTTAGTGATGATGAAGTTGAGGAAGAACAAGCGAATGCACAACTTGCACCTGTTATGGATCAAGGTGAAGAAATATTTTTGAAGGCTTTGACAACTCTGAAGTCTACACCACATTTCAATCCTCCTAAGTATGGTGGAAAGCTAGATTCTGATGAATTGGTGGACTGGATCACCGAGATGGAAAAGTATTTTGAGCATGAAAACATTCCTGAAGACAAGAAGGTGAAGATTGCAAGCACAAAGTTGAAAAGTCATGCATCCTTATGGTGGGAACATTTGTAGCTAGATAGGAAAAGGAAAGGCAAAGACAAAATTAAAGTATGGAATAAAATGGTGAATAAATTGAAAGGAAAGTTCTTACCTTGTGATTATCAAATTAACCTAGTTTGGCGAATGCAAAGTTTAAGGCAGAAAGACAGATCGGTAAAGAAATATACTGAAGAATTCTATAGATTAGATATCAGATCTAGACATGATGAAGATGATGTGGAAATAATTGGTAGATACCTGAATGGTTTGAGAGTTTCCATCCAAGAGGAGATTAGTTTGGTCAAGTTGGAAAATATTGAAGAGGCTTATCAATTTGCATTGAAGGTTGATGAGAAATTGAACAAAAGACATGAGAAAAGGAAAAGAGGTCAAGGTGGTAGATTCCCTAGAGGAAGAGGTAGATCTAATGGTGAAAATGGTAGATCTGAACCTGAAAAGACAAATCTGGACAAAGACAAGACCGAGTGGAAAGGTGAAAGTTCATCTAGAGATAGAGGCAGTAACTATTGAGGTGGTTATAGCAGAAGTAATTTTTGAGGAACTTGTTACAATTGTGGAGAAGAACATAGATCTGTTGAATGTACACATGCTAGTAAGAAGGCTGGTAGCAGTATAAATGCTTTGGTGCAAGAAGAGTCGCCAAATGAACCTGAGAAAGAAAATAACTTGATGGTAAGGAGATCACTACGGAATGAAAGCAAAAAGGAAGATCTGGTAAGGAAAAGTTTTTTCAAGACCATATGTAGAGTTTATGACAAAGTTTGAAAGGTAATCATTGATAGTGGTAGCTTGAAGAATCTGGCATTTGAGGAGATGGTCAAAAAGTTGTAGTTGGAAAGGTTGACACATCCGAAGCCTTGTTAGATTTCATGGATCAAAGATGAGCATACATTCCTGGTAAGTGAACAATGTTATGTGAATTTGAAGATTGGAAATTATTATGATAAGGTGTTATGTGATATCATGCTTATGGATTGTTATCATATTTTTTTGGGTAGACCTTGGCAATATGATAGACATGGTATATATGATGGGAGATTGCATAAGTATACTATTGTGGCTGATGGAAAGAAACAAATCTTGTTACCTTTGATGAAAGAACCTGTTAGTAATATTTTCACATTGGTGAAATTTTGTTTGATGGAGCGAAGAAAGTTTGTTAACTCTTTGAAGAAGAATGATGTATGTTTTGCTGTGATTCCTAAAAAATTGAGTAAGAAAATAGAGGATAATGTTCCTGAGGAGATTGATAAGTTACTCACCAAGTATAGTGATATCATTTATGATAATGTACCTGATGGTTTTCCATTGAAAAGAAGCATTGATCATTTCATGGATCTAATCCATGGAGCTAGTTTACTAAATAAGGCACCTCATCGGTTGACACCTATCGAGAATCAAGAATTGAACTAACAGATTCAAGAGTTGCTGGAGAAAGGTTTGATTAGAGAAAGTTTGAGTCCTTGTGTAGTACC
Organism: Chamaecyparis obtusa; assembly: GCA_027943335.1. Lineage (NCBI taxonomy): Eukaryota > Viridiplantae > Streptophyta > Pinopsida > Cupressales > Cupressaceae > Chamaecyparis > Chamaecyparis obtusa. Next base: position 767,114 of record BSBK01002239.1, read on the forward strand.
TACTATATTGACACCTAAGAAGACTAGAGAATGGATAATGTGTATTGATTCTAGAGAAATCAATAAGATAATAGTGAAGTATAGGTTTCCTATACCGAGAATGGATGATATAATGGACAGTTTGACTAGAGAAAAGTATTTCACCAAAATTGATTTGAAAAGTGGATATCATCAGATCAAAATCAGAGAAGGTGATGAATGGAAGACTACTTTTAAGACAAAAGAAGGTTTTTATGAGTGGTTGGTTATGCCCTTTGGTTTAACTAATGCACCGAGTACTTTTATGAGGCTGATGAATGAAGTTTTAAAAAAATTCTTGGGTAATTTTTTGATTTTATATCTTGATGACATTCTGATATTCAGTAAGACCAGAGAAGAACATTTTTTACATGTTAGACAAATTTTGTAGAGATTGAAAGAGGAAAAGTTGCTGATAAATCTGAAAAAGTGTTCATTCATGAAAGAGGAGATTGTGTATTTGGGATTTGTGATCTCAGCTGATGGTTTGAAGATGGATCCTAAAAAGGTTGAAGCTATTTTGAATTGGCCTACACCTATGAATGCTAGTGAGATAAGATCATTTCATGGTTTGGCAAGTTTTTACCTAAAGTTCATAAGGAATTTCAGTTCAATTTTTAATGCTATGATTGAGACTATGAGAGGAGATAAGAGGGAATTCAAGTGGACACATGAAGCTGACAAAAGTTTTGAGACCCTTGTTGGAGCCCAAAAATGATGGATCACTTTTGGCCAACTAATAGGTACACACTAATACCTCTATAATTCTAGCTTAATCAAGCCAAGGCTGGTAGGCCTAAATTCACTTTAAACTATCAAATTCTCTATGTTGCACAATTGCGTACATAAATAAACAAAGTTCCTCTCAAGGTGGTGAATGATCCTTGGAGGAAAGAAAAAAATCCTCTAATAATAATGATTATATAATCTACAAACCACAAAGTATGAACCAAATGACAATTTCCAAATTATAGTTAGATCAGTGCCTTCTAAATACTTGGGCTATAGAGTCATAAAACTTTCAATCCTACATATAATCAGAGAAAGTTTTAAGGTAACTCACTCCTGTAAAGAGAGACCATCACCCTACAAGCTTCTATTGAAACAAAATTTAAAACAACTTATACAATAGGTCCTATGGTTTTTGACCCAACTTAAGAGCCCGAAAGGAAATAGTAATAGATTCTTAGACCATGCTACCATTATTCAAATTGTACAAATTAGTCATAAATGAATACATCAAATAGAAAAATATAGTAGGATACCCTAGTTCATAGAGTAATTTGAAAGACTAATTGAAAACATATAACTTATAACCACAAATAAAAAAGAAGAGCACTTATCTTTATTAATATTGAAAAAATAGTACATTAGAGTTCATATTGTAGTTTTGATTGAATTATATCTTATGAAAATATATGTTGTATTTTATTCTCTCTCTTTACACTTTACATTATGTATATATACATGTTTGAGTGGCTTTCACACCTCTTTGGGGTGAAAAGACACACCCTTATTACAAATTGTTTTGAAAAAATGATAAACTAACTAAAAAATAACTACCTAACTTTTGGATTTGGGCTTGGTTGAAAAACCAAAACACCTTTTGGAAAGCTAATAGTTTCATTGGAGATAGAAAATTTGATTTCCCAAACTGGGTCTTTTTGAGATTTTTAAAATTTAACCATCTTATGCCTCTGTCGACATCATCTTTGCAGCAGGTCAAAATTCCAATATTTTTTGAAGGCTTTGATCATAGAATTTTGAATGTTCTTGTCACAGAGCTTCCTTCCATAATATCTCAACTTTTTAATTGAAAATTAATGTAATATTTTATCCCATTTCATGTACTCCATCATTAATTATTGGGCATGGATTTTAAGAGGCCATTTTTTAAGGTTTAATCACTATATAGGACTCCAAATTTTACCCAAAATTTAGAGTTCCAATAGGCTCTTTCTAGGGACGTATGCTCCATGTGAGCATATCGAGATTCCAGATATCTCTAGAGAAGCAGACCAAGTATCCATACTAATCTGATGAGAAGTAAAATTTGGTGGCCCTAGGCCCCCCAAAATTGAACATTGATCCTTTCCTCTATCAAATAGTTGATTTTGATCACATAACACTTTTAACCTTGCTGCATTACATGTCATCCTTATAGACAATTCTCACCGCTTCATCAATATGATCTTTGGCATCCAATCTATATTCAAACCTTGAGAAATCATCAGGTCCATTGTAAACCTTGTTGAATAGAAGATTTTGGTTAATCATACAAACCTCTAGGTTAGTCTTCCTTTTTCAGATACCTTCTTGTTCACAATCTATCCCATCTCTATATTTTGGATATTTTTTCTCCTCACCAAAAGGATTTGAGAATAGCTTATCTTCAAGAAGTAAAAACTCTCTCTCACCAAGAGTTTGATCAACTGGGACATTTCTAAAATTTTTAGAACTATGCTTCAACACATTCTCTTCATCATGTCTCGCTTATTCTATCTCATCTTCATATGTTTGGTGTACCTCTGGCTCAAAGGATGAACTCCAAGGTATCTCACCCTCTGAATGCGCTTCATGAGTTTCATCAAATTTAAAATTAGGACTGTTATCTTCATTATGATGCTGATGGATTCCATTGTATAAAGGATCCTCTTCAAACAATGGACTCAATAACATAGAGAAATCAAACATATCTTCATCTACTTCCTCTTCAAACAATGGATTTAGGAACATGGAGAATTCAGACATACATTCATGAGAATTTTCATTTGGATTATCAAGTTTTTCATCAACAAGATTAACATCTTCATTGACATTATCTCCTGAAACTTCCTCTTGTTCATGCAGTTCTATTTCATCTCCACAATTTGATTTCTCTTGAATATGGGCTGATCCATCTACCTCCTTACCATGGTGGATTGAGAAAAAATTTGGACCATTCTTCTCAGTGTGTCTTTGGTATTCTATGTCTAATAAAGCTAAAATTTCTCTTGTATTGAGAAGGTTTTCTTCCTCATTTTCATATTCACTAATGTTTGACATCATACAAGTATCATCATGGAAAACATTTTCCTCAGACTATCCAAAAGAATCTTCTCCATCAAAATATGAAACCTCACTTGACTCATATGTTATTTCAGTTTTGCACTCGTTCTCCTCTGCAACTAGTTCATTATTCATAAGTTTGAGAAAGGTAAGGAACTTACGATCATATAAAAGACCTAGTTCTCACATTTTGTTTAAAAGATCAGAAGATGGAGGTCTACATTCTGAAGGTATTTCTTGATAGATATGAAACATCCTTATGAAGAATTATACTGTAGATTCTTCTTCTTGTTTCTCTATGTTCAAAAATGCGTCCAAAGGGGATATGTAATTTGGATTTTCTTCATCATCACTAATATTATCATAAAAAACAAGGCCATGTTCAATTTGATCATAAGCCTCCTCTTCTTTGTCTTCACTATCTTCTTCTAATATCTTAACAAGAAGCTTCAAATCAGGTTTATCTAATGAGATTCCCAAGTTTTTGACCTTTCTCATTAATTATTTTTGTGAAGGCATAATTGTTTCAGGTATCCTCTTATATATATTTTCTATCCTTAAGAATAAGTGTGCACAAGACTCCCCTTTAAATCTCTCCAAATTGAAAAATGCATCAAGTAGAGACATACTATGATCCTCCTCAATGATGCAACTTTGGTCTTCACACTTTTCATAACACATGTTATCTTTATTGCTTGCATCATGAAATTCATATAGAAACCATTGTTCAAATTCTTTCCAAGATGAAATACTTTGTGTAGGTAATGATTCATATGCCTCTCTTGCATCATCCTTTAACGAACAGGAAAATAATTTCATGGCATCACGTTCGGCATCAATTTTGTAATCATCAAGGAACATATGAAAAGCATCTAAATGATCAAGAGCTATTTCATCTCCATAAAATTCAGGCACTTTGTGTGCAAGCTTTGATAAATTAGTACTACATTAAAATTTTCTAAGATCCAAAGGCTTAGTGGGAATCAAAAAACTTCTGAAAATTTTCTTAAACATCATGTAATAAAGCTTCTATTACTAACTAAAGGCCAAATATTCATTCCTTCCAGGTTCTCTCCCTCAATGGAGAAATTGAAAACTTCTGACACATGGAGTCACCACCTCTTTCAAAGAGGAAAACTTTACTTATCTCCTTCTGAGTCTTCTTCCTCAATAGAGACACTAGTTGAGATGCTTTATTGAATAGAGTCGCCACCTCATTTGAGGAATGTCTTGCTTCTGGGTTCTTTTTTGCCATTAGAGTGTGCTTCCAAATAAACTAATATAACTACTTTCTGATTCTGATCTGCAAAATCTAAAATTTTAGGTAACTTCACAATATATATTGTGAGCAACTCTTCCCCAGTAGAGTCACCAATTTTTTGGAGCCCAAAAATGATGGATCACTTTTGGCCAACTAACAAGTACACACTAATACCTCTACAATTTTGGCTTAATCAAGCCAAGGCTGGTAGGCCTAAATTCACTTTAAACTATCAAATTATCTATGTTGCACAACTACGTACATAAATAAACAAAGTTCCTCTCAAGGTGGTGAATGATCCTTGGAGGAAAGAAACAAATCCTCTAATAATAATGATTATATAATCTACAAACCACAAAGTATGAACCAAATGACAATTTCCAAATTATAGTTAGATCAGTGCCTTCTAAATACTTGGGCTATAGTCATAAAAATTTCAATCCTACGTACAATCAGAGATAGTTTTAAGGTAACTCACTCCTGTAAAGTGAGACCATCACCCTACAAGCTTCTCTTGAAACAAAATTTAAAACAACTTATACAATAGGTCCTATGGTTTTTAACCCAACTTAAGAGCCCGAAAGGAAATAGTAATAGGTTCTCAAACCATGCTACCATTATTCAAATTGTGCAAATTAGTCATAAATGAATACATCAAATAGAAAAACATAGTAGGATACCTTGGTTCATAGAGTAATTTGAAAGACTAATTGAAAACATATAACTTATAACCCCAAATAAAAAAGAAGAGCACTTATCTTTATTAATATTGAAAAAATAGTACATTAGAGTTCATATTGTAGTTTTGATCGAATTATATCCTATGAAAATATATCTTGTATTGTATTCTCTCTCTTTACACTTTACATTATGTATATATACATGTTTGAGTGGCTTTCACACCTCTTTGGGGTGAAAAGACACACCCTTATTACAAATTGTTTTGAAAAAATGATAAACTAATTAAAAAATAACTACCTAACTTTCGGATTTGGGCTTGGTTGAAAAACCAAAACACCTCATGGAAAGCTAAGATTTTCATTGGAGATAGGAAATTTGATTTTTCAAACTGGGTCTTTTTGAGATTTTTAAAATTCGATCAGCTTATGCCTCTGTCGACATCATCTTTGCTGCAGGTCGAAATTCCAGCATTTTTTGAAGGCTTTGATCATAGAATTTTGATTGTTCTTGTCACAGAGCTTCCTTCCATAATATTTCAACTTTTTAATTGAAAATTAATGTAATATTTTATCCCATTTCATGTACTCCATCATTAATTATTGGGCATGGATTTTAAGAGGCCATTTTTTAAGGTTTTATCACTATATAGGACTCCAAATTTTGCCCAAAATTTAGAGCTCCAACAACCCTGAAGCAGAAGGTTGTTGAATTACCTATTTTGGCATTACTTGATTTCAGTAAGGTATTTCAAGTGGAATGTGATGCAAGTGGAAGTGCAATGGGAGTTGTGTTAAGTCAAGAAGGTAAACTTGTTGCTTTCTTTAGTGAAAATTTGAATGATGCTAGAAGGAAATATTATGTATATGATCAAGAATTCTATACCATTGTTCAAGCACTAAAGAAATGGAGACATTATTTGATACCAAGTAAATTTGTGTTTTATATTGATCATAAGACTTTATAATATTTTGGTAGTTAGAATACGTTGAATCAAATACATATGAAATTGGTTGAGGATTTGCAGAGTTATACATTTGTGATAAAGCATAAGAGTGGAGTCAGTAACCGAGTTGCTGAAGCATTGAGTAGAAGATCTTTGATGATCGAGATGAAAATTGAAGTTCTTGGTTTTGATGAGATGATAAATTCTTATGAGTTTGACCCTGATTTTTCTGAGCCATAGAGAAAGTGCAGAGCACCTATTCAAGATCAACAAGATACTAAATGGGATGAATATTTTATTCAGGAAGGTATGTTATTCAAAGGTATTTAGTTGTGTATACCGAGAGAAATAATGTGAACTAATTTGATAAAGGATAAACATAGTAGTGGTTTGGCTGGACATTTTGGTATTGATAAAACATGAAATTTTCTTAAGGAGAAGTACTTTTGGCCGCAATTGTATAAAGATGTTCAGAAATTTGTGAAAAGTTATGGAATTTGTCAAGTTGCCAAAGGAGTAAGTCAGAATACTGGACTGTATACACCAATTGTTTTACTTGAGAAACCTTGGATTGACATTAGTATGGATTTTATTCTTGGCTTACCGAAGACAGTAAGAGGTAATGATTCTATATTTGTTGTTGTGGATAGATTTTCTAAGATGGAAAATTTTATACCTTGTAGAAAGACATCAGATGCAATACATGTAGCAGATCTTTTCTTTAAGGAAATTGTCAGATTGCATAGATTACCAAGGAGTATTATCTCTGACCGAGATAGTAAATTTATTGGATACTTTTGGAAAACCCTTTGGAAGAAATTTGGCACAAAGTTGAAATATATTCCTACTTTCACCCACAAACTGATGGGCAAAATGAAATTGTGAATAGAAGTTTGGGAAATCTTTTGAGATGCTTAGTTGTAGACAAACTGACTAATTCAAGCACAAGCAGAGTTTGCATACAATAATTCAATGAATAGGAGTACTAGAAAGACACCATTTGATATTGTGAATGGCACACAACTGAGAGGTATATCTAATTTGAGAAAAAATGTTGATGAAAATAAGAGAAGTACTGAAGGAGTAAAATTTGCTGAGTACATGAAGACATTATATGAAGATGTGAAGCTGAAGCTGGAAGAGACTAATCAGAAATACAAAGATAGAGATGATAGATCAAGGAGACATAAAACCTTTGATGTCGGTAATGAAGTTATGGTTCATTTGAAGAAAGGCCGGTTTCCTGTTGGAACATATGGGAAGCTGAAGATGAAGAAGTTTGGACCTTGCAAGATTTTGAGGAAATTTGACAGTGGAAATGCATATGAGATAGAGTTACCTAATGACATGGACATATCATCAATTTTAAACATTTATGATTTGTATGAGTATCATGAACTTGATGAAGACATGACAGTACTGATGGAGTATCCTAAAAAGAAGAATGAAGAAGTTAAGCAGATCCTAAAGAAAAGCATTGGCAAAAGTACAAGAGGAAAACAATATATGGAATATCTGGTAAAATGGAAGAATAGACCGATGGAAGATAGTTCATGAATTTCATAGTCTGAGTTGGATGCAGCCTGGATCATACCTACCAAATGATTTAGAGAATCATTTCAAAATAACCCCAGGTGTTTGATGCAGGAGCATCTTGGGTCCTTCGCAATCCTATGTCACCAAAATTTTTTTGGAGTTTGTCTGTGTTGCTCGGTTCCTTCTTTGACTGAGTTCATCAGTAGTTGGTCAGTTTCCTTTGGTTATAGAGTGTGGTTGATTATCTCCTGGGTGGTTGGTTGTTTCATTGGCGCTCGAGGATGCTTGTCTATTGTTTGGTCATCCTTGCTTACCAAGTAGTTTCTTTTGAGTTCCTGTTGAGCCAACTTGTGCTTTTATGTTGGGTCACAGATTTAATGTTGGATTCAATCATTGGGAAGCATGTGGTCCTAGATCTGACTATTCTTTCCATTGATTGTGGATTTGAAGGTTGACTCAGTTCAGTAGACTCTTGTATAAATGTAGTTATTTGGTTGTAGTTTAGGAGACAGTTTTAGATAGAGATAAGAAGATAATAGATTGGAGATTATTGATAGATCCTCGCATGTTTGAGGACTTCTATAATTCATTATAATATCTAGCCCTATCCAGGAAGGCCTTACAACCTGACATGTATGATTCTATTTGATGAAAATTAATGAAGGATCCTGCATTCTCTCTCTCTCACTATTGTGTGTTGTTGCTTCTGCGTGTTGTTGAGCAGGTTGGATCATTAGGGTGTGCCATTGTTTGGCCCCTCTTGGTCTTGCCCTTGCATCAAGATGTTTGAAAGTATTGATGTATTATTGAATGACCCTGAAACAAGTGAAGAAGAAAAACAAAAGGAAGATGAGTCAATATCACCTAAAGTTCCAAAGTATACATCTAGATATCACTCTAAGGATGACATCATTGGAGACCAGAGTGGCAAAGTCACAATAAGATCAAAAGAAAAGAATTCAAAGAGTAATGAGGTGGTATGTTTACTATCTCAGATTGAACCTTTAAGTGTTGAAGATGCATGTAATGATTCAGATTGGCATGATGCTATGAAAGAAGAACTAGATTAGATTATCAAGAATGATACTTGGGAACTGGTCCCAAGACCTAGTGATAAGAATGTGATTGGAACAAAGTGGATATTTAGAAACAAGATGAATGAAGATGGTACAGTAGTAAGGAACAACGAAAGGTTAGTATTTAAGGGATATGCACAAAGAGAAGGTATTGATTATTCAGACACTTTTGCACTAGTGAGTAGATTAGAAGCTATTAAGTTATTTTTAGCTTTTGCAACATTCAAAAACTTCAAAGTTTATTAGATGGATGTTTAGTCAGCTTTCTTGAATGGAGAGCTAAAGGAAGAAGTATACTTTAAACAACCAAAAGGATTCACCTTATTAGATAAACCTGATATGGTATGTAGATTGAAGAAAGCCCTCTATGGACTTAAGTAATCCCCTAGAGCATGGTATGAGAGACTTGATGGATATCTAACAAAAATTGGATTCAAGAAAAGAGGAGAAGATTGTAATCTATTCATAAGAGAGACATCTGTAGGTCTACTACTTGTAGCTATATTTGTTGATGACATTATCTTTGGGGGTAATGACAAACTTAGTGTAGAATTTGCTAAGGAGATGTAGAGTGAGTTTGAGATGAGCATGATTGGACCTATCAAATACTTCTTAGGATTAAATGTGCAACAGACAGAGAAAGGTATTTTCATTAATCAGTCCAAATATGTGAAGGAGATATTGAATAAGTTCAAGATGGATGATTGCAAGCTAGTGGGTACACCTATGATAACTGGATGCAAGCTTACAAAAGAAGATGATTCCTCAGTAGTAGATAAAACATTATAAAAATCTATGATTGGTAAAATCATATATCTTACCCAAACTAGACCAGACATCTCCAATGCAGTTGGCATAGTTGGAAGATTTGTAGCAGAGCCTAAACAAAGTCACCTCATGGCAGTAAAGAGAATATTCATATATTTTTAAGGCACTATAGATTATGTTCTATGGTATCCTAACTCAGAGAATGTTGAGCTTCATTTTTATACAGATGCTGATTGGGTAGGATGCATTGATGATATAAAGAGTACATCAGGTGGAGCAGTGTTTCTTGGTGATAGACTTGTCACTTGGACAAGCAAGAAGCAAAATTGTATTTCTTAGTCAACAACAGAAGTAGAGTATGTTGCAGCAGCCCTAAATTTATTTACAATTGTTTGGATCAAATAGATGATAAAGGAATTTGGTATTCAAATTGATTATCCTATTGCTATTCATTGTGATAATACTAGCACTATCAACATGTCAAAGAATCCTATGATGCATGCAAAGACAAAGCACATAGAGATTAAGTACCACTTCCTAAGAGAGAAAGTGGTAGAGAAAGAAGTCAAGTTGGAATATGTAAGCATAAAAGAACAACTATAAGATATATTCACAAAGCCTTTACCAAAGGATACTTTTGAGTATCTTAGGGAGAAGCTGAGAGTAATTCCCTTCCCTGATTCTGCTTAGAGATAGAGGAAAATGCATTAGTCCTCAAGGATTGATGGATGGTTGACTACTCTACTTCAGGAGTAGTACTGGTGCTTAAATGAGTTGGTGCCCTTTGCCATTGATGTCAAAGGGGGAGTAATATATAGTCATGAAAAATAGAAGTAAAGAAGGAGTAATATACTAAGGGGGAGTAGTATTCAGTCATGAAAGCAATTCAATTGAGAAAATGGAAAATGTTGAAGAATATTATAGCAGATGGAGGATTCATCCTTGGGGGAGTTTTGATGAGGAAATGGAGAATGTTATAAAAGAATTGTTCATTTGGATTGGTGGTGTTTTTCATTCCATATGTTTCCATCAATGCCAAAGGGGGAGATTGTTGGAGATTTGCCAGAAAGCCAATGTTGACTGTATGTTTGTCATTGATGACAACATATGGTAAGTAGCATGCATGGAAGAATTATGTAGTAAGATTTGAGTATATGTAGCATGGACATGTTATCAGCATGATATCATGGTCGCAAAGGATAACTATTAGTACAGATAGTTATGTAGTGACTTGTGTCAACAATGTTCCTGTTAGAGTTACAGGAAGTGTTATGTGAGTGATTGTCCATATAGTCATCATGGAGCCTTACACCTTTGGATATGTGATGAAGAAATGTTAGTGATGTTACAATCATGGACAAAGATTTTGATGATTAGTAGAAGTGAAGTTATGCAGTCGCTATTCACCAGTAATAGTTTCTTGTGTTTATTTGAAAGAGTTGACATAGATTATATTGGTTCAGGAGTTGCACTTATCATTTCGGTATGCGCCCTTGAATTAGGGATTAGAGAAGAGTTAAAAATGTTTGATTAAGAGTGTATGATGTAATTTATCTTGAGGAGAAGGCTTCAGTTAATTTGGTAGAGCTGATAGTGTGTAGCGTGTGCCTACATTTATTAATATTGGACAGGTCCCAGATTGTGTTGCATGCTTAGTAGAGCTGACAAAATTATTATTGGAATGTGTTATGGTTTATCTAATATGATTTCAAGGTGGTTGTAATAGGCCAACTTGAGTATATCATTTAGAGGAAAGATATTTATAGGTAGTCATTTGTGATTGCTAAGGTATGGTTTTAGAGTTGGTTGTGAAGAGCAGAGCAGAGAGTGAAAAGTGTTGAGCCATCAGAAGAAGGTCTATGTGACCAAGTACATTGGAATTGATCTAGACATTAGGTCAAAGCACAATTCACCAAGATCTAGATATAGTGTGTATCTATTATTCAGAAGGTTGTAGCCTTCACCCCTTTGAGAAGTGTGCTCTCGGACAATGTGTCCTCATCCCTAACAGGGTTATTTGTAAAAGACTCCTAACAGGGTTTGAACCTTGACCAGGTCACTGTACTAAATGCATTGTAAAGACAACTCCTAACAAGGTTAAGGATCTTCTAACAAGGATCATAAAACACTAGTGCAGATTATTAGTGGGTGTCAATTCCCACCGGGGTTTTTACCTATGTGGGTTTCCCCATAACCAAAATATTGGTGTTGTGTTCAAGTGTTCTCTCATTGTGTTTATGCTTATGTTTAAGTATACTTAATTGAATAAAGAATTGAAACTTGTAGATAACTGATTCACCCCCCCCCTCTCAGTCATCTCTTGGGATTATTCCTAACAATACCATCATGTGACCCCATATCTTTGGACCCCAAAGCTCTCAGAAGGTATGGAGAACTATGTACCAGAAAAGAAGCTCAGGAGAAGCTGAGGTAGGAAAGAAAACATAAATAGGCACTAGAGGATGTTAGAGAAATAATGATGCAAGTTGTACCTGATGTCAATGTTTATGAGTCTACTCCCATCATTGACCAACTTGCAGTACTTATCGAGCATATCAATTCTCCCACCACTGATGCAGAAAAGAAAATTGAAGAGAGAGCAGAATCAAAGATACAATACAAGATAATTGAGAAGATCAACCAAGTAGTGGCAATTCACAAGGTGAAGTTATCTGAGACTGTAACTGAAATTGAAGGACTTATTTAGTAGATACTCACTATTTTTAAGAAGCTTTGCACTATAGAATCATTCACTACAAAAATACAAGAAAAACTTAAGAAACTAGATGATGATCTATAGAAGAGTGTAGAAAGCTTGATCACATAACCCCTTGCATTCAAATTACATTATGCAAAAGTCAAACATATACATGGGTTAAGGAATGAATTGAGAAGAGAGGAAGATAAGATAAAAGATCAAACAAATGAGCTACAAGCTAAGTTTTTACCACACATTGAGGTGATGCAATGACATGTGAAGAAAGATAAGGATCTAGTTGCAACTCTCGAGTTATCCGTGGTAGATCACATTTTTGACATGCATGCCCAAGTTGGTCTAGAGAAGATTACACTAGAAATTCTGAAAGAGGAATGAGAAAACCTCTTGGCTAACCTGAAGAAATCCATTTGAATATTTTTGACAATTTGTAACTATACATTTCTGACAATTTGAAAATTTATATGTATATATTATATTTATCGAGGCATATAGACAGGGGGAGTCTTCAAGTATACAAGTTTTTAAAATTTCACAAATTTTGATTATGGCATACATATGTGTTTTTGTCACTAATGCCAAAGGGGGAGAATGTTACATTATGAGTTATCATTAGTATCACACATATAGTTAGTAAAGGAAGAAAATAAGGTAGTCGGTCAACATACTAAGTATAGTAACTGAGCAGAGCATAAGAAAAAATGACAAAGTAATTGAGAACAGTATTGACCGAGCACATACACAAAGCTAGATGATTACCAAATAGTGAGTACAATTATAACTGAGCATTCATATATACTGAGCATCAATATTTTATCGAGACATTAATGCAGTATATACCAAGTAATACAAGAATGACATAGAAGTATGAAATGACATAGATTACAATGCAAACGGTTTATACCGAGGTAGAAAATAGTTTACATAGTTCAAGGTGAAGATTTAATGGAGATGTAATTATTAAATGATTGATGATCCCTATGTAATATTTTTTTAGATTATTCATTTGGATCGTAGATCTAAGGTTTTCTAGATGATACCATAACCCTAATTAGGTCAAATATTTTTGATATAAGAATTGTTAAGATGTCATTTTTACAAAAGAGAGAACACATGAAGTAGCCGCCTATAAGAGAAATCTGAAGATCAGACAAGGTTGTGAAGTTAAGAATTGAAAAAGTATTTAGAATTGAATCAATATCAGACTAGAGACTACTGAATAGTATTCAAAGAAGATATCTATCACAACAAGGTGATATTAGTTAAGTACTAATTGGATCTAAAATTTAGAAAAGTAAGTTGCTACATATAGATCAAATTTACTATTACTTTCTAACAACTGTGGTAGAATAAATATCTTAATAGAGTAGACCTAACATGTCTTTTGTAAATCTCTTAACTGAATGCACACTTAATAGTGTTGTTTAAATCCTTTAACTAGGTAGATCTTAACAGGTCTTAATTGCTACTCCTAACAGGGTAAGATCATCAAAAGTGATCAACATTGTAGCCTTAACTGAAAAAATTTATTATTGCAGTAGTGAAGCTTTTTGGGTGTCATCCCCACCACAATTTTTACCTTCTAACAAGGGTTTCTATGATACCAAAATACTTGTGTATTGTGTATGAAGTTTCATGAATGTTTATGTGTTAGATTAGAAAGCATTTCTTATTTTCAATTTATGTTATAAATGAATGGAAATGATTTAACATGATAGTTGGTTAATGAGTTACATTGTCTTAAGGACAAACAACACTTTTTTTTTAGGGTTACTGATTCACCCCTCCCCTCTCAGTAACTCACCTTTCCATAATCCCAAAAAAGTCTCCTTTTAAAGAGAAATGGACGGTGAGAGATTAAGAGACAAAATCCAAGGGTGGAGAAAAATCCTCATTTTAACTTTGGGGAACAATATTCTCAAGAGGAAAAATCAATGGAAATGGTTAAGAGAAAAAAATATGTGTGGAAGAGATTAAGAGGCAAAAGGAGATTCCACTTGACTAGAAGAATGTGCATTTAATGTGTAGGCAAAAAGTCTTTTTCTTTTCTTTTTTAATTAGGAAATTCCCTTTTCATGTGCACACATAGGATAAAGTGGATTTTATTTAATTAAAAGGGAAATATTCTTTTAATCAAATAAAGTACAGGATAAAGTGGTCAAACTTTAGGATATCATCGAATAATATGACAAAATGATGATTTGATCAAGAGATAAGAGATTAAATCAATGTGCAAAATTAATTAAGCACAAGATGTAGTCTAGTATTTAAAATTTTAATGTTAGAGTGAGGATCATAGTTTACTAGACCATTCTAGGGTGATTATAGGGTCGACCTGTGTGTTGCGATGGCTATATATTGTTACATGATATATTTCTTAGGCAACATGGGTGATTGATGTATTATTCTAGATCTATAAGGGATCAAAAGGCTAATTTAGCTATATTGTAAGGCTACAACCTAGTAGGCCTTATAGCCTGGCATCTATGAAGGAAAATTGCCAATAGTTGATCCCAATAATAAATTGAATCTTGCATTTTATCTCCTATTCCTTGTTGTTTCTTTCCTATTTTTACTCTTTCTGTAAGATAGGACTAATCATCGTTTGGTCCCTCCTATCTTGGACTATGTCAGTAACATTATTTATCCCATTAGGTAGCTTTTTTGCAGCTATGACTAAGGTTTCACCTTCATGATCATGAACAATGATCCCAACACCTGAAGGCCCCAAGTTATTCCTTGCAAGGCTATCAAAATTTATCTTAACCCAACCGAGGTCAAGAATTTTCTGTCTTACATCCTTCTGATCTATCTTCTAAACTTGACCAACCACCACACCTATGTGCGTCTTGATTCTTATGCCTGGCCAATTTTCCTAGATTTTCTGATCCACCATAGTGAAATGAATATGAAAGGGAAAATGTGCAGTAGCATCTCCCATGACTTCTTCAATCATATTATTGATCCTATATTTAATTCTCCCTATAGGTTCCTTCTTTTCTAGAAAAATTATTCTATTCCTTTATTTCCAAAATTCCCAAATTACTATCAAAGGACAAATAACCCACATACATGAAAGCATGGTTTTCTTTTGGTTAATAGGCCAACTATCAAAAACCTTTCTTAAAGTTTTTTTCAATGGACTATGCTAGCTTAACTTAGTTTTGATCATGTTCCAACATTCTGCAACCACCCTATAATTTAAGAGAAAATGATCTACATCCTCTTCCTCATCTTCACACATAAAACACCTACTAGGACCATAAATTTCAAACTTTTTTCTCCTTTCTCTAGTTAAGATTCTACCCTTTACTGCAAGTTAGACAAATGATCCTGCCTTTGGAAGGTAGTATTTTCTCTAGAACAACTTTGTTGGCCACTTTTCAGCCTCATCATTCCTATCTAGGATATGATAGCCTAATTTAACTAAATAATTGCCACTCTTGGTTGCACACCACATAATTTTATCCTTCGTTTGAGTAGTAAGACTCTCTTATTCTGAAAGACATATTTCATCAAGTCCATTTGATGATTAGTGAGTCAAGTAATCCATCCAAAATACTCCACTTCCATTCCTAGTTGATTTGACATTGCTTCAAATCCATATAATTACACACTTATATAAAAAAATTTATGAGGTCATGCAGTTCTGTAAAATTCTTTAAAGCTAGGAGATTGCACCAAGAGTCATCCCATAATTTAGCACTTTTCCCATTATGAATTTTCCAAGTCAGATGGTTAGTTATAACAGACCTACAATCAACAATAAAATTCCAAATTGCTAATCCTTTAGGTGGATTTCAAACAGTCAAGATCCTACTATCCTCCAAACTATCTAAATACTTTTCCCTAACTACCTTCACCCACAAAAAAATAGGATTTGAAAAATACTCCATACTAGATTAGCTCCTAGATCCTCATTCATCAAATGCCAATATCTAATTCTAGCACCATCATTCTCTTTATCTTTGAAAATATTTTTCCAAGAAAGAAGAGGAAGCTTATCCTCCTCACTAGCCCCATTCTAGAAGAATTTTCACATTCTCTTTTCAATAATTTTTAACACATTCCTTGGAACTTTTAAACACATCATAGAGTAAACCAAGATGGTAGAGATTAATAATTTAATCATAAGAATTATTTCATCAAATATGATCCATTTGTTTTTCCATCCATCCATTCACTTTATGCAGTTGTCAATAAGATCTCTCCATAAGTTAGCTTTACAAGCATCCCCAAAGATCAGAATACCCAAATATTTACCTGGTAGGATGCCAATCCTCATCCCTAAAATGTTGCATATCTCCCACTATTTTTGAATATTAGTATTAAGAAAATAAACTTCAGATTTATGCCAATTTATACATTGACCTAAAGCATTACTATATTTATCAATTTTAGCCTTTATAACTCTAGCTTCTCTCAATGATGCTTATCCCATGAGATAAGTATCATCTAAAACCTGTAGATTTGAAATAGGATCCAAGCCTTATACCACCTTAATGCCTTTCCACTGCCCTTCCCTTCTCTTTTTAGAAATCAACCAACTAAGGCTTCTACCATAATAATAAATAAGAAGGGTGAAAATGGGTCCCCTTGTTTTATGCCTTTATTAGAATCAAAAAAACCTTGTGGACTGCCACTTACTAGAACTAAAAATCTAGGAGGGCTAATGCATCTTTTAATCCATACAAAAAATAAACTTCTCTAACACCTTTAGAAGGAATATTTTATTAACTTCATCATAAGCCTTTCTATTGTCTAAATTAATCATCATCTTCTCTATTTTTTCTATCCTAACTAAATGAATCACTTCATTGGTAACAATTACCCCCTCATAAATAAATCTATTTGGAGAAAATCCACTCTATTCACTTGAGATAACTGAGTCTAGCTATTAATATGATTTAGAAAAACAAAGAGAGCGCGGGGGGGGGGGGGGGGGGGGGGGGTGTATAAATTAAACTTTCAAACTCTTCAACAACTCAGATCTAACAACCAACAGCTACTTGGTCATTACATAATGCATATCAGAAACATATAACAATGTAGTCCACTATCCAACAGTATTTAACTTGTAAAACACATAAATGATCAAACCAAAAAATTCACACAAGTATTGACACCAGGATTTATAGTGGAAAACCAATTTGGGAAAAACCACTTTGTAAAATGTTACTAATATTTTCACTCTTCTGAAGTGAGCTCTGTGAAAAGCCAACTCTGTCAAAGGTTTACAAACACACTGCTAGGTGTGACCCGGTCAAAGGATTTCAACCACCCTATTAAGAGTGCACCTTGTTAGATGACTTAAGTACATTCCATTAGAATGCAACCTTGATTAAAGGATTTATACAATGAATGCTAGGTCAACCTTGATTAAAGGATTTAAATTGATACAATAGTTAGAAAGTAACATTAATGTTTGATCTAAAAACATACAACTCACTTTGCAAATAACAGATCCAATTCTTACATATATATGCTGTCTTACTGACTAAGATCCATTTCTATCTCCATCAATGATCTGCTCGAAATTCGCTTCAAGAAATCACAACTCCTTCTCCTTCAGCCTTTTCTGCTTATTCAGTTAACAACAACAACAACTCCAACATACTATTTCAACCACACACTTAACTTTCCTTAATACCTCTTCAATAGGTAGATCCATCTTTTACCGTTTAATCTCCTCCATAGATCTTAGGGTTAGGTTAGATTCATCGAATCCTTCCAACATTATGTTCTTCATCCATCCTTCTAGAAATATCTCTAATCTCTTTATAGAATCACAATAAAATGGTTTACTATGCACTAAATGCTCTATACATTCAATAAATAAAGTCAACATGATTTACATAATCCAAGAATTCAAACATGTCGGCTAGGAATCTGAATTCTTCCTCAAATGTAAATTATTGATGCTCGGTCAATGCTGTGTTTAACTGTTCGGTCATCACTATGTAGCTTGGCCATTGAAACTATTTCCTCAGCTAATGATGTCTTCCTTGGCAATAAACTGATGTTCGGTCAACACTGAATTTACTCGACACATACTAGCTTGGTCGACACTAACATCACTCGGCTTAAACTAGATTTCTTCACTTTTTCTTGGTTAAGCCTACTTGTTTAGTCTTGCTTCTTACTTAGATAAACAATACATTATCTTATCATTGTGTCACATAATCAAGTACCCATTGAAGTATCAAGATAACTCAACCTTTCCTTAGGTGCTATTGTTATCATCCTCACCCTAATCCTTGTCAACAAACAAATAGATATAGTACTTTCTTAGATAGCAATAGTCTTACTAGTTAAGGTTTGACATCAATGACAATACAACAATTGCTTCAATTGCAATTTCCAACACTAGCACCCCCTTTAATCTATTTGCAATGATCTTAGTAATGATTTTATAGATTGTATTGAAGGTGTTTATTTTCTCCTTTTTTAGAATAAGGGAAATGAAAGTAATTATTAAAATATTTAAAAATAAAACCTCCACTCCAAGATTCTTCCAGAACCTCCCATATATCTGACCAGACAATGTCCCATAATTTTTGGAAAAAGATGGCAGAGAAGCCATTTGGGCCCAAGGATTTCTCACCACCCATGTCAAAAAGTGCACATCTAACTTCTTCTATAGAAATAAGATTCATCAACATAGAATTTTGAGCATCTGAAACACACTGTGGGATAACATCTAGGATTTTCAAATCAGTCTGTAATCTTGTTGGATCACCAAGGAAAATATCCTTAAAATATCTCATGGCCTCATTGTTTATTTCATCTAGAGTTTGCAACACTACACCACTTGGGTCTCTTATCGAGTAATGTTTTTTATAAGATCTCTTGACTTTAATTAAATTATGAAAAAAAATCATGTTCTTGTGACCCTCCTTTAACCAGATCTCATAGGACTTTTGACGCTAATAAATCTCTTCTTTGGTGAACACTTTTGAATACTATTTGTTTAAAGCTTTTTCCCTATGATATTCCTCTTCCCCCATTCCCGTCTTAATTAATTTTGAATGTAAAGCATCCAAGTCATTCTAAATTTTAGATTTCTCCATTAAAATGTTTTTAAAACTTTCCATATTCCAAAATTTTAATTGCTTTTTAATAAACTATAAATTTTTGATGAAAACAAAATCCTTATTACTTGGCCTTGGAGGAGTCGATGTCCACCACTCCTTTATCTTATCCTCAAAGCCTTCATGCCTCAACCACATTGAATAAAATTTGAAGGGAGCTTTATCCGTGTCCATCTCCTCCTAGATGCACACACTAATAAGATAGTGATCAGACCCAAAGATGGGAAGAATCTCCACAATATAAGTCCAAGTCTCTGCCCACTTTCCAACTATCAAGAATTTGTCAAATTTATCTATAATAATGAGGAATCCCCTTCTCCTATTGGTCCATTTAAATTGACCATTCCTTAATTCTAAATCAATTAACCCATTATCTGTAATGAAATCTGAAAAGTCATTTTAACTGTAGCCAACCCAACCTCTTCCACCCAGCTTCTTAGTTGGACTGAGAATGGCATTAAAGTCTCCCCCTAGGATAAACATGTCATTTGGATGATTAATAATGATGTTTGTTAAATATTTCCATAAACCTATTTTCAAAGCAAAATTGTTTGGTCCATAAATATTAATAGTATTGAATCTGGTGAAAAGATGCTTGGAATTGACCTCTAACCATTTCCAATTCCTATCTTGTCTTCTTATATGCATCCCAACTGAAGCTTTAGACCACATCACACCTAGACCCCTTGAAGCACCTAAGGAGTACAAGAACTAACCTTTCCATACACTAAAACACTTTTTAAAAGGAATTATTACTCAATTTTTTTCCTCCAAGAACACTAAATATGGCTTCACCTGATCAATGCATTTTTTGAACAGGAAAATATTGTTAGGGGAATTGAAGCTCCTGACATTCCATAAAAGGATCTTCATGGCTATTGGGAAAGGGCATAACCCTTTCGTAATCTCAAAAATTTACTTTCTTCTGCTACATGTCTAGCTAGAGATAACTTCATTCTAGTAGTTTTGGCACCACTTTTCTTTCTCTCCACAATGCATGGTTTAGACTAAAAGGATGAGGTTTATTCAATATTCCTAGTTTCTAAAATCCCTAGATTATCCATTATCTCCAACTCATCCTCCCACCCACTTTGTCTTGTGAAATTTATTTAGAATCAGACTCTCCCATATTTCCACTACTATCCTTGACCCCATCAAAGGAAATTTCTAGGTTGCAGATGGGGGGTATTGATAGGTCTTTGAATTTTTAATTTTCAACATCACCCCAAATCTTAACATCTCAATAAGAAATTATTCCCCTACAACAAGCATTGTAAAATGGGATTTCATCTCATGTTCAATCTATAGCTTTTCTAATCTTCCCATCAAGCACCAATCTCTGTTTCCATCTAATTCTCGAGTTGCCATTTTTGGCCTCCTATCCTCCAAGGGTTCCCCATGAAACCCTTGAAGGGATTTTTATAAATCATGATTACCCATCTCATCCCCAATTCAAGACTAAATTAGATGAATAACATCCCCATTATGGGTTTCCTCATTCTCACTGTGCATATAGGCATTCACAACTTCTCCATTCCTCATAAGGAAGCATGGATCATTACCATAATTATTAATATATTAAACTTCTTATTGAGAAGATTTAAAGTCATCAGAGTTAATAGAAATGTTACAACAACCTGTTAAGTTAAGATTTTGGTTTTCATCCCAATTAAGCTGCTCAAGCTGAGACCCATCATTATAATGATATCTATTTGTTGTTTCCCCCATAATCTAGAACTCCATGAGGATCTCACAGTTCTCCTATTCAAATATTTTGATAACCATACCAATTAATAGATCCCTATCTAACCTTTTCCCTTTCTCATGACCAGTCTTATCTCTCAAATCCCCACCTTCCTCCATTTCATCAAACACATCCTCACATTTGTCTACTTATAGCCATTGCTTCCATAAACCTTCTCCCATCCTGATTTCAATAATATTTGGAAGTGGATGAACATATTTCCATAAAATCAATATTCTTGGATAAGTAATGAAGTCCATTTTATGGAAATATTCCTTAGCTTTAATGAAGGATCCAATCTTATTCCCAATAAGAATCAACGTTTCCTTCTCCCACTATTCATGTCATAAGTTTGGCAACTTAAACCATATTGGGATCTCCTTTAATTTCTCAATTAGGGGAATAAAATTTGGCAACAAATCCATAATGTAAAGACCTTTTCCATCTATCAAAAAAGTGCTTCTATTGAAGATCCAATCCTTATCTTTCACTAAGGAACATATCACCGGGAAGAACCCATTTTCTAGTATTTTCAAAATGAAATCCTTACTCAAGTGGGAATAAAACCACTTCCTAACTTTACTGAAAGAGAGCCATGACCTAGACCATTTCATGAAGAAGGCATTTTCCTTCAAAAAAATAATAGAATCACACCATTCTTTGTTTTCTATTAATGAGGAAGTGACAAGTGAATGTTCAACATTCGTGATTACTTATTGAGGCTAGTCATCCACCTTTTCTTTGGTTTTGGGTTGCTATAAATTTCTTTCAGTCCTTCAAAACTCAAAACCCTCCTCAATTTGCACTTTCCTTCCTTCATAGTTTAATCTTCGAGCATTTTCATTTGGTCTCCAACCTCCATAGTTAGTTTCATAAGGCTTGTTTTCAAAACTTGTCGGAGCCTTCCATGCATTCGTATATTTGTTATTAACTCTTGTGTTAAAGCTAGATTGCAATCTTCTATTAAGCAAGCATTTATAACCAGCGTGACCATTGTAACATAGGCCCTAGTGCATATGAAACCCTAGCCTCCCTTCACATTGTTGCTTCACCATTCATATTCTATTTATGTTTTAAGAAACTACCCAATATTAATTATATGATTAAACATATTTCTAGAATTGAGTTTCCTTAATGGTCTCAAAGATTATTTACCATGTAATACATATTATTCATATATTAGTTTACATTATTTGATAAATATTTACATTTATAATATTTAAGTGATTAATAAATAACATGTTATAAGTATAAATAAATACACCTACATCTGCTTTCCATCGAAAAAAACCATGGTCATCAAGTCATTAGTGAGAGCCACATCCTCTATGGTGGAAGCATAACATCTACTCCCGCAATGTGTACATGAATGAGATTTGTAACTATCCTCATTTACATTAGTATCTAACCTAGAACATATATTTTGGTAGCTGACACACATATGATCAATGGGCTTGGTTGAGCCAAATGGTGCATCTGATGATGAGGCAGGTGGCACAGGTGTTGATCCATCCTCTAGTCTGAGAGGATGCACTAAAAATGATCCATGTTGAATGATGACATCAGTCAATGACGTAGCTACCTAAAGAGTCTATCACTTCGTAGACTCCTTCAAGGCTACTCAGACCATTATGTGAACCATGGGTTTAGTAGCTAGAGCAATTCTATGTTAGGTGTCTACCACCCTCCGAGCCCTTGGTCTATCTCAGGCAGAGCTTGTCCCTCTACCCTAGAAATTCTGCATGTCAAAGTAGTTTGACTTCAAGATGAGGATAAAATCACAATAAAACTTTCTCAAAAAATATAGAGGTACCTTGTAATATTTATAAGGTGGTTAGTTAAAAAACATATACCACCTATCCCAAAAATCATTTTTGAGTCCAGTGTGATTACACCAATGTATAGAAAACCTCTTTAAATCATGAGCTAAGGTCTTATTAGTTTTAGGTTTGGTAAAAAGCACACATATATCATATTTACATATGGATTTTCTTTTCACCTCATCATATGAAAACTCATCATAATAGAATGCATGACATTTATCTCTATATGTGCCCCATTTAGTATCCTATCTAGATGCCTCCCTGCCACCATTGGCCATTGATTCTAGGGTTATGGCAAGGGATGAATGATGGTCATGGTAAGAGGATCTCAAACTATTCACTATCTGAGATATTTGAGAAGTATTCTATTCAAGGCAACTTAGAAGATCCTCTTGTGTGGCCTATACATGTTCTATTGGAGGAGGCAAAGGGTTTTGGGATTGTTGTTGTTGTTGTTGTTGAGGAGCGACATTTTGAGCATTTTCTTGTTGAGGGGCAGTATTTTGAGGGTTTTATTGTTCTTAAGGGGCATCATTTTGAGGGGTTGGTTGTGATTTTTGTTCAGGAATGTCTTTCTATTATTTTTTTTGTCGGGCCATGTTTTGAGAATCTAGCATAAAATTAATAAAAAAACTAAAATAAATTCAAAAAACCCTATTACAATTCAATTTCAAATAAAAAAGTAAAAAAATAAATTTCTTACCTCTTCGACGATGTTTCATTGTGAAGAATAGTTGAAAATATTGAAAAAATGCAAATTTGTGTAAAACACGACTGAGTTCTGATGTATTTGGCCTCCTTTCATTTATGTGACTTCATTTTTCTCATGTTGAAATAAGGGTTTAGTTGTGGGCTACAAATATTTTTTAGTTCTAAATAACCCGATCATGTTTTATCTAATATAAAACCCAATTTGGTTTTGTAGAACTTAGGTTCCGTATTCACCAAGGCATAACCTGATCAGGTTATTTCAAATTTTAAATAACCCGATCGAGTTATTGATTTTTAATGATTCTTTTGATATGGTGGTCACTTCTTTGCACACCATCTTGGTGCATTGCCCCCCCCAATTTAAACATTTAGATCTTTAATTTTATAGGTGATCTCATAATAGTGTGTCCCACCTTTTGATTGCAATAAGACATTGAAATTAGATTTTAAACTAATTTTCCAACCTTTTCACTTATAGCAACTAAATGTAATTAAGTACATGAAAATGATGCGAACTAATGATTTTTAGTATTTTTGTGTAGATTCCAAATATATATTTTAAATAAAATTTTCTCTGTAATAATGTTTGTTTATATAAGTTTTAAAAACTTATTTTTTATATTTTTATATTAAATTAAGAAGGGAAGGATCCCAACTTGTTACAAATATGACTATAACCATCTAAACTTGAACTAGAAAAGAACTATTCTAAAATAGAAAAATAGGACAACCAATATATAAAAAACAATGTTGGATCCAACTAAGTTACAAACTAATTTGAATTAGAGTTATGTTTCTACTTGTTAATGGGAATTTTATTTTTACATTGTATAATTTTCCAAGTAAATCTATCCTTGCAATTAGAACAATGCTGATCCATAGAAGAAAGGAGTAGATCGGCTGAAATACATTTAGAATGAGTGGCATCATCAGGGACAACAACATTACTTATTTTTTTTTATAGTTAACATTATTTATTTTACTTGATTCTTGCAAAAAGAATAAAATTATAAAATTTTAAACATATATTAGTAATGTACCGATATCTAGTGCACATAGACAACCTATAGAGATTAATATCTATTAGTTCACTCACAGATACAAATAATGTTCTTATATAGAGATATACAACATATTGTGAAATTTTTTTTATTGTACCATCAGGAAAATTGGTTCTAACTTTACCATATCTACTAATATCAAGAATCATCACCCAAGTGCACCTTACCTCCATCAAATTCTTAATATTCAAAAAGTTAATCTCTTTTAGAGGTCATATGAAAAATACATCAAATTCAATTATCCATGCATCATTACTTTCACAAGTGGCCAAATATACAATAGGAGCATCAACATCTTCCCTCTCACATTTAATCAAAATTAGATCTCTTCTTTCTCTTCTTCCTTTTATTTTTTTCCTACTTACAAAAGTGTTTAGGATTTCAATAGCTCCAAAAAATTACTTTGGGCTTTCTAGAAGATTTGGATCTCCCATTGAAGTTAATTTAACATGCTTCTCATTCCTCTTTCATTTATATTTATCTCTTACTCTAAATTTTAGGGCTTTTAGATTATGCAAGAAGTGAGAACCAAGCCAAGATTTGATGTTGGTCATAGATCACAAGTAACTCCACTAAAAAAATAATTGAAGATCAAAATAATAGAATTTAGAGAAATTTGAAATGAGAGAAAAATAGAGACAACGAAAATGAATTTTGAGAATATTTTCAATACTCTCACCAAGATATCACTTAACTAGTGAAGGTGAGAGTAAAGTTCTAATTATATGGAAAAATAAAGGCATATGCATCCAAGTGGTGCACTAACTTTTGATAACCTACAGCTGATTGAATATCTTGATGAAGATTTAGGTAGTCACTGAGCTGTTAAAGTAATATGTAAGATGATTAAATCAGTCAATATGTTGTCATTGATGTCAACTAGTTTTGACTATACTTATCATGATAGTTACAAATATTTGAACATTTGTAGAAGGAAAAATGGTGAAGAAATAAGATATCTACATAAGGACAAGATGGATATGAGAGATATCGATAAGGTATACATTGGGTAACTTATTGATGAGTCTATGGCATTATGTTGTTGACTTGAGCATGTTACATTATTCTATTATGAAGATGAGATCAAAATTAAACAAGTTAATGTGGTTGGTAATTGAAGATTTATGTATACACCGAGTCAGTCTTGTGTATACCGAGTGACAGTAATAATTGAGTTAGTTATCACCGACGCATTTTGTATTAACTGAGTTGGATGAATGTTAGGATTAACAAGGTAGAAATAACAATTACATGCAAATATAACCAATATCAGAAAACAATAAACCACATAGAAGAGAACACAAGACACAAAGATTTAACGTGGTTCACCCAATCCCTGGGCTACATCCACCAACAACGAGTCCAATATTTTATTATACAGTGATTACAACCTAATTACTGTTGGTGATTTGGCTAATGTGGATGCATAGATGTTGTCATTATGGCAACATATGATCTCTATTGAGAGTGCAGAATCTGGAATGCAAGTATGGCAAGTTGAAGGAAGAAATTGTTTAAGTATGGAGACAGTGATCTTGACAGAGCACCCGATGAAGATTTAGTTGGCGATGTCCACTGGAGAAATATTTTTGTTTACGCAATTAACTGAAGCTTCTATAGAGTATGAGGATACCCCATCTCAATGTGCATAAAGTTTGGAGAAGTACAGACAAAGTTATTCAAAGTTTACCGAAGATAGTTTTTGCAGACATAACAGTTTTGGAGACAGTATCAGCGAAAGAGTTAAGGGATTATTTTTGCTTGTCAAAATAATGACTTAACATTATGAAGGGATGACATCCTAGATGTTTACTCTTGGATAAAGATTTTGGAAGCCGACCATGTAAAGTTATTAGCTTTAATAACTCATATATTAGGCATACTTGAAATGTAATAAATATACAAGTGTGATATGTAAAAAGAAAGAAAAGATAACTTGCAATAGTTGTTTAGTGTGATAGCAGCAAAGGCTATTGATGTGAAGTTGTAAGCAGTACCATATTATAGGTAGAAACATTTTCTATTACCTATTTGGGTAGTGAACTCAGCTAGTAATCAGGTTCTGTAATCTAACTCCTAAAAGGGTTAAGGCTTCTAACAAGGCCTAAAGTCCTTTAACTAGGATAGATCTACTATATATTGTAAATTGAATCCTAATAGGGTCCAATATCCCTAACAAGATACTTTTGATTAGTGATCTTTTTGGGTACCATTCGCATTGAGGTTTTCCCTTGGCCAGGGTTTCCTCAAGAACATATGACGTGTTATGAGTTCTTTCTATTTACTGCTATGTTTGTTAATCAGCTTGATAATCTTTGTATGCACTAAAGTAATCTTTTATATCCATAAGTGGGCAAAAGAAAATTTTTGTGAAATACTGATTCACCCCTCCTTCTCAGTATTTCCTATTTCTAACAATTGGTATCAGAGCACAGTTACTCAGAGAAGGAACATTCAAGGAAAGCTTAGCATCTTGAGTAAGATCTCTATGGATATGGATCAACTTCAGAAGAATATTGAAGAAGCTCTTGAACAGATTGATATGCTTACTGATGAAAGAAAATCCTTAAGAAGAAAATATGAAGATGCAAAGAATGCTATTGACAAATTAAAAGGTAAGATTGAAGATCTGAAATCTGAAAAGAAATCTGATATGCTTGTTGAAGATTGTGATGAATTAGAAAAAGAAAATGAGATCCTTAAGCATGAGTTGAAGATAGTAAATCTGAAGCTTAGTATGAAAGATGGAAATTTGAGATCTGATAATGAAAAATTGAAAATTGAGAATGAAGATCTGAGGTCAAGACTTGAAAAGGAAACATCTGAATTTGAAAAAGTAAAAATGCAGTATGTGGAACTTGAAAAGTATAATAAAATTGTGAAAGGTGAATTAACTCAATCTAAACAACAACTTGAAAGGCCATATTCAAAAAGTGATAAGATTGAAAATCAAATTTCTTTTGAAGAACCATTCTTTGATAGGACTGGATTTGGATAGTATGTTTAGAACAAACCATGAAAGTAAGAAGTCAGATCTGAAGACATCTGAAAGTGTGGAGGAAATAAAGCTAGATGAGAACACATTGGAAGATCCACCTAAAGAAGAACCACCTAGAGAGAAAGAAGAATCAAAGCAAGAAGAATCAAAATAGGAAGAATCATCTAAAGGTATGCAAAGAGAATTCAAAGGTAGATGTTTTGCTTGTAATACTATTGGGCACATGAAGAGAGATTGCACAAGTAAGCAATTTAAACCTTTTAATGGACATTGTTATAATTGTCATAGTTTTGGACATAGAGCTAACGAATGTAGAAGACCTAAAGTAATTTTGAATAATTATGATAGATTGATTGGGAATACTAACAATGCAGATAAGAAATCTATTGAAGAAATGAATCAAAGAAAAGTGGTAGCATGTTTTAGATGAAACAAAGTAGGACATATTGCTAGAAATTACAGGTCAAAGATTAACTAGCAAGGACAGAGATTTGGAAACAATGGAATCATTT
Organism: Chamaecyparis obtusa; assembly: GCA_027943335.1. Lineage (NCBI taxonomy): Eukaryota > Viridiplantae > Streptophyta > Pinopsida > Cupressales > Cupressaceae > Chamaecyparis > Chamaecyparis obtusa. The sequence goes on from BSBK01002239.1 coordinate 795,101, forward strand.
GTCAGATATGCAACAAGTTTTGACATTCAGCAAGATTTTGTAGAATGAACAATGGAGGTTATCATCATAACCCTAACCCTAGGAACAATACAAGAAGGAATGAAAATGCAGGAAACAAAGAGAAAGGTTGCTGTAGCAATAAAGATGAAGTAAAATTTGACAAAGGCATAGATCAAGGAGGTATAGTCAACACTGAAAGTAGTCAGGAAGGTAATATAACAAATGGTAAGGATGACTCTTTACCTGACCCTTCTTTAAGTACTTAAATTATGTAAGTTTCTATAGTTTAGGACTTAGGATTAGTGTAGATTAGGAATTTGAATGAGTTAAGTTTTGCATAGTTATATATAGGTTTATTATGTTGTACTAATTCTATGATTAAGTGCACAAAAGAAAATAGTGTTTTGCGAGGTCGCAGAAAGTTTTATGGTTGCAGGTTTGCAGAATCAGCTTTTTGAGGTTTTCACAGCAAAATGAATGAATGTGATGTCAGATCGAGTTAATGTGAAGTGTTATAAGGTTGAAATCAAAGTTATTATGATTAAAAAGCAATTGAAAAGTGATTTGAAAGAAGAAAAGTGAGTTGAGGATGATTTGAAGAAGTTTGGAAGCAGTTTGCAGCGACGATCATACCGAAACCCTAGATTTGCAAAGTTGAGGTATTTTTTGATCTTTAATCAGTTGATAAGATGGATATTTCTATGGTTCATAATGTTAAGGATAAGAATAGACCAAAGATTAAGAAATAACCAGTAGAACCAACTGAAATTGATGACAGTCTAGCATTATCATCCATACCAGATGGAGTATTGCACATTGAGAATGTTAAAGGATATTTAGGTTGTAAGTTTGAAACTTTGGGAGATGCAGATTTTAGTGATGATTACAGGAAATTGCACAATCAAGACATGTCAGTTAAACCAGCTTATGGGAACCTAGAGAATAATGAAATTATCAAATATTCCATGAAGTATGAATTCAATGATGAGGAATGTACCAAGATCATTTTAAGTAGAATCTACAATGGGAAATTCTAGATGGAGGATAGAGTTATTGATATAACTGCCGACCTAATTCATGAAGTTACTAGATTATCAAAAGTTGGAGAGATTCCACTGAATGAAAAGAACATGAGGAAGATTGTTTTAGATAACATTGGATCTAGTTATAATGGTAGAGGAATTGTGATAAGTAAGATTGAGCAAGATGATGTTAGGTACCTTTGCAAGATCCTAACAACTAAATTCTATGGTAGTTCAAGGGAAGATGACATGGTTGCAGGAATGATTCATGTAGCTTATCTTATGTGTATTGAGAAGAAACCAGTAGACCTATGTGAAATTTTGAAAATTCAGCTATTTGAGAACTTAGAAAAGATTAAGAAGGCTAAGTACACATAGTTTAGGTTTTCATCTCTGATAACCTATATGTTTTTCCATATTTTGAGAAGATTTCCTTATACAGTTGATTGGAGTGACAAGGTGAACACAATGGAAAGAATAAACTCAGTCTACATGAAGCACCTATTTGATAAAGTTAATGACAGTGTGAAGCTTGTATTGAAGAGTTTTCAGAATATTGTTAAGAACAAATCAAGGATTCCTCAATCCTTAGTTGAAAAGCATAGAGATGACATTTGTGTTATGGTTGACACTGATTTCACCTACATTGAAGTAGTTGAGCCTAGAATGGAATTCATAGACCCTCTTGGCTATGAAATATCTGAAGCAGAAACAATAGGATATGTGAATAGATTGTTAAATTGTGAGTTGGATGGTCATGCAAATAGGTTTGGAACCTATGAAGAGAATTTCAACTCTGCAATAAGTTTGAGAGAAAAGAAGCAATCTAGTAAGAGAGTTGAATCTACTATGAAGAAAATATTGAAAGAATCTGGTTTGTCAAGTCATGAGTTTGACATAGCTAAGAAGACTGCAGAAGCCTTGAAGCAAAGTGAAAATCTTGTAATTTCACCTAAGACATCAAGTGCAGATCCTCTTGATCCTATTGTAGTAAAGGTAAAAGTTGAAGTACTTGAAAAAGATGAAGGAGATAAATCTTTTTCTCCTATTCCTAGCAAAAGAGTAAAAGTGAGTGCAACAGGACCCGGCAAGAGACAGAAAGTGGTTGTACCACCTATACCTAGAAATGTAGTAGTAATTAAAGATGATGATGTAGTTTCAATCAAGAAGAAAACTTGGAAACCAAGAATTGAAAGAGTTAATGAAGATATATTGAAGCATGGAGACTTCACTAAGTTGAATAAATTCTATGATCTATATTGATCATTTGACAGATTGAACTTTGAAAATGCAATGGTTACACACATGATTTGGTAGATAAGAAACTTAGCACTATTCATGGTAAGATCCCAGAAGATTTGTATAACAGACTTGTGAATAGAAAATAGAGAGCACAAGAAGAGGACATAAAGATGAGAGAACATGTAATCAGATAGTTCTGTGAAGTTAAGGATGAAGATGATTTGAAGAGATTCTTGAAGTCTCTTGGAACTTTAGTAAGAACTAAGAGAGGAACAATCCTTATAATGGGAGGCAAAAAGGAGGAAGTACAGAAAGACATAGAGCAAGCAGTAATGCAAGTTCTTGTAGATATAGTTGTAGAAAAGCATGTTGAATCAGACCCTCAACAAAAGCAATCAGAGGAACTGCATGCAGAGGAAGTTGGTATTGAAGAAGTTCCATCTTCTTCACATATCAATATTGGCAAAGAATCAATGGATATTGAAGGCACCAAAGTGACTCTAGAACCAGATGATGCAGTATTTCATGATCTAGGAAACATTGTTGGCAATTTGGCTTTGGGAGAGCTAGAAAAGGTCATAGAATTAGAGAAGAATACAGAGGTAGAGGAAGCACCAACTGTATCAGAATCAGTTCCAGCAGAGCAGTCAGTTAAAGGCAAACAAATTTTGACAGAGGCCGCTAGCTCTAGTGCACCTTCTATACCAGTTGAAGACATTAGTGCACCTGATAGTAAGAAGAGGCATATTGGCTCAATTTTTGAAGACCTTGGAATAGAAGTTGAAGATGATGATCAGCTTGAGTTCATCACATCTCTGAATAAAATTATTGGAAAGAATAAGAAGGTGAAAGACCTTGAAGGCAAAGTTAGAGTTTTGACAGAGAAACTTGAGAGTGTGATCAGCACTAAGGTATCTGAATCAGATCCACTTGAGAAAGCTCAATCAGTAATGAATTCTTTTGACTTTGAATTTTCTAACTTGAAGGATATTGCTAAGATAAAAGTTCAAGAGGACTTTGAAGTAGAAATGCAACAAAATTTGAGTGTAAATATTCAAAATGATATTGGTAGTTTAGATGTATGCATAAAGAATTTGAGGAAACATTTTGAGACAGGAAAGAATTTGTATATACAGTGCACCAAATTAGAAATCCTAATAGTTGAAGAGGATAAGAAGATCAGAGAGAAGTTAGATGCTATTACAGCTCAGACAAACACCTTAACAAGCCCTAATGTCAAGATAAGTTCTGTAGAGAAGAGCATAAGGAAATTGAAAGATGAAATCAGAATGTTAGTAGAGGAGAAGAACAGAAAGATGATTAGGGTTAACATCTTGAGAGAGCATGTCTCAATCAAGATATCAATTGTTGAAGATCAAATTGAGCAGTGTCTTTCAACAAAGACATCATTTCAGAAGTTTAGCTTCAATACCCTGCAAGCTTGTCAGACAATAGCATACGGATTGAGTACTCTACTCAATGTTAATGAATCCATCAGGAGGGTATGGGAGAAAGATTTTGAATCATGGAAGTTAGAGTTTGGTGATTGTGTTGCAAGCCTACTGGCTTTGCAATAACTGATAATAAGGTATAAAGTTTTTGAAATTTTTGTACACCCTATCTCTGTCATTGTTGTCAAAGGGGGAGAGATAGCAAAACATTGAATATATGTTGAGGAAGGATACTCATAGGGGGAGCTATTCTATGGAGTATGATATTGTATACATATTGTATAACTTTTGGCCGCAATTTTGTATAAGTGTTTTTGAAGTTTTGTTTGCACATTTAGCCAATTTTCCCATATGTTGCCACCAATGACAAAGGGGGAGATTGTTGGCAATTTGGCTAATGTGGATGCATAGATGTTGTCATTATGGCAACATATGATCTCTATTGAGAGCGCAGAATTTGGAATGCAAGTATGGCAAGTTGAAGGAAGAAATTGTCTAAGTATGGAGACAGTGATCCTGACAGAGCACCCGATGAAGATTTAGTTGGCGACGTCCACTGGAGAAATATTTTTGTTTGCATAGTTAACTAAAGCTTCTATAGAGTATGAGGATACCCCATCTCAGTGTGCATAAAGTTTGGAGTAGTACGGACAAAGTTATTCAAAGTTTACCGAAGACAGTTTTTGCAAACAGAACAGTTTTGGAGATAGTATTAGCGAAGGAGTTAAGGGATTATTTTTGCTTGTGAAAATAATGACTTAACATTATGAAGGGATGACATCCTAGATTTTTACTCTTGGATAAAGATTTTGGAAGCTGACCATGTAAATTTATTAGCTTTAATAACTCATTTATTAGGCATACTTGAAATGTAATGAATATAAAAGTGTGATATGTAAAAAGAAAGAAAAGATAACTTGCGATAGTTGTTTAGTGTGATAGTAGCAAAGGCTATTGATGAGAAGTTGTAAAGAGTACCATATTACAGTCAAAAACATTTTGTATTACCTGTTTGGGTAGTGAGCTCAACTGGTGATTAGGTTCTATAATCTAACTCCTAACAAGGTTAAGGCTTCTAACAAGGCCTAAAGTCCTTTAACCAGGATAGATCTACTATATATTTTAAATTGACTCCTAACAGGGTCCAATATCCCTAACAGGATACTTTTGATTAGTGATTTTTGTGGGTACCATTCCCACTGGGGTTTTCCCTTGGCCAGGGTTTCCTCGAGAACATATGATGTGTTATGAGTTCTTTCTATTTACTACTATATTTGTTAATCAACTTGATAATATTTGTATGCACTAAAGTAATCTGTTATATCCATAAGTGGGAAAAAGAAAAAGTTTGTGAAATACTGATTCACCCCCCCTCTCAGTATTTCCTATTTCTAACAATTACAATCCGTAATCCCTTACAACTCAATTCTGCCGCAAGTACTAAAATCATACATCCTAAAAATTCCTAACCCTAAGCCATATTATACAATATTTTTGCCGCTTTAGGGTTAGAATGTGTTACAATATGTCAGCGCAAAATAATTGAAAATATGTTGGCGAGGTCAGGAGGAAAAGTGTACAGTACTTTCCTGATCAGTCACCACAAGCTAACAATGAAAACATTAAATATTTATAATAGCCAACTGAAATTGATGAGCTGGTAGATGCTTATGATTTTGAGGTAAGAGATAGAGTTTTTTATAAGATCAAATGGTTGAAAAAATTTAGAGATGATCGAAGGGAAGAGATTGAAACATATTATTTATACAACTACCGAGGAAGCTTGAAGAGGAAAAATGAATGATGGAGATTAAGAGGAAAAATCAAATGGATGAGATGAAAATGGTTTACACATCTATTTAAGAGACATGAGATTCATTTTTGATTAAGCTAGATGAATAGAGACTGCAGGTATTACCGAGCATCAAAGATATATACACCAAGTGAAGTAAGTTGGAGGATATAATGGAGTGAATTGATTATTGATCAGAAGAGTTATATTGAGCTTAGCATAGATCTGAATACTTGCAAATTGATTTGTATTTGAATTAGATCACTATTGTATTAGTTTAACCATTGTTACAACAAAATCTCTTAACTAAGTGGACTTAATAGTCTTTTGTATTTCATTATGACATTCAAGGAATGTTAATTGTTTTCTTATTGACCCCATAGTGAATGATGGTCGAAGGAGAACTGTTAGTGATAAATCCTCTAACAAAATCGCACCTTACAATGTGTTTTGTAACCTTTAATAGGGTTGGCTCCTAACCGAGCTCACTTCAGAAGAGTGAAATATTTTGGGTTACTGGTCCCAGGTGGTTTTTCCCTTATTAGAATTCCATGTTAAATCTTTGTGTTATGTGTTATTTGTTGTGATTGGATTACTATCATACTTTACATATTTCATATTTGATTAATCGACAAACATAGTTTTGGAAATTACTGGTATTCGGTAAATGAAGAGAAAGATTGTTGCTAACATCTTACCGAGTTGTTTTTTCTATTGAAGAAGTTTGAAAAAGTACATTTGAGGGTTTGGGACTATAGGATAACTGATTTAACTGATTCAACCCCCTCTTAGTTATCTAACAATTAGTATCAGAGCTTGTGTTCTTGAAAAAGGAAGTTTGAAGGACTTGAGCTAAAGATCACAAGATGTATAAAAGGGGGGTGCCTAAGCTGAACAAAGACAACTTCTTGACATGGAAAAGTAGAATGAGGTTACAAATATCTAGAATTGGAGAATCTTCTCTACAACTCCTAGCCAATGGCTACATACAACTGACTATTGGACCTTTGACAGTTGATCAGCTGAGAGACAGACATGAAAACAACATGACAATGATAGAGATTGCTGCTGCTCTATTTGATGCAAATTTGAAGATATCAAAACATGCACTACAACTAAAGAAGCGTGGGACAAGCTTGCACTAGTTCATGGAAGAGATGTAAATATATTGAGGGCCAGAGCTGAAAGCCTTAGAGATAGATTTGATGATATGAAGATGAAAGAAGGTGAAAACATCACACAATACTCTAACTAAATCAAGGAGGTGGTCAATGCTATTCAACAAGAAGGAGGTTTTATTAATGAAGACACTGGTATGAGTAAAATTATTAGAACCTTGCTGCCTGTCTATGCTATTAGAATATCTGCTATTCATGAAATGATATTTGCACCAGGTAATGTTCTTACAATTGATGGCCTAATCAGTACATTGACTACTTTTGAGCTAAATAACTATGATAATAGTATTGTATTGAGTGCTGGTCTGCATTTATGTCATCATTGAAGATTGATAAGTCTAACAGTAAACATAACATAAGAAATGAAAGCAATAGTGACAGTGAAGATGGAATTGATGAACTTGAAGCACTTATGGCTGGAAGACTTTAGAAAGGTAAAGGAAGGTATAAGGGAAAGTTACCTTTAGCATGTTTTAATTGTAAAGAAATTGGCCATATTGCAACTAGATGTCCTAATAGGAAAGATGATGATAAAGATAATGATCAATCTGGTGAAAGAAAGTTTGATAGAAGAGATAATTGAGAACATAGAGGACACTGATAGTATGAAAGAAGAAATAATGGAGACTACAAAGATAAAGGCAAGAAGGCTTGTTACCTAGTTGGAGACGATGATGTTGATGATGTTGTTACCAAATGTAAGTTATTTTAGAATTTTTGGAAGCAGATGTTACATTCTGAAAGATGATAGAAATGGTAAATTTAATTTTAAAAGTGATGAAGGAATATTTCTAGGATATTCTACTAAGAGAAAAGTATACAAATGTTTGAACAAGACTACTAACAAAATGATTGAATATGCTAATGTGAAAGTTGATGAGTTTGCTGAAAAAAATGATGAAGAAAGCAGGAAGGAACCGGAAGACTATGGTAAATTTACATATATTGAGCATACAGACTATCTACCCAAGCCACAGACCGAGTCTACCGAGCAACAGGAAAATGCTATCGAGGGTCAGCAAATGCAAACCAAAAATTAGAAATATGTTACTGAGGAAGAAATAGAACCTGAACCGAGTGATGAACAAAGAAGAGAACAAGTATTGGAAAATTTTGTAAGAAGACACCATCCAAAGAACCATATTATTGGAGACAAACAAGCTGACATGATGACACGAAGTAAGTTAAGACAGAACACATGTTTAGTTTGTGAGTTTGAGCCTAAAAATGTTAAAGATGCACTTGAGAATAAAGAATGAATTAAGGCCATGAATGAAAAAATTGAGAAAATAGAGAAAAAAAAAATATGGAAATTCGTACCAAGACCAAGTGATAAAAATGTGATTGGTACTAAGTGGATATTTAGAAACAAGTTGAATGAAAATGGTGAAGTGACTAGAAACAAATCAAGAATTGTTTGTAAGAGATATGCACAAGAAGAAGGAATTGACTATGGTGAAACTTTTTCACCAGTAGCAAGACTTGAAGGAGTTAGAAGATTACTCACATATGCTGCTTATAAAGTTTAAGGTTTATTAAATGGATGTTAAATCAACAAAACTGAATGGGATACTTGAGGAAGAGGTTTACATAGAACAACCTGAAGGTTTTGTTGATCAAAATAAGAAGAACATGGTATGTAAATTGCACAAAGCACTGTATGGACTGAAATAAGCACCAAGAGCATGGTATGAAAGATTGCATGCTTATCTTATTAGTATTGTCTTTGTGAGAACAAGTGACAACAATAATTTATATTTGAAAGATGGAACTGATGATAATATACTTATTGCTGAAATTTTTGTTGATGATATAATATTTGGAGGACATGATAATCTTTGCAAATAATTTTCTACTGAAATGAGAAAAGAATTTGAAATTTCAATGTTTGGAGAGATTAAATTCTTTCTTGGATTGCAAATACTACAATAAAATGAAGGAATATTCATCACACAATCAAAATACATCAAGGAAGTATTGAAGACATTTGGAATGGAAGATTCAAAACTAGTTGGAACACCTATTGTTACCAAATTCAAACTAACAAAAGATGATGAATTAACTGAGGTAAATCAGACACTGTATAGATCAATGATTGGAAAATTGATGTATGTTGTACATAGTAGGCCTGATATAGCACATGGAGTTAAGATTGTAGCAAGATTTATTGATAATCCTAAGGAATCACATATGACTTCTCTTAAAAGAATATTTAGATATCTAAAGAACACTGAGAATTATGGGTTATGGTACAAAAAGGAAGGCAAATTTGAACTGCAGGTTTACACTAATGCAGTTTGGGCTGGAAATGTTAATGTCCGAAAGAGTACTACCGATGGAGCATTCTTTTCAGGATAAAGACTTGTGACATGGATAAGTAAGAAAGAAGAATGTATTTCTCAATCTATTGCTAAAGTAGAGTATGTTGATGTTACTGCTAATTATTCAAATATTGCATGGATAAAACAATTGTTGCAAGGAATGATTGATAAGATCACTGATGTAGTGATTATATATTGTGATAACACAAGTGCCATAAATATTTATAAGAATTTGATAATGCATGCAAAGACAAAGAACATATCAATTAAGTATCACTATTTGAGGGAACAAGTACAAGAAAAGCAAGTGAAACTAGAATTTGTGAAGTCTAAAGAACAACTTGCAGATATATTTACTAAGCCCTTACCAAAGGACACTTTTGAGTACTTGAGGACTAGACTAGGGGTCCATCCCCTGTCTATCAGTCACTAAGGTGATTAGGAGGTTGCATCAACCTGTACTTTATCAAAAAAATAAAAAAATATTGATACATGTAGCTCACACTTTAGGATTCCTAAGGTTGTGAAAGTTGTGAAGGAAGTGAAGATTGTAGAAGCTAGAATAGAGAACTGTATATCAATACATGAAGGTACTTGATCAGGACCAAACAACATAAATTCTATTTGGATACTAAAGAGATGTTTATTTTCTTTTGGCATTGTTGTCAAAGGGAGAGAAATTTCAATGAAATATCTATTGGAAAGAACATGAAAAGGAAGAGAGAATCACAAATGAAACATCTATCCACTACAGGAAAAGAAAGAATTAGAGAACTAAAAAAGATCAAATCCATAGGGAGAGTTTGCATGAAATGCTATTACAGTAATGTAGTGATTAAATATATTAAATATCAAGCTAGGGAGAGCTTACCAAGCTACAACATTTATCTATATAGTCGTAGAACAAATTTTTGGTATTCTATGGCATATTTCATATTGTTTGTGTTGCCATCAATGTCACAGGGAGATATTGATAACCTACAACTGATTGAATATCTAGATGAAGATTCAGGAGGTCGCTGAGCTGTAAAAGTAATATGTAAGATGATTAAATCAGTCAATATGTTGTCATTGATTTCAACTAGTTTTGACTATACTTATCATGATAGTTACAAACATATGAACATCTGTAGAAGGAATAAATGGTGAAGAAATGAGATATCTATGTAAGGAGGAGATGGATATGATAGATATGGATAAGGTATACATTGGGTAACTTATTGATGAGTCTATGGAATTATGTTGTTGAATTGAGCATGTTACATTATTCTATTATGAAGATGAGATCAGAATTGAACAAGTTAATGTGGTTGGTAATTGAAGATTTCTGTATACACCAAGTTAGTATTGTGTATATCGAGTGATAGTAATAACCGAGTTAGTTATCACCGACACATTTTGTATTAACTGAGTTGGATGAAAACATTACATGTTTATAAAAGCTAACTAAAATTGATAAGTTGACAGATTCTTATGATTTTGAGGTAAGAGATAGAGTTTGTTATAAGATAAAATGATTGAAAAAATTCAGAGAAGCTCAAAGGGAAGAGATTGAAACATGCTATTGATACAACTACCGAGGAAGCTTGAAGAGGAAAAATGAATAATGGAGATTAAGATGCAAAATCAAATGGATGAGATGAAAATGGTTTACATGTCTATTTAAGAGACATGTGATTCATTTTTGAATAAGCCAGATGAATAGAGACTACATTAGAATTCATGTGAAGAATTTTTTCATGCACTACTAATCAAATTTGTTACAGATAGAATCGAGCGGGATTGCAGGTGTTACCGAGCATTAGAGATATAAACACCAAGTGAAGTAAGTTGGAGGATATAATGGAGTGAATTGATTATTGATTAGAAGAGTTATATTGAGCTTAACAGAGATCTGAATACTTGCAAATTGAGTTGTATTTGAATTAGATCAATACTATATTAGTTTAACCATTATTACAACAAAATCTCTTAACCGAGTGGACTTAACAGTCTTTTGTATTTCATTATGACATTCAAGGAATGCTAATTATTTTCTTATTGACCCCATAGTGAATGATGGTCGAAGGGGAAATTTTAGTGATAAATCCTCTAACAGGTCACACCTTACAGTGTTTTTTGTAACCTTTAACAGGGTTGGCTCCTAACCGAGCTAACTTCATAAGAGTGAAATATTTTGGATTGCCGGTCCCAGGTGGTTTTTCCCTTCGCAGGGTTTCCACATTAAATATTTTTGTTGTGTGTTATTTTTTATGATTGGATTAATATCACACTTTACATATTTTATATTTGATTAATTGATAAACACAATTTTTGAAATTACTGGTATTCGGTAAATGAATAGAAATATTGTTGTTAACATCTTACTGAGTTGTTTGTTTTATTGAGTAAGTTTAAAAAAGTACATTTGAGGGTTTGGGAATGTAGGATAATTGATATAATTGATTCACCCCCCCTCTCAGTTATCTAACAACTTCTATTCCCTACGTAAGGTTGTTGGAAACTATAATTGAAACAATTGTTATATTGTCATTGATGTCAAACCTTAACTGGTAAGACATTTTCTATTTAGCAGAGTACCATATCTTTTGATTAATGAAGAGGATTTGAAAATAGGAGATAACAAGACGACCTAAGGAAAGGTTGAGTTATGTGATACTTCAATGGGTACTTGATTAGTTGGCACATTGAAAAGGTAATGTGTTATTTATCTTTGACACCAAGTGAAGAAGAAAAAATGGAAACATAGGCTTAACTGAGAAAAAGTGAAGAAATCTAGTTTAAGCTGAGTGATGCTATTGTTGATCGAGTGCCAGTATATGTCGAGAAAATCTAGTGTTGACTAAGTATCATTAATTTTTGAGTGACAAATAATTAACCGAGCAAAGACAGTGTTTTCCAAGAAGAAAATTTTTAGTGATGACTTAGATATCTAGTAATGACCGAGGAGATGAACACAATATTGTCCGAGTGTCATTAATTTATAGTTTATAAAAGAATTGAGAATCCAAGCTGACATAGTTGAATTCTTGGGATATGTAAAATGTGTTGAAATTATTAATGAATGGTATGGAGTGCTTAATGCATGGTAAACCATTTTCTTATGGATTCAAGGAGAAGTTTGAAGATATATCTAGAAGGAAATGTAGGAAAAAAATGATGGAAGGATTCGATGAATCTGACCTAAACATAAGATATATGGACGAGATTAAGCAGAAAAAGATTAATCTACTTGATCAAGGAGGTATAAGGATGACCTAATTGTGAGGTTAAAGAGAGTGTGGAAGAGGTTGATGTTATTTCCTGATGAATCTAAGAAAAAGGCTAAGGAGAAGCTGTGAAGAGCTGAACAAAGTTGTGGTGATTGCTTCAAGATAATTTATGAGAAGATTAGAGATGAAGATGGAAATGAAGGCCAGTCATTAAATCAACATATGAGTGAATTGGATCAGTTTTTGAAAAGTGAGTAGTATATTTTAGATTAGAACCTACTATTGCTTTCTATCCATTGTATCAGTCTAAATCCTTTAATAAAGGTTGACCTAACAATCATTGTGTAAACCATTTAATCAAGGTGACATTATGGTGGAATGTTCTTAAGCCCTCTAACCAGGCCACTCTTAACAAGGTGATTAAAAAATTTCATAGGGTCACACCTAAAAGTGTGCTTTGTAAACCTTTAACTGGGTTGGCTTCTCATAGATCTCACTTCAGAAGGGTGAAAATAAGTAGCATGTTACAAGTGGTTTTTGCCAAATTGGGTTTCCATGTTAAATCCTGGTGTTATACTTGTGTGAATGTTATTTGATGTGAATGATGTTGAAAGTTTTATATTCTGCAAGTAGATTAGTTTTGGACAATGGACTACAAGTTTTATGTAGCTAATATATGCTATAGAGACCGAGTGTATTACTGATTAGATCTGAGTTTGTTGAAAAGCTAGAAAGTTGAATTGGTACATCTGGACCTGAGGATAACTAATTTCTCCCCCTCTAAGTTATTCTAAAATCATTCTAACAATTGGTATCAAAGCTCTTGGTTCTTGTAGAGACAAAGTTTAAAGGTACTTGAAGCTAATGATCAAGATGTACAAAAAGGAGGTACCAAAGCTGAACAAGGAGAACTTACCTACATGGCAGAATTTGATGAAATTGCACCTAGCTGGTATTGTTGATTCAGAGAAATACTATATGGAAAATGATTATGTAACACCTATTTTAACTTTGAATTTCGAGGAGATGAAAGAAAAACAATAACACAATCATGCAATGTTGGAGATTGCATCTGCCCTAAGCTATCCTAAATTTGAAGACATCAAGGACTGTACTAATGCAAAGAAAATGTGGGACACTCTAGTAGCTATCTATGGAGGGGACACAAATCTACTAAGAGCCAAATCTGAAAGTTTGAGAGGTAAGTTTTATAAAATGAAAATGCAAGAAGGTGAAAATGTTGCTCAGTATTGTGGTAGAATTAAGGAGGTAGTAAATGCTATCAAAGGAGCTAATGGAAACATTGATGATGAAACTATTATCAGTAAAGTGTTGAGAAATTTTCTGCCTATCTATGCTATTGGATTTTCTGCAATACAAGAATCAAGATGTAATCTTGGTAATGTCCTAACTTTGGAAAGTCTTGTTGGCAAGCTTACTGATTTTGAGTTGTCTAATTTTGATAATTTCACTATTCACAACATTGAATATGCATTCAAATCTCAAATGGTTCTTCATAAGTCTAAAAGGGAAAAATAAAGATGTGTGAGAAGTGACAGTAACAAGGACAGTGATAGTGACACTTATGATGATGATCTAGATGATCTTGAGGCACTTATGGCTAGAAGGCTACAGAGAGGAAAAATAAAATACAAAGGTAAACTTCCTATAATCTATTTTTTATGTAACAAAGTTGGCCATATTGCAGCAAGATGCCCTGATAGGATTGACAAGGATGAAAGAAGGGAAAGCAAGTACAAAGATAAAATAAATGATAGAGATCACTGAAGGTACAAAGACTACAAAGACAAAGGTAAGAAATCTTTCTATATTGCTGAAGAGGAAACTGATAGTGAAACTAGTGAATCTTATGAATGTGATATAGAAGTTGTTTATGTTGCTATGAAAGATGATTATGATGATGATGAGAAAATTGCACTTATTTCATATGTGAGTAAAGGTGATAAATGGATTATTGATAGTGGTTTCTCACATCACATGACTAGTGATAAAAGTAAGTTTGAAACCCTAAATTACTACAAAGGTAGAAGAGTTAAGTTTGGTAATGATGCACCATGTGCTATGAAATGAAAAGGATCAATAATATTAACTAATAAGATTAGATGTGATAATGATTATTGGGTTGAAGGTCTTAACTATAATTTGTTGAGTGTTGCACACTTGAAGAATACTGGTTATCGAGTTGAATTTTATCACAGAAAGGGTAAAATATTTGATGCCACTGGTGAACTAATTGGAAGTAGAGAACACATCAGAGGTAATTTGTTCTATCTAGACCTATCTGAAGAAACATGTTTGTGTTGGCAATTTGGCTAATGTGGATGCATAGATGTTATCATTATGGAAACATATGATCTCTATTGAGAGCGCAGAATCTGGAATGCAAGTATGGCAAGTTGAAGAAAGAAATTGTCTAAGTTTGGATACAGTGCTCCTGACAGAGCACCCGATGAAGATTTAGTTGGCAACGTCCACTAGAGAAATATTTTTGTTTGTGCAGTTAACTGAAGCTTCTATAGAGTATGAGGATACCCCATCTTAGTGTGCATAAAATTTGGAGTAGTACAGACAAAGTTATTCAAAGTTTACCGAAGAAAAGTTTTTGTAGACAGAAAAGTTTTGGAGACAGTATTAGCGAAAGAGTTAAGGGATTATTTTTGCTTGTCAAAATAATGACTTAACATTATGAAGGGATGACATCCTAGATGTTTACTCTTGGATAAAGATTTTGGAAGCTGACTATGTAAAGTTATTATCTTTAATAACTCATATATTAGGCATACTTGAAATGTAATGAAATACAAGTGTGATATGTAAAAAGAAAGAAAAGATAACTTGCGATAGTTGTATATTGTGATAGCAGAAAAGGCTATTGATGAAAAGTTGTAAGCAGTACCATATTACAGTCAGAAACATTTTGTATTACCTGTTTGGGTAGTGAGCTCAGTTGGTGATCAGGTTTTGTAATCTAACTCCTAAAAGGGTTAAGGCTTCTAACAAGGCCTAAAGTCCTTTAACCAGGACAGATCTACTATATATTGTAAATTGACTCCTAACAGGGTCCAATATCCCTAACATGATACTTTGATTAGTGATCTCTGTGGGTACCATCCCCACCCGGGTTTTCCCTTGGCTAGGGTTTCCTTGAGAACATATGATGTGTTATGAGTTCTTTCTATTTACTGCTATGTTTGTTCATTAGCTTGATAATCTTTATATGCACTAAAGTAATCTGTTATATCCATAAGTGGGCAAAAGAAAAAGTTTGTGAAATACTGATTCACCCCCCCTCTCAGTATTTCCTATTTCTAACAATTGGTATCAGAGCACAGTTACTCGGAGAAGGAACATTCAAGGAAAGCTTAGCAGCTTGAGTAAGATCTCTATGGATATGGATCAACTTTAGAAGAATCTTGAAGAAGCTCTTGAACAGATTGATATGCTTACTAATGAAAGAAACTCCTTAAGAAGAAAATATGAAGATGCAAAGAATGCTATTGAAAAATTAAAAGGTAAGATTGAAGATCTAAAATCTGAAAAGAAATCTAATATGCTTGTTCAAGATTGTGATGAATTAGTAAAAGAAAATGAGATCCTTAAGCATGAGTTGAAGATAGTAAATTTGAAGCTTAGTATGAAAGATGGAAATTTGAGATCTGATAATGAAAAATTGAAAATTGAGAATGAAGATCTGAGGTCAAGACTTGAAAAGGAAACATCCGAATTTGAAAAAGTAAAAATGCAGTATGTGGAACTTGAGAAGTATAATAAAATTGTGAAAGGTGAATTAACTCAATCTAAACAACAACTTGAAAGACTATATTCAAAAAGTGATAAGATTGAAAATCAAATTTCTTTTGAAGAACCATTCTTTGATAGGACTGGATTTGGATAGTATGTTTAGAACAAACCATGAAAGTAAGAAGCTAGATCTGAAGACATCTGAAAGTGTGGAGGAAATAAAGCTAGATGAGAACACATTGGAAGATCCACCTAAAGAAGAACCACCTAGAGAGAAAGAAGAATCAAAGCAAGAAGAATCAAAATAGGAAGAATCATCTAAAGGTATGCAAAGAGAATTCAAAGGTAGATGTTTTTCTTGTAATACTATTGGGCACATGAAGAGAGATTGCACTGGTAAGCAATTTAAACCTTTTAATGGACATTGTTATAATTGTCATAGTTTTGGACATAGAGATAACGAATGTAGAAGACCTAAAGTAATTTTGAATAATTATGATAGAATGATTGGGAATACTAACAATGCAGATAAGAAATCTATTGAAGAAATGAATCAAAGAAAAGTGGTAGTATGTTTTAGATGCAACAAAGTAGGACATATTGCTAGAAATTGCAGGTCACAGATTAACCAGCAAGGACAGAGATTTGGAAACAATGGAATCATTTGTCAGATATGCAACAAGTTTGGAAACTTAGCAAGATTTTGCAGAATGAACAATGGAGGTTATCATCATAACCCTAACCCTAGGAACAATGCAAGAAGGAATGAAAATGCAGGAAACACAGAGAAAGGTTGCTGTAGCAATAAAGATGAAGTAAAATTTGACAAAGGCATAGATCAAGGAGGTATAGTCAGCACTCAAAGTAGTCAGGAAGGTAATGTAACTAATGGTAAGGATGAATCTTTACCTGACTCTTCTTTAAGTACTTAAATTATGTAAGTTTCTATAGTTTAGGACTTAGGATTAGTGTAGATTAGGAATTTGAATGAGTTAAGTTTTGTGCAGTTACATATAGGTTTATTATGTTGTACTAATGCTATGGTTAAGTGTGCAAAAGAAAATATTGTGTTTTGCGAGGTCGTAGAAAGTTTTATGATTGCAGGTTTGCAGAATCAGCTTTTTGAGGTTTTAGCGGCAAAATGAATGAATGCGATGTCAGATCGAGTTAATGTGAAGTGTTATAAGGTTGAAATCAAAGTCATTATGATTAAAAAGAAATTGAAAAGTGATTTGAAAGAAGAAAAGAGAGTTGAGGATGATTTGAAGAAGTTTGGAAGCAGTTTGCAGCGATGATCATACCAGAACCCTAGATTTTCAAAGTTGAGGTATTTCTTGATCTTTAATCAGTTGATAAGATGGATATTTCTATGGTTCATAATGTTAAGGATAAGAATAGACCAAAGATTAAAAGAGAACTAGTAGAACCAACTGAAATTGATGACAGTCTAGCATTATCATCCGTACCAGACGGAGTATTGCACATTGAGAATGTTAAAGGATATTTAGGTTGTAAGTTTGAAACTTTGGGAGATGCAGATTTTAGTGATGATTAAAGGAAATTGTACAATCAAGACATGTCAGTTAAACCAGCTTATGGGCACCTAGAGAACAATGAAATTATCAAATATTCCATGAAGTATGAATTCAATGATGAGGAATGTACCAAGATCATTTTAAGTAGAATCCACAATGGGAAATTCTAGATGGAGGATAGAGTTATTGATATAACTGCCGACCTAATTCATGAAGTTACTAGATTATCAAAAGTTGGAGAGATTCCACTGAATGAAAAGAACATGAGGAAGATTATTTTAGATAACACTGGATCTAGTTATAATGGTAGAGGAATTGTGATAAGTAAGATTAAGCAAGATGATGTTACGTACCTTTGCAAGATCCTAACAACTAAATTCTATTGTAGTTCAAGGGAAGATGGCATGGCTGTAGGAATGATTCATGTAGCTTATCTTATGTGTATTGAGAAGAAACCAGTAGACCTATGTGAAATTTTGAAAATTCAGCTATTTGAGAACTTAGAAAAGATTAAGAAGGCTAAGTACACACAGTTTAGGTTTTCATCTCTGATAACCTATATGTTTTTCCATATTTTGAGAAGATTTCCTTATACAGTTGATTGGAGTGACAATGTGAACACAATGGAAAGAATAAACTTAGTTTACATGAAGCACCTATTTGATAAAGTTAATGACAGTGTGAAGCTTGTATTGAAGACTTTTTAGAATATTGTTAAGAACAAATCAAGGATTCCTCAATCCTTAGTTGAAAAGCATAAAGATGACATTTGTTTTATGGTTGACACTGATTTCACCTACATTGAAGCAGTTGAGCCTAGAATGGAATCCATAGACCCTCTTGGCTATGAAATATCGGAAGCAAAAATAGTAGGATATGTGAATAGATTGTTAAAGTGTGAGTTGGATGGTCATGCAAATAGGTTTGGAACCTATGAAGAGAATTTCAACTCTGCAATAAGTTTGAGAGAAAAGAAGCAATCTAGTAAGAGAGTTGAATCTACTATGAAGAAAATATTGAAAGAATTTGGTATGTCAAGTCATGAGTTTGACATAGCTAAGAAGACTGTAAAAGCCTTGAAGCAAAGTGAAAATCTTGTAATTCCACTTGAGACATCAAGTGCAGATCCTGTTGATCCTATTGCAGTAAAGGTAAAAGTTGAAGTACCTGAAAAAGATGAAGGAGATAAATCTTTTTCTCCTATTCCTAGCAAAAGAGTAAAAGTGAGTGCAATAGGACCCGACAAGAGATAGAAAGTGGTTGTACCACCTATACCTAGAAATGTAGCAGTAATTAAAGATGATGATGTAGTTTCAGTCAAGAAGAAAACTTGGAAACCAAGAATTGAAAGAGTTAATGAAGATATATTGAAGCATGGAGACTTCACTAAGTTGAATAAATTCTATGATCTATATGGATCATTTGATAGATTAAACTTTGAAAATGCAATGGTTACACACATGATTGTAGCAGATAAGATACTTAGCACTATCCATGGTAAGATCCCAGAAGATTTGTATAATAGACTTGTGAATAGAAAATAGAGAGCACAAGAAGAGGACATAAAGATGAGAGAACATGTAATCCGACAGTTCTGTGAAGTTAAGGATGAAGATCATTTGAAGAGATTCTTGAAGTCTCTTGGAACTTTATTGAGAACTAAGAGAAGAACAATCCTTATAATGGGAGGCAAAAAGGAGGAAGTACAAAAAGAGACAGAGCAAGCAGTAATGCAAGTTCTTGTAGATATAGTTGTAGAAAAGCATGTTGAATCAGATCCTCAATAGAAACAATCAGAGGAATTGCATGCAGAGAAAGTTGGTATTTAATAAGTCCCATCTTCTTCACATATCAATATTGGCAAAGAATCAATGGATATTGAAGGCACCAAAGTGACTCTAGAATCAGATGATGCCGTATTTCATGATCTAGGAAACATTGTTGACAATTTGGCTTTGGGAGAGAAAGAAACGGTCACAGAATCAGAGAAGAATACAGAGGCAGAGGAAGCACCAACTGTATCAGAATCAGTTCTAGTAGAGCAGTTAGTTAAAGGCAAACAAATTTTGACAGAGGCCACTACCTCTAGTGTACCTTCTATACCTGTTGAAGACATTAGTGCACCTGACAGTAAGAAGAGGCATATTGGTTCAATGTTTGAAGACCTTGGAAAAGAAGTTGAAGATGATGATCAGCTTGAGTTCATCGCATCTCTGAATAAAATTATTGGAAAGAATAAGAAGGTGAAAGACCTTGAAGTTAAAGTTAGAGTTTTGACAGAGAAACTTGAGAGTGTGATCAACACTAAGGTATCTGAATCAGATCCACTTGAGAAAGCTCAACCAGTAATGAATTCTTTTGACTCTAAATTTTCTAACTTGAAGAATATTGCTAAAATAAAAGTTCAGGAAGACTTTGAAGCAGAAATGCAACAAACTTTAAGTGTAAATATTCAAAATGATATTGGTAGTTTAGATGTATGCATAAAGAATTTGAGTAGACATTTTGAGATAGGAAAGAATTTGTATATACAGTGCACCAAATCATAAATTCTAATAGCTTAAGAGGATAAGAAGATCAGAGAGAAGTTAGATGCTATTACAGCTGAGACAAACACCTTGACAAGCCCTAATGTCAAGATAAGTTCTGTAGAGAAGAACATAAGGAAATTGAAAGATGAAATCAGAATGTTAGTAGAGGAGAAGAACATAAAGATGATTAGGGTTAACATCTTGAGAGAGCATGTCTCAATCAAGATATCAATTGTTGAAGATCAAATTGAGTAGCGTCTTTCAACAAAGACATCATTTCAGAAGTTTAGCTTCAATTCCCTGCAAGCTTGTCAGCATCAGCACACAGATTGAGTACTCTACTCAATGTTGCTGAATCCATCGGGATGATATGGGAGAAAGATTTTGAATCTTGGAAGTTAGAGTTTGGTGATTGTGTTGCAAGCCTACTGGCTTTGCAATAACTGATAATAAGGTATAAAGTTTTTGAAATTTTTGTACACCCTATCTTTGTCATTGTTGTCAAAGGGGGAGAGATAGTAGAAAATTGAATATATGTTGAGGAAGGATACTCATAGGGGGAGCTATTCTATGGAGTATGATATTGTATACATATTGTATAACTTTTGGTCACAATTTTGTATAAGTGTTTTTGAAGGTTTTTTTGCACACTTAGCCAATTTTCCCATATGTTGCCACCAATGACAAAGGGGGAGATTGTTGGAAATTTGGCTAATGTGGATGCATAGATGTTGTCATTATGGCAACATATGATCTCTATTGAGAGCATAGAATCTGGAATGCAAGTATGGCAAGTTGAAGAAAGAAATTGTCTAAGTATGGAGACAGTGATCCTGACAGAGCACTCGATGAAGATTTAGTTGGCAACGTCCACTGGAGAAATATTTTTGTTTGTGTAGTTAACTAAAGCTTATATAGAGTATGAGGATACCCCATCTCAGTGTGCATAAAGTTTGGAGCAGTACGGACAAAGTTATTCAAAGTTTACCGAAGATAGTTTTTGCAGACATAACAGTTTTGGAGACAGTATTAGCGAAAGAGTTAATGGATTATTTTTGCTTGTGAAAATAATGACTTAACATTATGAAGGGATGACATCCTAGATGTTTAATCTTGGATAAATATTTTGGAAGCCGACCATTAAAGTTATTATCTTTAATAACTCATATATTAGGCATACTTGAAATGTAATGAAATACAAGTGTGATATGTAAAAAGAAAGAAAAGATAATTTGCGATAGTTGTATATTGTGATAGCAGCAAAGGCTATTGATGCAAAGTTGTAAGCAGTACCATATTAGAGTCAAAAACATTTTGTATTACCTGTTTGGGCAATGAGCTCAACTGGTGATCAGGTTTTGTAATCTAACTCCTAACAGGGTTAAGGCTTCTAACAAGGCCTAAAGTCCTTTAACTAGGATAGATCTACTATATATTGTAAATTGACTCCTAACAGGGTCCAATATCCCTAACATCATACTTTTGATTAGTGATCTTTGTGGGTACCATCCCCACTAGGGTTTTCTTTTGGCTAGGGTTTCCTCGAGAACATATGATGTGTTATGAGTTCTTTCTATTTATTGCTATGTTTGTTAATCAGCTTGATAATCTTAATATGCACTAAAGTAATATGTTATATCCATAAGTGGGAAAATGAAAAAGTTTGTGAAATACTGATTCACCCCCGCCTCTCAGCATTTCCTATTTCTAACAGTTTGTTTACACAATTTGATGATGTATGGTTATGGCGTAAGAGGTTGTGTCATGTAAACTTTGGCAATTTGGTAAATATTATTAAGATGAAGAAAGTTAGAGGTTTTTCCAAGATTGAAGAAACCATATAATGTGATGTGAAAATAGTTTCAATTGGGAAAAATGACAAAGTCAAGTTTTAAAAACAAGACATATACTTCTGACAATATTTTGGAATTGGTTCATACTAACCTTTGTGGACCTATGAGTGTAAAAAGTTACTACATGGTGATAAGTATTTAATTTTGTTTGTTGATGACTACTCTAGAATGATGAATGTGATGTTTTTAAAAGAGAAATATGATGCATTTCATTTGTTTAAGTGGTATTTGGAAAAATTTGAAAAAGGAACAAGTAAAGGCTTGAAAAGCTTGAGATATGATAGAGGAGGAGAGTTTATATCAAATGAGTTTAATATATTCTGCAATGATAGAGGAATAAGGAGACAAATGTCTATACCAAGGACACCTCAACATAATGGTATAGAAAAAAGAAAAATATATCAATTATGGATTGTGCTAGAACACTGATGATAGAGAAGAATGTTGCACAAAAGTACTAGAGAGAAGCTGTAAGCACAATTGTTTATACCTTGAACTAAGTAAAAATTAAGAAAGGTACACATGCTACACCTTTTGAGTTATGGTATGGATATGCATCTAATGTGAAATATTTTAAAGTCTTTGGAAATAAATGTTATATACTGAAAGATAATAGGAATGGAAAACTTGATGCTAAAAGTGATGAAGGCATATTCCTAAGATATCCCACCAAGAGAAAAGCTTACAAGTTTTTGAATTCTAACACTAACAAAATTGTGGAAAGTGAACATGTTAGAGTTGATGAATATGTAAAAAAGAATGAAGTTGAGTGCAAGCAAGAACCTGAAGATTACAGATCTTTTGTATACATGGAAGAAGGAGAGGCTAGTAATACACCTAAGCCATATGCCAATGAACAACATGAATTTGCTGAGCATCAGGAGGATGTTGTTGAGAAATCAGAAGAAGAGTTAGCGAATCTACAAGATGAACCTAAAGATTAAGATCAAGTAGAAAGAAAATCTGAACCTACATTGGTACAATATGTAAGAAGACATCATAAGCCTAAACAAATCATTGGAGATAAAGAATCTGGAGTTATTACAAGAAGTAAGTTGAAAGACCATACATGCTTACTATGTGAATTTGAGTCTAAGACAGTAAAAGATGCTTTAGAGAATGAAGATTGGATACAAGCCATGAATGAAGAAATAGAGCAGATAGAGGAAAAAAAAACTTGGACACTAGTGCCAAGACCAAAAGAAAAGAATGTTATTGGAACAAAATGGGTATTCATAAATAAGATAAATGAACATGGAGAAGTCACTAGGAACAAGGCTAGATTGGTATACAAAGGTATGCACAAGAAGAAGGCATTGACTATGGGGAGACATTTTCCCTAGTTGCAAGATTGGAAGGAGTAAGGAAAGTTTTCATATGCATCATATAAAGGATTCAAAGTATATCAAATGGATGTCAAATCTGCATTTCTGAATGGGATATTAGAAGAAGAAGTATATATTGAACAACTAGAAGGATTTGTTGACCCAAGCAAGAAGAATATGGTTTATAAACTACATAAGGAACTGTATGGATTAAAGAAAGCCCCTAGAGCATGGTATGAGAGACTACATAATTATCTGATAAAGATTGGATTTGTAAGGATAAATGACAACAACAATCTGTATTTGAAGACTTAAAATAGTAAAGGGATTTTGTTAGTTGAAATATTTGTTGATGATATCATATTTGGAGGACAAGATGCCCTATTTTAAACCTTTTCAAATGAGATGCAAACTAAATTTGAAATGTCTATCTTTGGTGAGATCAAATTATTTGTTGGTTTGCAAGTTTATTAGATGAAGAAAGGTATCTATATTACTCAATCTAAGTATGTCACAGAGATAATGAAAACTTTTGGTATGGAAAATTCTAGACTAGTAAGTACACCTATGGCTACTGGACAAAAATGATAAAAAACTAATGATACAGCTGAAGTCAATCAAACCCTGTATATATCTATGATTGGAAAGTTACAATATGTTGTCCATAGCAGACGAGATATTTCCCTAGAAGTTGGGATTGTTGCAAGATTTTCTGCAAATCCTATAGAGAGTCACATGATGGTAGTAAAAAGGATATTGAGATATCTAAAAGGTACATAGGACTATAGATTGTATTACAAGAAGAATGATAAGTTTGAACTAAAAGTTTACACTGATGTAGATTGGGAAGGAAATGTGGATGAAAAAAAGAGTACAAGTGGTGGTGCATTCTTTTTAGGAAAGAGATTATTCTCTTGGACAAGCAAGAAATAAAACTGCATTTCTGAATCTACAACAAAAGCTAAATATGTAGCAGCAATAGTAAATTTTTCAAATTTAGTGTGGATCAAGCAATTGTTAAAAGGTATGAAGGAGGAATTCACTGAGATGGTTGTTATTTTATGTGATAAAACAAGTGCTATTAACATATCTAAAAATCCTGTTATGCACACTAAGACTAAGTATATTTCTATCAATTATCAATACTTGAGGGAGTTAGTTCAAGAAAAAGAAGGGAGATTGGAATATGTGAATACAAAGGAACAATTAGCAGATATATTCACAAAAGCACTACGTAAAGATGCTCATGAATACCTTAGAGGTAAATTAGGGGTGATTCCCCTAACTGAGGCTACCTAGAAACATATAGGAGAATTGTATCAAATGTTCTAATTAGAATATCTGACAAATTGATGCAGAAGAGGTCACACTTTAGGAGTTTCCTAGAGTTGTGAGAAGTAAAGAAAAAGATGTCAATCAGTCATAAGAAATATGATAGAGGGACTATATAGCATAGAGAACTCACATGAAGAAATCTACATGGTAAAGATGCAAGTGGTAGATTCAAGTTTCTTTGGAATTGTTGTCAAAGAGGGAGAGATACATAAGAGAGATACAACATTGAGGGAGAAATTCAAAAGAGTTGTCAAGAGTAAAACTGAGGGAGAAAAAAAAAAGAAAAGAGATTTAGAAGAAATGACCCTAAGCAAAGAGGGAGTGATTGAATAAGAAAGAGATTCAGTGAATAGACAAAGAAAAATTTATCCAAGAGGGAGTTGGTACTTGGATGAGAATCAAAATGAAGCTAAGGATATTAATGAAGATCTGATGCACAAATATTTTGGATTGTATGGTAAATCATGTGGTGTTTCCATCAATTCCAAAGAGGGAGATTGTTGGTAACTACAATTGAAACAATTTTTATATCGTTATTGATGTCAAACCTTAACTGGTAATACAATTTCTATCTAGTAGAGTACCATATCTTTTGTTTGATGAAGAGGATTTAAAAAGAGGTGATAACAAGAGAACCTAAGGAAAGGTTGAGTTATGTGATACTTGAATGGGTACTTGATTAGTTGGCACATTGACAAGGTAATGTGTTGTTTATCTTTAACACCAAGTAAAGAAGAAAGATTGGAAACCTAGGCTTAACCAAGAAAAAGTGAAGAAATCTAGTTTAAGTGAAGTGATGCTAGTATCAATTGAGCACTAGTATATGCCAAGTAGATCTAGTGTTGAATGAGCATCAGTAACTACCGAGCAATAGATAATTAACTGAGAAAAGACAATGTTTTCTGAGAAGAAAAGTTTTAGCAATGACCGAGATATCCAGTAATTTACAGTTTATGAAAGAATTGAGAATCCCAACCGACATAGTTGAATTATTGGGATATGTAAAATGTGTTGAAATTATTAATGAATGGTATGGAGCATTTAATGAGTGGTAAACCATTTTATTATGGATTCAAGGAGAAGTTTGAAGATATATCAAGAAGGGAAAGTAAGAAAACAAAATGATAGAAGGATTCGATAAATCTGATCTAAACTTAAGATCTACAGAAGAGATTAAGTGACAAAAGATTAATCTACCTGATCAAGGAGGTATACGGATGACCTAATTGTGAGGTTCAAGAGAGTGTGGAAGACGTTGATGTTATTGACTGCTGAATCTAAGAAGAAGGCTAAGGAGAAGCTGTGAAGAGATGAACAAAGTTGTGGTGATTACTTGAAGAGAAATTCTGAGTAGATTAGAGATGGAGATGGAAATGAAGGTCAGTCATTAAATCATCATATGAGTGAATTGGATTTGTATTTTCAAAGTGAGTTGTATATTTCAGATCAGAACAAGTAGGGTGACCCCACAATAGTGGGTTACACTTTTTTAGACATGCTGATTCTTGTTGAAATAACACATTTTTAATAAAATATGATGATTTAAGCCTTGAAAGGTTCCATTTGAAGGAATTAATTACAAATGGTTAGCTCAAATCTACTTAGATAAAAATAAAATATTGATATAACATCTATACTCTTCATTCATACCTACAACGGAGTCTCCTTTGCACCTATTAAAATGCTAACAAAAAATCACTTCGACTTTATCTTTTGGAAAATCAAATGAATCCATTTGACAAACATATATATGTAGTAAGGTACTACTAAGAAAATATTTCCAATTATTATAATGTCAATATATATATTAAGTTTATTATGACTTTGTATTTTTAGTTTTACTAAACATAGATATTTCACTATATGTCTACCTCTATGTTTGAGGCTTATGAAAAAATATTAAATGAGAGAAAAAAAATTCTAAAAAATATCTATGCCCTAGGTAATGAAGTTATCTTTCTATTAAAAATAAAATAAATTGGACAAATACACGATAAGTTATAAGCTATGTAGTCAAGGTATGTCAAAATTATGGTTTAGTCAACTTCAAACATTAATAAAATATTCAATAATCATGATAATGTTGTCAAATCAATTGCATGCCCTCCATATGGATGTTACAAAACTAAATTATAAATAATAACATTGATATCTATTTTAGAAAAAAAATTATGCTCTATGAAAACACAGTAACTCTTTGAAAATGACATTTTCAACAACATACCATTTTTTGTGGGAGAAAGAAAAAACCATTCGAATCAATTCAAAAATAAATATAAAAAATATATTTAGAATATAGACAAAAAATTCTAAAAGACTCTAATTTACTTCATCTTTTTATTTCAAACGATTTAACGACTATATGCATCTGAATCTAATTTTATTTTTCAAAATGTAGAGTTCAGTGTCCATTCAGGCAAAAAAGTGTAACCCACTATTGTGGGTTCACCTAGTAATTGAATATTTCTATATACACCAAGTCAGTTTGTGGATACTGAGTGATAGTAATAACCAAGTTAGTTATCATCGACGCATTCTGTATTAAACGAGTTGGATGAAAACATTAAATGTTTATAATAGCTGGCTGAAATTGATGAGCTGGCAGATGCTTATGATTTTGAGGTAAGAGATAGAGTTTTTTATAAGATCAAATGGCTAACAAAATTTAGAGATGATCGAAGGGAAGAAATTGAAACATGTTATTGATACAACTACTGAGGAAGCTTGAAGAGGAAAAATGAATGATGGAGATTAAGAGGAAAAATTGGATGGATGGGATGAAAATTGTTTACACGTCTATTTAAGAGACATGAGATTCATTGTTGATTAAGCTAGATAAATAGAGACTGCAGGAGAATTTGTGTGAAGACATTTTTCATGCACTACTGATCAAATTGGTTACAAACAGAACCAAGTTGGACTGCAGGTATTACCGAGCATCAAAGATATATACACCAAGTGAAGTAAGTTGGAGGATATAATGGAGTGAATTGATTATTGATCAAAAGAGTTATATTGAGCTTAGCATAGATTTGAATACTTGTAAATTGAGTTGTATTTGAATCAGATCACTATTGTATCAGTTTAACCATTGTTACAACAAAATATCTTAACCGAGTGGACTTAACAGTCTTTTGTATTTTATAATGACATTCAAGGAATGCTAATTGTTTTCTTATTGATCCCATAGTGAATTATGGTCGAAGGAGAACTATTAGTGATAAATCCTCTAACAAAGTCACACCTTTCAGTGTGTTTTGTAACCTTTAACAGGGCTGGCTCCTAACCGAGCTCACTTTAGAAGAGTGAAATATTTTGGGTTACTGGTCCCAGGTGGTTTTTACCTTATCAAGATTTACACGTTAAATATTTGTGTTGTGTTATTTGTTGTGATTGTATTAATATCATACTTTACATATTTCATAGTTGATTAATCGACAAACACAGTTTTGGAAATTACTGGTATTTGATAAATGAACATAAAGATTGTTGCTAACATCTTACCGAGTTGTTTGTTTTATTGAAGAAGTTTGAAAAAGTACATTTGAGGGTTTGGGACTGTAGGATAACTGATTTAACTGATTCACCCCCCTCTTAGCTATCTAATAATTGGTATCAGAGCTTGTCTGCTTGAAAAAGGAAGTTTGAAGGACTTGAGCTAAAGATCACAAGATGTGTAAAAGGTAGGTGCCTAAGCTAAACAAAGATAACTTCTCGACATGGAAAAGAAGAATGAGGTTGCACATATCTAGAATTGGAGAATCTTCTCTACAACTGCTAGACAATGGTTACATACAATTGACTATTGGACCTTTGACAGTTGATCAGCTAAGAGACAGACATGAAAACAACATGACAATGATAGAGATTGTTGTTGCTCTATTTGATGCAAAATTTGAAGATATCAAAACATGCACTACAACTAAAGAAGTGTGGGACAAGCTTGCACTAGTTCATGGAGGAGATGTAAATGTACTGAGGGCTAGAGCTGAAAGCCTTAGAGGTAGATTTGATGATATGAAGATGAAAGAAGGTGAAAACATCACACAATACTCTAACCGAATCAAGGAGGTGGTCAATACTATTCGAGGAGCAGGAGGTTTTATTGATGAAGACACTATTGTGAGTAAAATTATTAGAACCTTACTACCTGTCGATGCTATTAGAATCTCTGCTATTCATGAAATGATATCTACACTAGGTAATGTTCTTACACTTGATAGCCTAATCAATAAATTAACTACTTTTGAGGTGAATAACTATGATAATAGTATTGTACCGAGTGTTGGGTCTATATTTATGTCATCATTGAAGATCGATAAGTCTAGAAGTAAACATAACATAAAAAATGAAAGTTACAATGACAGTGAAGATGGACTTGATGAACTTGAAGCACTTATGGCTAGAAGACTTTAGAAAGGTAAAGGAAGGTATAAGGGAAATTTACCTTTAGCATGTTTTAATTGTAAAGAAATTAGCCATATTGCAGCTAGATGTCCTAATAGGAAAGATGATGATAAAGATAATGATTGATCTGGTGAAAGAAAGTTTGATAGAAGAGATAACCGAGAACATAGAGGAAACCAACAATATGAAAGAAGAAACAAATGAGACTACAAAGATAAAGGGAAGAAGGCTTGTTACCTAGTTGGAGATGATGATGTTGCTACTGACATCGACACTGATGAAGACATGGAGGTGGTATTCGTAGCTATGAAAGAAGATTCAGAAGAAGAAGAAAGGTATGTTGAAACAATACTTATATCTAAAGTTAGCAAGAATGATACATGGATTATTGATAGTGGTTGTACACATCATATGATTGGTGATGAGGACAAATTTGAATATCTTGAACACTATAATGAAGGATTTGTTAAAATGGGAAATGACACACCTTGTTTAGTGAAAGGAAAGGGATCTATCTTATTGAAAAATATGATTAGATGTGAGAATGCATATTGGGTGAAAGGACTTTACTATAATATGTTGAGTGTAGGAAAATTGAATAATTTGGGAAACTAGAAAGTTGGTTTGTAACGCCCCGCCAGGCAACCCAAGAGGACAAGACATAAAACCTCTATAAAATGAAAGTAGTGAATTTTTTTTTAATTTATTTATTTATTTTAACTAGAATAATATTCATCATTACACTTCATATTTCTAAAAGAAGAAATAATTTTCTACTACTTGAATGTAAGATTTATACAACTTAAGTCCTCCCGGGTTCCCTAACGTTGCTACCTAAGCAACATCATATAAACCATTTACATGCATAAGATATTCACGGAATCATGAGCTTAAAAGATCTACATTCATTTTAATGCACCAAGTTAAATGTCCCTAACTTATTTCTTTTATTAAACATAGGTTAATCATCCAACATCATTATTCCTTTTATCAACTCATTCCATAAATTCATATTGATTTCATCTACATCTACTATCTTTTATATCACTTTTCTCTAATAATTTAGGTAAGAGATTAATATTCATTAAGGTAGGCATTATCCTAGGTATTTCATTAACATGAACCAAGTATTAACATTATAATCAAGTTACTATTTTATTGCATTGTTTCATAACCATTCATTGTTAATAATTCCAATCACTAACCTATCATTTCTCAATAATTTCCTTGGATCCTTTCATCAAGAGAGAATACATTATTTTTGTGATACATCATTATATATAACTATATTTAAGATTATTTCCTTTACATATGGACAACATAAGAGGATAGGAGAAATAACATAAACACTTTCTTTTAATGCTAGTAACATGTCCAATATTCTACATTATTTTCCCTTTCTTTTACCTAGAACTACCCATTCCCTTATGCATTGCTTTGAATTGAGATTGCATCAATACTACAAGACTCCTTTTAGGAGATTAAAAATTACATGAATACAAATACATAGGTACATCTCAACATATTAAAATATCCAATAAGAAATCTTCAACTGCAGATCTGGAAAGGAATATGTGCTAGGATCATCCAGAGAATCACGAACAATACCTCGATATAAATATTAACCACCCAACCACGTGGAACCAATAGGCCCACTCCCCCGAGCTAGGAGATAGAACCAAAGGCCCATACAAGAGGTAACAACTAGAAAATTTCTAAGGTGGTGATAAAAGTTCCCCAAAGTCACAACAAAAAGGAAAAGACAAGAAGACCACAAGGAATACCAGAGGCATGATCAAATTTGATAGAGACTCTAAGCTACAAGCTAGGTGAGTGTCATCGCATAGCCCTCACCCCTTGGGTTGTCCTGGTACTAGCCACTCTTGGCCCCGGCCCCCAAGTAGGCACATGCGGAACCGAATGCCTCTCGTACAGACAAGGTCATTCAGTTGTACCTACGCATAGGTACCTTCTCCCACTCCCATCCTTAGTCTTTACTAGCACTAAAGGCATGGGTGAGGCACAATTAATCTTGATTAATGTGTAATTTCCCATTCCAATAATCTCCCATTCCCAATTCATTTATTTAGGTTATCACTTGATTAAATAACTCATAGTAGGTTATCCTAGTACTAGCCACTTAGGGCCCCGGCCCCTCACTATGAGCCACTCACCTAGTGTACTTAGGTTCCCTAACATACATATAAAAATCATAAGAACATAATAGATTCATCATCAATAATTCATATCAATTCCATAACAACATTTGATTGAGTTTAGGAAAACATATGTTGTCCCTAGTCCACTTGACAACCCTAAACCCAATATGGCATTCAGAATGTTCCAAACATATAAGAAGACATCCAAGTGATATTATAAATATATTCAGAGTATACATAGATCCAATTAACCAAAAACAAATTCTAATAGCCTCTGGTAACCATACGAAACCTTAAAACTTAATGATGTTCTTAAATTGAATTATTTCAAGCAAGGATTAAATGCAAAGAATAGTCATCATAGAACAGTCATCCATATCTTCCACAAAACATAAAATAAAGGAAATCTCTTCAGTGGAGATTTAGATAACATAATTATGGACTCTCAATTTTATTTTTAAGAAGATCCAATTGTGGGAAAGAAAGTTATGACTTCTGGTTTAAAACAGAAAATTCTGGTTAGGGTTCAGATCTGCCTTCACTAAAACGGTTGTAATTTTCACAAAACATAATTAAAATTCACCAAAACAATTGGAAATGAAAGATAAGACTTAAGAGAATCTATGATATCAAATTTAGACTTTTATATAATCATATCAGCCTGTAGCATACGAATACATTTGACAGAAAATTTGGAATCAAGAATGGACAGGCATAGTCTGCCAAAATGTCAAAAAGAAGGCATTAATTCGACCCTAAAAATAAAATCAGAGAGATACCCATTTGAGATCTGTGAGTTTTACTTCCAGAAAATTAATTTAGTAAAACCATAGATGTAATTTAAATTGTTATAATAATAGATCTCCAAAAATGGATTGCTAAAAACCCTAGGAAAACACATGCCAATTCTTACAAACAAAAACTCAAAACTTTAAAATAACCATACAAATGAAAAGTACAGATATAATAAATAATGATAATATATAAATAGATCTATAATCTATCAGATACATCAAGTAACTAAAATATTCAATCCATACCTCATGTCCTACGAAGGTTGAATTGAAGAAGGAAGGAAACAAAAGAGAAGACAAATCCAAACTTGAGATGCATCCTTCAAACCCTATCCACTTTCAAAAATCTCCATGAAATAAAGAAATAATTCCATAGCAAAGAATCCCTCTCTCAACTACTGAAATTCTCACAAAAATGTCTCTCTCCCAAAAGCAAAGATAACCAAAAATTCTTAAAGACATATGCTTACAAACTCTCCTTCACATCTCCAAGTTTTCTCTCCAAAATCTCCATGAAAAGTAAGGTCATCCTCTCCTCAATGCTTCAGCCCCAAAATCCCCTCCCTTCAAATGAGAAAGTAGTGCATATAAATAGATTTCCAAAGGTTGAGAGGAAAAGTAACCAACTCCCAACTAACTCTTAACTAAAGGGTATTATAAAATAACTTAATATCATACAACTATATTACTCAAATATACAATAAAAGATTATTTGTATTCATTCATACACATATGTAATATTATCCTAACATATATGCATATGCCATCATTAATTACATCAATATCTATATATATAACCTATCCTCATTATTAATAATTAACAATTGAGAATAATATACCTCGCATTATTTAATATTTAATTATTAATAATATTATACTTTACATTAATCCCAAAATATACACCATCAACAATATCTACAATAATTAACATATAATCACATATAAATTATATATATATAAATACATATATGTGTGCACCCATATATATATTTCCATATATATATATATATATATATATTTATATTTATATAGATACATGCCAAATACCAAACACTATAATCTATAAGATTATGAAGTAATAGATCACAATATTATTACCTATTTATAATTACTATAGGCTATAACACTGAGGTAGAATAAAATCACATGCCTCAAAATAAATCTAATCATCGAAAGAGGCCATAAAAATCAACTATGAAACATATCGAGAAAACCATAAGATCAAACAAGGTCAACCAAAGTCAACAAGGAAAGTCAAGCCAAACTCCTGAAACACAACATAGAAAGATTAACTAAGAATCATACCAAGAAGGAGAAATAAATAAAATGAGTAAACAAATCATACAACTAAATGAATTCAAGTGGTCACAAGGCACTAACTACAACCATGCCCAACCGGGTGCGTTGGATCTGGGTTTTTGACCCAAAGGTTGACTGACAAAGAATGAACCCTAATATTCCCAAATTGGAATAATGACAAAGGAAGACTCATGTAGGGGCCTTAGTACTATCTCCATAACAACAACCATCGAGGATTTGAGGGCATGCTCAGACCTGTGAAGCCAGGTGAAGTCGATGCCCGGTACCTGCAAGCCTGCATCACAAAGAAGAAATACATATGCACGGATATACATATAAAAGAAAACATTGCAGACAAATGACCAGGATCGATACATCATGTGGACTTCAGCTATGTGAGTAACTACGACTTCATCCTGAATCATGAAAACACATCATGTATATATATACACTCAAAGCATGTAGCATCATCATAATGAAGGTTAGAATCTCAAGCATTGTGTTAGTCTCTTATCAATACTAATAATAAATTAACATAATCAAATCATCAAGTGAGATACAAGATTCATCCAAGGTAACCTTAATAGAAGAAAATATAAATAACCACTTATATATATCTATCAAGTACATATCATATAACATCCTAACTATGTTCATAAAGGTCTTGTAGGTACTCAATACATACATGGAGATAAATACATACAAAAATGATACCTTTAGATAGTATGTCTGATATTAGAATCATTGAGTACTAGCTTATGAAATTATTATAAACAACTATAGGAATAGATCAAACAAGTATCATGTACAACTTAAGCTGTAAGAAAACATCGAAGGATCTTAATTCTTTCAAAAACACAAAACTTATATTAGGGTTAGATGGGTATTACATGGTTAGTATTGGTGAACAATCCAAAGTTAATCTATTTTATCTTGATAATGCTTAAACTTCTTGTTTGTTGGCTAGAAACGAAGATGTGTGGTTGTGGCATAAGAGACTCTGTCATGTGAATTTTGATAACATGGTTAAGATCAGTAAGAAAAGAAGAGTTAGAGGTTTACCGAATCTAACTAAACCTAGCCATGTTAAGTGTAATCAATGCCAGAAAGGGAAAATGACTAAATCTAGTTTTAAGAGCAAAGACTATTCTTATAAAGGTATTTTGGAGTTGGTGCATACTGACTTATGTGGTCCTATGAGAACTCAGAGTTATTATGGTGACAAATATTTCATTTTATTTGTTGATGAATACTCTAGGATGATGATAGTTATGTTTTTGAAAGAGAAATCTGAAGATTTCAAAATGTTTAAGTGGTATAAAGCTAAAGTGGAAAAAGAAAATGGAAAATATTTAAAATTCTTAAGGTCTGATAGAGGAGGTGAGTTTATTTCTGATGAATTCACTAATTTTTTTAATGAGCATTGAATTAAAAGACAAGTTTCTACACCGAGGAAACCACAACAAAATAGTATTGCAAAAAGAAGGAATAGATCTATAGTTGACTATGCCAAAACACTAATGATTGAAAAGGATGTTGCACAAATGTATTGGAGAGAAGCTGTTACACTACTGTATACACCTTGAACCAAGTTCAACTGAAGATAGATACAAATAAGACACCTTATGAGCTATGGTTTGGCTACACACTGAATGTAAGTTATTTCAAAAATTTTGGAAGCAGATGTTACATTTTGAAAGATGATAGAAATGGTAAATTTTATTCTAAAGGTGATAAAGGAATATTTATAGGATATTCTACTAAGAGAAAAGTATACAAATGTTTGAACAAGACTACTAACAAAATGATTGAAAGTGCTAATGTGAAAGTTGATGAGTTTGCTGAGAAAAATGATGAAGAAAGTAGGAAGGAACCAGAAGACTATGGTAGATTTACATATATTGAGAATCTAGACTATCTACTCAAGCCACAAGCTGAGTCTACCAAGCAACATGAAAATGCTACCGAGGGTCAGTAAATGCAAACCAAGAATCATGAATATGTTATCAAGGAAGAAATTGAACCTGAACCGAGTGATGAACAAAGAAGAGAACAAGTATTGGAAAATTTTGTAAGAAGACACCATCCACAAAACTAGATTATTGGAGACAAACAAAATGGCATGATGACACAAAGTAAGTTAAGATAGAACACATGTTTAATTTGTGAATTTGAGCCTAAAAATGTTAAAGATGCACTTGAGAATGAAGAATGGATTAAGGCCATGAATGAAAAAATTTGAGCAAATAGAGAAAAACAAAACATGGACATTAGTACCAAGACCGAGTGATAAAAATGTGATTGGTACTAAGTGGATATTTAGAAACAAGTTGAATGAAAATGGTGAAGTGACTAGAAACAAAGAAAGACTTGTTTGTAAGGGATATGCACAAGAAGAAGGAATTGACTATGGTGAAACTTTTGCACTAGTAGCAAGACTTGAAGGAGACAAAATATTACTTGCATATGCTTCTTATAAAATATTTAAGGTTTATTAAATGGATGTTAAATTGACATTTCTAAATGGGATACTTGAGGAAGAGGTTTACATAGAACAACTTGAAGGTTTTGTTGATCAAAATAAGAAGAACATGGTATGTAAATTGCACAAAGCACTGTATGGACTAAAACAAGCACCGAGAGCATGGTATGAAAGATTGCATACTTATCTTATTAGCATTGGCTTTGTGAGAACAAGTGACAACAACAATTTATATTTGAAAGATGGAATTGATGATAATATAATTATTTCTAAAATTTTTGTTGATGATATAATATTTGGAAGACATGATAATCTTTGCAAATCATTTGCTGCTGAAATGAGAAAAGAATTTGAAATGTCAATGTTTGGAGAGATTAAATTCATTCTTGGATTGAAAATACTATAGCATAATGAATGCATATTCATCATACAATCAAAATACATCAAGGAAGTATTGAAGACATTTGGAATGGAAGATTCAAAGCCAATTGGAACACCTATGGTTACCAGATGCAAAATAAAAAAAGATGATGAATCAACTGAGGTAAATCAGACACTATATAGATTAATGATTGGCTAATTAATGTATGTTGTACACATTAGGCCTGCTATAGCACATGCAATTAAGATTGCAGAAAGATTTCTTGCTAATCTTAAGGAATCACATATGACTTCTCTTAAATGAATTTTTAGATTTTTGAAGAACATCGAGCATTATGGATTATGGTACAAAAAAGAAGGCAAATTTGAACTACAGGTTCACACTAATGCAGATTGGGCTGGAAATATTGATGTTCGAAAGAGTACTACCAATGGAGAATTCTTTTTGGGAGAAATACTTGTGACATGGATAAGTAAGAAACAAGCATTTATTTCTTAGTCTACTGTTGAAGCAGAGTATGTTGCTGTTGCTGGTAATTGTTCAAATATTGCATGGATAAAACAATTGTTGCAAGGAATGATTGTGGAGATCACTGATCCAGTGATTATATATTTTGATAACGCAAGTGCCATAAATATTTCAAAGAATCCAATAATGCATTCAAAGATAAAGCACATATCAATTAAGTATCACTATTTGAGGGAACAAGTACAAGAAAAGCAAGTGAGACTGGAATTTGTGAAGTCTAAATAACAACTAGCAGATATATTTACTAAGCCCTTACCGAAGGAAACTTTTAAGTACTTGAGGACTAGAATAGGGGTCCATCCCCTATCTATCAGTCACTAAGGTGATCAAGAGGTTGCATCAACCTGTACTTTATCAGAAAAATAAAAAAATGTTGATACATGTAGCTCACACTATTGGATTCCTAAGGTTGTGAAAGTTGTGAAGGAAGTGAAGATTATAGAAGCTGGAACAGAAAACTGTATATTAGTACACGAAGGTACTTGATCTGAACCAAACAACATAAATTCTATTTGGCTACTAAAGAGCTGTTTATTTTCTTTTTGCATTGTTTTCAAAGGGAGAGAGATTTCAATGAAATATCTGTTGGAAAGAACATGAAAAGGAAGAGAGAATGACAAATGAAACATCTATCCACTATAGGGGAAGAAAGAATCAGAGAACTGAAAAAGATCAAATATGCAGGGAGAGTCTGCATGAAATGTTGTTACAGTAATGTAGTGATTAAATATATTAAATATCAAGCTAGGGAGAGCTTACTGAGCTACAAAATTTATCTATATAGTTGTAGAAATGTTTTTTGGTATTCTATGGCATATTTCATATTGTTTGTGTTGCCATCAATGCCACAGGGAGAGATTGATAACCTACAACTGATTGAATATATTGATGAAGATTCAAGAGGTCACCAAGCTATTAAAGTAATATGTAAGATGATTAAATTAGTTAATATGTTGTCATTGATGTCAACTAGTTTTGATTATACTTATCATGATAATTACAAACATATGAACATCTGTAGAAGGAATAAATGGTGAGGAAATGAGATATCTACATAAGGACAAGATGGATATGATAGATATGGACAAGGTATACATTGGGTAACTTATTGATGAGTCTAAGGAATTATGTTGTTGACTTGAGCATGTTACATTATTCTATTATGAAGATGAGATCAAAATTGAACAAGTTAATGTGGTTGGTAATTGAAGATTTCTGTATACACCTAGTCAATATTATGTATACCGAGAGACAGTAATAATTGAGTTAGTTATCACCATCACATTCTGTATTAACTGAGTTGGATGAAAACATTAAATGTTTATAACAGCCGACTGAAATTGATGAGCTAGCATATGCTTATGATTTGGAGGTAAGAGATAGAGTTTGTTATAAGATCAAATGGCTGACAAAATTTAGAGATGATCAAAGGGAAGAGATTGAAACATGTTATTGATACAACTACCAAGGAAGTTTGAAGAGGCAAAATGAATGATGGAGATTAAGGGGCAAAATTGAATGGATGACATGAAAATGGTTTACATGTCTATTTAAGAGACATGTGATTCATTTTTGAATAAGCCAGATGAATAGAGACTACATGAGAATTCATGTGAAGACATTTTCCATGCACTACTAATCAAATTGGTTACAGACAGAACCGAGCTGGACTGCA
The DNA here is from genome assembly GCA_027943335.1 of Chamaecyparis obtusa. Classification (NCBI taxonomy): domain Eukaryota; kingdom Viridiplantae; phylum Streptophyta; class Pinopsida; order Cupressales; family Cupressaceae; genus Chamaecyparis; species Chamaecyparis obtusa. The sequence continues at coordinate 833,386 of BSBK01002239.1, forward strand.
GGTATCACTAAGCATCAGAGATATATACACTGAGTGAAGTAAGCTAGAGGATATAATGGAGTGAATTGATTATTGATCATAAGAGTTATATTGATCTTAGAATAGATCTAAAAACTTTCAAATTGAGTTGTATTTGAATTAGATCACTAATTTATCAGTTTAACCATTTTTACAACAAAATATCTTAACCGAGTGGACTTAACGGTCTTTTGTATTTCATTATGACATTCAAGAAATGCTAATTGTTTCTTATTGACCCCATAGTGAATGATGGTCAAAGGAGAACTATTAGCAATAAATCCTCTAACAGGTCACACCTTAATGTGTGTTTTGTAACCTTTAACAAGGTTGGCTCCTAACCAAGATCACTTCATAAGAGTGAAATATTTTGGGTTACCGGTCCCAGGTGGTTTTTCCCTTAGCAGGGATTCCATGTTAAATATTTTTGTTGTGTTATTTATTGTGATTGGATTAATATCACACTTTACATATTCTATATTTGATTAATCGACAAACATAGTTTTGGAAATTATTGGTATTCGGTAAATGAACAAAAATATTGTTGTTAACATCTTACCGAGTTGTTTGTTTTATTGAAGAAGTTTAAAAAAGTACATATAAGGGTTTGGGACTGTAGGATAACTAATTTAATTGATTCACCCCCCCTCTCAGCTATCTAACAACTTCTATTCCCTACATAAGATTTTTGGAAACTACAATTGAAACAATTTTTATATTGTCATTAATGTCAAACCTTAACTAGTAAGAAATTTTCTATTTATTAGAGTACCATATCTTTCAATTAATGAAGAGGATTTGAAAAGAGGAGATAGCAAGAGGACCTAAGGAAAGGTTTAGTTATGTGATACTTGAAGGGGTACTTGATTAGTTGGCACATTGAAAAGGTAATGTGTTATTTATCTTTAACACCAAGTGAAGAAGAAAAACTGGAAACATAGTCTTAACTGAGAAAAAGTAAAGAAATCTAGTTTAAGCCAAGTGATTTTTGTGTCGACTGAGTGCCAGTATATGCTGAGAAAATATAGTATTGACTGAGTATCAGTAATTTCAGAGTGACAGATAATTAACCGAGAAAAGATAGTGTTTTCCAAGAAGAAAAGTTTTAGCGATGACCAAGATATCCAGTAATGATCGAGGAGATGAACACAATATTGTTCGAGTGTCATTAATTTATAGTTTATGAAAGAATTGAGAATCCAAGCCAACATAGTTGAATTCTTGGGATATGTAAAATGTGTTGAAATTATTAATGAATGGTATGGAGTGCTTAATGCATGGTAAACCATTTTCTTATGGATTCAAGGAGAAGTTTAAAGATATATCTAGAAGGAAAAGTAGGAAAAAAAAATGATGGAAGGATTTGATGAATTTGACCTAAACCTAAGATCGATGGAAGAGATTAAGCAGAAAAAGATTAATCTAACTGATCAAGGAGGTATAAGGATGATCTAATTGTGAGGATAAAGAGAGTGTGGAAGAGGTTGATGTTATTGACTGATGAATCTAAGTGGAAGGCTAAGGAGAAGTTGTGAAGAGCTGAACAAAGTTGTGGTGATTGCTTGAAGAGAATTTCTGAGAAGATCAAAGATGGAGATGGAAATGAAGGTCAGTCAATAAATCAACATATGAGAGAATTGGATTGGTATTTGCAAAGTGAGTTGTATATTTCAGATCAGAACCTATTGTTACTTTCTAACCATTTTATCAGTCTAAATCCTTTAATAAAGGTTGACCTAACAATCATTGTGTAAACCCTTTAATCAAGGTGACATTTTGATGGAATTTTCTTAAGCCCTCTAACTAGGCCACTCTTAATAGGGTGATTAAATCCTTTAATAGGGTCACACCTAACAGTGTGTATTGTAAACCTTTAAACGGGTTGGCTTCTCATAGAGCTCACTTCAGAAGATTGAAAATCAGTAGCATGTTACAAGTGGTTTTTCCCAAATTGGGTTTCCATGTTAAATCCTGGTGTTATACTTGTGTGAATGTTATTTGATGTGAATGATGTTGAAATTTTTATATTCTGCAAGTAGATTACTTTTGGACAATGGACTGCAAGTTTTATGTAGTTGATATATGTTATAGAGACAGAGTGAATTGTTGATTAGATCTAATATTGTTGAAAATCTAGAAAGTTAAATTGGTACATTTGGACCTGAGGATAACTGATTCACGCCCCTCTAAGTTATTCTAAAATAATTCTAACAATTGGTATTAGAGTTGTTGGTGCTTTTAGAGACAAATTTTAAAGCTACTTGAATCTAATGATCAAGATGTATAAAAAGGAGGTACCAAAGTTGAACAAGGAGAACTTCCCTGCATGACAAAGTTTGATGAAATTGTACCTAGCTGGTATTGGTGATTCAGAGAAATACTATATGGAAAATGATTATGTAATACCTATTGTACCTTTGACTGCCGAGGAGATGAAAGAAAAATAATAACACAATCAGGCAATGTTGGAGATTGCATCTTCCCTAAGCTATCCTGAATTTGAAGACATCAAGGATTGTACTAATGCAAAGAAAATGTGGGACACTCTAGTAGCTATCTATGAAGGGGAGACAAATGTACTGAGAGACAAATTTGAAAGTTTGAGAGGTAAGTTTGATAAAATGAAAATGCAAGAAGGTGAAAATGTTGCTTAGTATTGTGGCAGAATTAGGGAGGTAGTAAATGCTATCAAAGGAGCTAATGGAAACATTGATGATGAAACTATTATTAGTAAAGTGTTGAGAACTTTTCTTCCTATCTATGCTATTAGAGTTTCTGAAATACAAGAATCAAGATGTAATCCTGGTAATGTCCTAACTTTGGAAAGTATTGTTGGCAAGCTTATTTCTTTTGAACTGTCTTATTTTGATAATTTCACTTTTCACAACATTGAATATGCATTCAAATCTCAAATGGTTCTTCATAAGTCTAATAGGGGAAAAGAAATATGTGTGAGAAGTGATAGTAACAACAATAGTGATAGTGACACTTCTAATGATGATCTAGATGATCTTGAGGCACCTATGGCTAGAAGGCTATAGAGAGGAAAAATAAAATACAAAGGTAAACTTCCTATAATCTATTTTTTGTGTAACAAAGTTGGCCATATTGAAGCAAGATGCCCTGACAGAACTGACAAGGATGAAAGAAGGGAAAGAAAGTACACAAAAAAAAGAAATGATAGAGATCACTGAAGGTACAAAGACTACAAAGACAAAGGTAAGAAATCTTGCTATATTGCTAAAGAGGAAACTGATAGTGAAACTAGTGAATTTGATGAATGTGATATAGAAGTATTTTATGTTGCTATGAAAGATGATTATGATGAAGATGAGAAAACTGCACTTATTTCATATGTGAGTAAATTTGATAAATGGATTATTGATGGTGGTTTCTCACATCACATGACTAGTGATAAAAGTAAGTTTGAAACCCTAAATTAAGTTACAAAGGTAGAAGTGTTAAGTTTGGTAATGATGCACCATGTGTTGTGAAAGGAAAAGGATCAATAAGATTAACTGATAAGATTAGATGTGATAATGCTTATTGTGTTGAAGGTCTTAACTATAATTTTCTATGTATTGCATAGTTGAATAATACTGGTTACCGAGTTGAATTTCATCACAAAAAAGGTAAAATATTTGATGCCATTAGGGAACTAATTGGAAGTGGAGAATAGATAAGAGGTAATTTGTTCTATCTAGACCTATCTGAAGAAACATGTTTGTTTGCACAATTCGGTGATGTATGGTTATGGCGTAAGAGGTTGTGTCATGTAAACTTTGAAAATTTGGTTAATATCAGTAAGATGAAGAAAGTTAGAGGTTTTCCAAGATTGAAGAAACCTGATAATGTGATGTGTAAACAATGTCAATTGGGAAAAATGACAAAGTTTAGTTTTAAGAGCAAGACATGTACTTCTGAAATTTTTTTGGAATTGGTTCATACTGAACTTTATTATCTCTATTGAGCATTTATTGTCACTTAGTATCAAAATCATTAGTCGGTTATCTATACTCCACTGGTCGGTAAATACAAGGAGATAGGGAAGTCGGTAATGCTTCACAGAACAGTCAGTTAATAGTAATCAATGAAGCATCAAATAGTCTACTGAGCATGATACACACTGACACTGATGGTCAGTATACACCAAGTCTTCCAGAAAACACCGAGCAATCTAGACAAGCATTTACCAAGGGAAACATAAATGATCTAAGAATCAGTGAAGGCACAATTTTCAAGACAAACAGTTACAAAAGATTGACACACATGTAAGAAAGATCAAGGAAGCATATAATGTATAGATACTCATTAAATGTGATGAGAATATCAGTGTAAAGATTTGATCTTAACTATTTTTGTACATCGTAGATGTTAGGGTTATCAATTTTTCTTAACCTAATTTTTGCTTAAGCGGCAAAACCAGAACACTATAAATTTAGTGTGTTTGTATCATTTTAGGTTGTTGAATATTGTTGTATGCACTTGAAGCTATTGCCTACTTCAAGTCTAAAGGTTATCAGACAGAACCAAGAAGAATAGACAGAACCGAGCAAAATTGTATTCAGAGAAAGTATTCAGAATTGACAAGGCAACCGAGCATCACAGAGCATAAAATCTACACATGCAAGGTGATATATAAAAAATATTTAGATGATCTGTATTAGACAAATATAGTTTTCAATCAGAGTAGATACATTTTTCTATTGCTTTCTAACAACTATAATAGAGTTATCAAATTCTCCTAACCAAGTGGATTTAACAGTCCTATTGTAAATCTCTTAACCGAGTGCACACTTAATTGTGTTGCTAAATCCTATAACTAGGTAGATCTAGCTGATCTAACATGTTACTCCTAATAGGGTAAGATCACCAGAAGTGATCACAATTGTAGCCTTAACAGGCAAACACTTTTTTATCTGTAGCAGTGAAGAATTTGTGGGTGTCATCCCTACCACAGTTTTTACCTTCTTACAAGGTTTTCTGCGTTACCAAAATACTTGTGTTATGTGATTACATTGATGAGTTTATGTTTATTTAATTTCATAAGTTATCTATGTAATTGTTTCATGCAAGTTATTTTGATCGGTAAATACAGTTTACATATTCAGTATTGAAGGGATCTAAGTAAAAGTTTTAGTGGATACTGATTCACCACTCCCCTCTCAGTATTTATCTCTCCTATTTCCAACAATTGGTATCAAAGCGTAGTTCTCTTGTTGAATAGTTTAACCACTGAAGGGTAAAGATCTGAATCATGGAGAGGTACAAACTTGACAAATCTATTGAGAATCATAAACTACAACTGCAGATGTTTGTAGAATAGTACAAGAGTGCCAAGGCTGAATTGAAGAAATTACTGGTACAAAGAAAGAATATTGCAATTGCTCAGAATGAAATTGGTTATCATGAAGAACCTTTTGAAGATGCATTTGATCATATTGGATCTAGTTGGGAAGCATCTCTGATGGATCTGAAAGTACAATTAATGATTTATCTGAAAGGAATCAACATCTATCTAATCAGGTAAAAGCACTTCAGATTGGACAAGAATCACAAATGGTAAGAATGGTGGAGATAATGAACAATGCAAGACAAGCTGAACAAGACCAAAACCTAGCCATTGAAGACATAAGACTGATGACTGAACAACTACAAGCTAAAGAATGTGAAATACAAAGGCTTACTGATCATCACTTTCAAGTGTCAAATCAGGTACTGATTGCAAATCAAGAAGTAAACCGAATCAATGGTGAATTATCAATGAATCTAGAAGATGTTACAAGATTGAGAGAAGAAAATGAAAAATTGAGAAATGACCTAAAAAATCAACAACAACACAATGAGATGAAAAGATTGGCTGAAGAAAGTTCCAAGAAGATTGATGATTTCCTGGATAATCAGAGAAGATTTGGAAGTAGAGCTAGTATAGGTTACACTGGTGAAGATGAATCATCAAAACAAGAGGCCAACACCAATCAAGGTCAGAAATACAAAATACTTGTTATCACTGTGGAAAACTTGGACACACTTCAAATGTATGCAGAAGCAAAGCTCAAGGTAAACCACCTGCTATTACTACAAGATTTAATGGTTATTGTTATTACTGTGGAAAGTATGGGCATCAAGCACATGAATGCAGATCTAGACAAAAGGACAACACTAAAAAGACCATTGCTGGTAAGATATGTTACACTTGTAACAAACTTGGACATACTGCAAGTGAATGCAAAGCAAAGATGAAACAAGTTTGGACTCCCAAGCAGCAAACTCAAAAGAAGCCATATCAACTAAAAAGATAAGGTAACTCTTATGTATGGGATTATAATACATGGACTAGTTGTATTGCATGTGGTCGGTATGGACATATAGCTGCTAATTGTTACAGGTCAGATAAGAAATTCTAGATATTGGGCAAGTACCCCAATGGCCTGTATGCACTGTCACAAAGTCAGTCATGTAAGCAAAGATTGTAAAGAACGTGCACTAGACGAAGATCATGTATTTGAGAGTGGATACACCATTGTAGATATCATGAAGATAAGAAATACTATGTGGAAGAAGTCAACAATGGAGACTGCTGAATCAAGTAACATTGTCGGTGAAACCTCATCCACTGGACTGGGTGACATCAGTAACTCCACTTAAGGTGACAAAGGTATGTACGAGACTGATATTTTAAAAGATCATTTTTTTTTTAGTTCCTCATATATGATGTATTAATACCAAATTAGCAAGAATGAAGATGCATTATGGTTTATATTCCATGAGCTAACAATGTTATAAAGTCGGTAAAAGCAAGACCGAGAATGGGTTACTAGTTGGTAATTGTTATGCAAGGTTAACCGAGGAAACAATGCAAACAGACAATATCGTATGTTAACCAAGTTGACAGCTATTTTAAACTTTGAAGTAAGGTCACGCATTTATTACAAATGTTTGAGCGGGAATTTTTGGAAGCCTATAAATACTCGAGAAATCAAGTTCATTTTTTTTACATTGCGAGCATCGGAGAACAGATTTTCAGAGCGACTAGAGTTCAAGCTAAAGATTTTCAGAGAGATTCAAACCACTATCGCATCGAACTGATGACATTCTTCGATGAATCAAGTAGGTTTTTTGGCTATCTATACACTTGTGCACTTATTGTTCACCAAAACCCTAGTTTATTTTGATGGCATCTACATCTACTACTGAAAAATTGCAACAAGTTGAGGAGGAAGTAGAATTGATTGTTAGGACACATTTTGCCGAGGGTAGATTTAAGCCGCATCCTAGGGTTGCATCTAAAATGGATTCAATGGGTGCATTTTCAAGCATACCAGATAGGGTTTTGTTGATAGAGGATGTTAGGGCCTACATTCATTGCAAAATCTGTGAAGTTGGGAACTTTGAGACAGTTGCCGCATTTCAGAATGTTTGTGATCTTGAAGGAAAAGTGAAACCAGAATATCAGAAACTTGAAGATGTTGGACCATTGGGCATTTGACATTTTCCACATTTGTTTATGAATGAATGGATAAGGATAGTACTGAGCAGATTCCACAATGGGAAGTTTTGGCTAGATAGACCAACCAAGGTCACGAAGAAAATGATAAGTAGGGTTACTAGTTATCCTACTTCTGACAAGGCAAAAGCATTTCGTAGCTCATCAAGACCAGATGTTGAAAAGAACACCAGAGCTCAATGGGATGCTAGAGCACTAAAAATTGGAAATATTAAGGATCCCGCGGTCAAGTTTGCCGCACATGTGATAGGTTACAAGATATTTCAATCTAGTTGGTTGAATAGTGTACCGATGAATGTTGTGGACATGGCGTACAAAATTGTGAAGAAAGATCAACAAGTTGATCTAGTTGATATCTTGCTTCATCAGCTTATAGATAAAATGAAGGTAATAAGGTCCAAGAAATCAACCACTTGTAAGTTTGGGTCATTACTTGTTTGCTTATTCTTTTACATACAAAAATTCATCCCTGGTATCGGTAAAGTAGTATGGGAGCAAGACAAACCGATCACTCAGCAAATAAATGAGTTTATGGGGAAGCTCAGAGATAAGATGGACTCAGAATTTGATGCCTACTTCAAAGAATTTTAGCAGCGAATGCATCAACGGAGTAGAATACTGAGAGAGTTGATAAAGAAATTTGAAGATGATATTTGTTTTGTTGTGAGCATAGATCATTGCATGATAAAGGTTGTAGAGCCTAGAACAAAGTTGCTAGCACCAATGGGATATGAAATAAGTCATGATTTCATAGTGAAATCTATAAATGCATTACTAGCATTATCGGTTGACATCATTGCCAATAGGTTCAGCACCTACAAAGAGGCTAAATCAAGAATTGATACCAACATAGTTATCGGTAAGATGTCAAAGCGAGGGAAGAAAATGAGAAAAGATTTAGAAGCCAAGTATGGTAAAGCACCCGATTCTAATGAAACATCGATTGACACTGCAACCGAAGGTCTGCTAAAGTTAGCAGATAAACCATATGAAAGTGAAGAAACTAAATCTGATGATGCATCGGTTCCTTCTATCGATGATAAACAAACAAAAGAGGTATCTGTAAGAAAGGGAATGAAGACAAGGTCTTCTGCAGCTGCTGCATCACCACCAGAGGAAAGATAGGAAAAACAAAGGGTAGCTACACAAACAAGGAAGTATGAGAAAAGAAAGACAAGGGTAGCAGCTGATGCATCGAAGAAGAAGGCAAAATGAACCCCTGCTACTAATGGCATTGAAGAGATTGAAGATGATCATAATCAATTCAAGATTGTAAGCATAAGGATAGTACTCTTGATGAATTGATAGAAGAAATTATAGAGAATGGGAATCTTAATGATCTAGCATTATGTAAATATAAAAAAATGTCAACAAAAGATAAAATGAAGATAGAACATGCTATCATTCAGATGATGATCAAATTCAAATAGGTACCAATGGAATTTTCCTGTCAATTACCGAAAGAACTAGATGACAAAATCAATGTGCAATGGGCTACTGCACTAGAAACTAAGAGAAAGAAATGATAAAGGTCATTAGTTTGTATTGCTACAACTATGAGCTTTGGTGAAGCAAATGAATATTTAACAAAGTACCAACAAAGATTTTTAGTCAAGCATCAGGCATTGCAAACATTGGATGAAAATATAGGTGACATGGATGTCAAATGTGATTCATTGTGGACATCTATTTTGAAAGCAGAAGAGCAAGTTGAATAGGAAGTGTTTCTAAACCTATCTAGGAAGAGACAATATTCAAAAGATAAAGGCATTTACATGGATACTGGTAAGGGAAAGTAGGTACTAGACTCTGGTATATTGGTTATCGAGGTAATTGATATCACCGAGGACACCACAAAGGTGAATATATCATAGGAAGCACCAGAAAAAGTTGACATACAACTGATGAACAGAATGGATGATGTTTTTATTCAAGACATTATAGATGGTGATCTTAATGATCAAGATGACATGGATGTAACTATAGTACCATTGAAGGATAATGAGATAGCATCACTGCCGGGTAGTCTACCGACTCTAGCTGAGGCTATAGAACTTATTTCTAAGATTGCGTCCAAGGAGAAGAAAAAAGAAGAAAATAAGGATGTTGAAGTTACACAAGATACACAAGACACTCAACAAACTATAGATACAAATCAGCCTACTACAGAGGCACAGTCCACAGAACCTAAGGATATAGATGAAAACAAGGATACCGATGATAAAACGGAGGTGAACCCTCCAGACACAACTATCGACACTCAACCTATGAGCACTGAAGAGAAAAAGAAGGATGAAATTGTGTCTACAGGGAAGGAGACTTTGAAGGATGAAGATACTACAATAGTATTAAGGAGCTCACCTCTCGGAAACAAGAAGAAGAAAAAAGGAAAAGGGATAGTTACTATTGATGAGATCATAGAAATCCCTCACTGTGATCCAAGAACCCTTAGCCCTGAAGAATTGAGGAAATATGGGGAGTTATGTCAAAGGAAGGAAGCTCAAGAGAAGCTGAAACAAACCAAAAAGAACAATGAAATACTCACTGATGTTCGAGACATTCTACAACAGGTCATTCCTGATGCAGATGTTGATGAGAACAAACCTATTATGGACCAACTGGCTACACTTACAGAACAAATCTAGAAGCCATATATTGATTTGGAGAAAAGGATGGAAGAAATAATTGAGAGCAAAGTATAGGATAAACTTGCTAAGAAGCTATACCAAGAGGTGGCAATAAACAAGGTACAGTTATCAAAGGTAATATCTGACTCTCAGATAATTACAAGTTATATTTATCAGACCTTGTTGAAATTGTGTCATGCTGACTCGTTCACTTCTAAGATCAGTGAACAAATAAGAAACTCAGAGAAAGAAATTTTAGCATGCACACAGGCAGCATCAACCAAGCCCCAAACCTTATCAAAGCATATCTTGAGGATACATGAAATCAGGCAGTTGATTACTAATCTTAGACACAAAGGAGAGAAAATAATAGAATAGGTTACAGAGTTGCAGAAAGAACTCATTTTACACCTGAAGATTTTTGATTAGCATATCGACAAGGCACAAACACTTGTATCCACACCAGAACTCTCTGTGTTGGATAATGTTATGGATATGCACACACAAGTTAGTTATGAGCAACTTGCTCTTACTAAATTGAAGGAGGAATGGGAGAACCTCTTAGATTCATTGAAGAAAACCCATCAGAACATTTTTGATAAGCTGTAAGTATACATTCTATTTTTGGCATTAATCTCAAAAAGGGGAAAAACAAATGTATTTGCCAATAGACATTCATTTTGATATATAGCTCTGTATACTTTACACACTACCGAGATTATTGTAAGGGGGAGTACTTATTGTACTTAAGCAATTTTGTATATGTATATATCGAGAGATATAAGGATTTGTGTATATACATTTTTTTTGTTTTGATACTAATGCCAAATGGGGAGATTGTTATCTCTATTGAGCATTTATTGTCACTTAGTATCAAACTCATTAGTCAGTTATCTATACTGCACTGGTCGGTAAATACAAGGAGACAGGGAAGTCGGTAATGCTTCATAGAACAGTCGGTTAACAGTAATCACTGAAGCATCAAATAGTCTACTGAGCATGATACACACCGACACCGATGGTCAGTATACACCAAGTCTTCCAGACAACACTGAGCAATCTAGACAAGCATTTATCGAGGGAAACAGAAATGGTCTAAGAATTAGTGAAGGCACAATTTTCAAGATAGATGGTTACAACAGATTGACACGTGTAAGAAAGATCAAGGAAGCATATAATGTATATATAATCATTAAATGTGATGGGAATCTCAATGTAAAGATTTGATCTTAACTATTTTTGTACATCATAGATGTTAGGGTTATCAATTTTGCTTAACCTAATTTTTGCTTAAGCGGCAAAACCAGAACACTATAAATTTAGTGTGTTCGTATCATTTTAGGTTGTTGAATATTGTTGTATGCACTTGAAGCTATTGCCTACTTCAAGTCTAAAGGTTATCAGATAGAACCAAGAAGAACAAATAGAACCGAGCAAAATTGTATTTAGAGAAAGTATTCAGAACTGACAAGGCAACCGAGCATCATAGAGCAGAAAATATACACATGCAAGGTGATATATAAACAATATTTAGATGATCTATATTAGACAAATATAGTTGTCAATCAGAGCAGATACATTTTTCTATTTCTTTCTAACAACTGTAATAGAGTTATGAAATTCTCCTAACTGAGTGGATTTAACAGTTCTATTGTAAATCTCTTAATTGAGTGCACACTTAATTGTGTTGCTAAATCCTATAACTAGGTAGATCTAGCTAATCTAACATGTTACTCCTAACAGGGTAAGATCACCATAAGTGATCACAATTGTAGCCTTAATAGGAAAACACTTTTCTATCTGTAGTAGTGAAGAATTTGTGGGTGTCATCCCCACCGTAGTTTTTACCTTCTTACAAGGGTTTTCGCGTTACCAAAATACTTGTGTTATGTGATTACATTGATGAGTTTATGTTTATTTACTTTCATAAGTTATCTATGTAATTGTTTCACGCAAGTTATTTTGATTGGTAAATATAGTTTACATATTCAGTATTGAATGGATCTAAGTAAAAGTTTTAGTGGATACTGATTCACCCCTCCCCTCTCAGTATTTATCTCTCCTATTTCCAACAACCTTTGTAGACCTATGAGTATGAAAAGTTACTAGATGGTGATAAGTATTTCATTTTGTTTGTTGATGACTACTCTAGAATGATGACTGTGATGTTTTTAAAAGAGAAATCTGATGCATTTTAGTTGTTTAAGTGGTATTTAGAAAAATTTGAAAAAGAAACAGGTAAAAGCTTGAAATGCTTGAGATATGATAGAGGAGGAGAGTTTATAGCAAATGAGTTTAATATATTCTACAATGATAGAGGAATAAAGAGACAGATGTCTATACCAAGGACACCTCCACATAATGGTATAGAAAAATGAAGAAACATATCAATTATGGATTGTGCTAGAACACTAATGATAGAGAAGAATGTTGCACAAAAGTACTGGAGAGAAGCTGTAAGTACAATTGTTTATACCTTGAACTAAGTACAAATCAAGAAAGGTACAAATGCTACACCTTTTGAGTTATGGTATGGATATGCACCTAATGTGAAATATTTTAAAGTCTTTGGAAGTAAATGTTATATACTGAAAGACAATAGGAATGGAAAACTTGACGCTAAAAGTGATGAAGGCATATTCCTAAGATATCCCACTAGGAGCAAAGCTTACAAGTGTTTGAATTCTAACACTAACAAAATTGTGGAAAGTGCAAATGTTAGAGTTGATGAATATGTAGAAAAGAATGAAGTTGAGTGCAAGCAAGAACCTGAAGATTACAGATCTTTTGTATACATGGAAGAAGGAGAGGCTAGTAATGCACCTAAACCATATGCCAAGGAACAACATGAATCTGTCGAGCATCAGGAGGATGCTACCAAGAAATCAGAAGAAGAGTCAAAGAATCTACAAGATGAACTTGAAGATCAAGATCAAGTAGAAAGGAAATCTGAACCTACATTGGTACAATATGTAAGAAGACATCATAAGCTTGAACAAATCATTGGAGATAAAGAATCTAGAGTTATGAAAAGAAGTAAGTTGAAAGACCATACATGCTTACTATGTAAATTTGAGCCTAAAACAGTAAAAGATTCTTTAGAGAATGAAGATTGGATACAAGCCATGAATGAAGAAATAGAGTAGATAGAGAAAAACAAAACCTAGACACTAGTGCCAAGACCAGAAGACAATAATGTTATTGGAACAAAATGGGTATTAAAAAATAAGCTAAATGAACATGGAGAAGTCACTATGAACAAGGCTGGATTGGTATACAAAGGTATGCACAAGAAGAAGGCATTGACTATGGGGAGACATTTTCCCTAGTTGCAAGATTGGAAGGAGTAAGGAAAGTTTGCATATGTAGCACATAAAGGATTCAAAGTATATCAAATGGATGTTAAATCTGTATTTTTGAATGAGATATTAGAAGAAGAAGTATACATTAAACAACTAGAAGGATTTGTTGACCCAAGCAAGATGGATATGGTTTATAAACTACATAAGGCATTGTATGGATTAAAGCAAGCCCCTAGAGCATGGTATGAGAGACTACATAATTATCTAATAAATATTGGATTTGTAAGGACAAATGACAACAAAAATTTGTATTTGAAGACTTAAAATGGTAAAGGGATTTTTTTAGCTGAAATATTTGTTGAAGATATCATATTTGGAGGATAAGATGCCCTATGTCAAACCTTTTCAAATGAGATGCAAACTAAATTTGAAATGTCTATGTTTTTTGAGATAAAATTATTTGTTGGTTTACAAGTTTATCAGATGAAGAAAGGTATCTATATTACTCAATCTAAGTATGTCAAGGATATACTAAAAAAAATTGGTATGGAAAATTCCAGACTAGTAAGTACACCTATGGCTACTGGACAAAAATGATAAAAAAATGATCATACAACTGAAGTCAATCAAACCCAATATAGATCTATGATTGGAAAGTTACAATACGTTGTCCATAGTAGACTAGATATTTCCCTAGAAGTTGGGATTGTTGCAAGAATTTTTGCAAATCTTAAAGAGAGTGACATGATGGCAGTAAAAAGGATATTGAGATATCTAAAAGGTACACATGACTATGGATTATATTACAAGAAGAATGATAAGTTTGTACTGAAAGTTTACAGAGATGTAGATTGGGTAGGAAATGTGGATGACAAAAAGAGTACAAGTGGTGGTGCATTCTTTCTAGGAAAGAGATTATTCTCTTGGACAAGAAAGAAATAGAACTGCATTTCCCAATGTACAACAGAAGCTGAATATGTAGCAGCAGTAGTGAATTGTTCAAATTTAGTGTGGATCAAGCAATTGTTAAAAGGTATGAAGGAGGAATTCACTAAGCCGGTAGTTATTTTCTGTGATAACACAAGTATTATTAACATATCTAAAAATTTTGTTATGTACACTAAGACTAAGTATATTTCTATCAATTATCATTACTTGAGGGAGTTAGTTCAAGACAAAGAAGTGAGATTGGAATATTTGAATACAAATGAACAATTAGCAGATATATTCACAAAAGCATTACCTAAAGGTGCTCATGAATACCTTAGAGGTAAATTAGGGGTGATTCCCCTAACCGAGGCTACCTAGAAACATATAGGAGCATTGCATCAAATGTGCTAATCAGAATAACTGACAAATTGATGCAGAAGAGGTCACACTTTAGGAGTTTCCTAGAGCTGTGAGAAGTAAAGAAAAAAATGTAAACCAGGCATAAGAAAGATGACAGAGGGAGTATACATCATAGAGAACTGACATGAAGAAATTTACATGGTAAAGATGCAAGTGGTGGATTCAAGTTTCTTTGGAATTGTTGTCAAAGAGGGAGAGATACAACATTGAGGGAGAAATTCAAAAGAGTTGTCAAGAGTAAAACTGAGGGAGAAAAAAAAAAAGATTTAGTAGAAATGACCCTAAGCAAAGAGGGAGTGATTGAATAAGAAAGAGATTCAGTGAACAGACAAAGCAAAATTTTTCCAAGAGGGAGATGGTACTTGGATGAGAATCAGAATAAAGCTAAGGATATTAATGAAGATCTGATGCACAAAGATTTTGGATTGTATGGTAAATCATGTGGTTTTCATGTGGTGCTGCCATCAATTCCAAAGAGGGAGATTGTTGGTAACTACAATTGAAATAATTTTTATATTGTCATTGATGTCAAACCTTAACTGGTAAGACAATTCCTATCTAGTAGAGTACCACATCTTTTGATTGATGGAGATGATTTGAAAAGAGGTGATAACAAGAGAACCTAAGGAAAGGTTGAGTTATGTGATACTTCAATGAGTACTTAATTAGTTGGCACATTGACAAGGTAATGTGTTGTTTATCTTTAACACCAAGTAAAGAAGAAAGACTTGAAACATAGGCTTAACAAAGAAAAAGTGAAGAAATCTAGTTTAAGAGAAGTGATGCTAGTATTAACTAAGTGCCAGCATATGCTGAGAAAATCTAGTGTCGACTGAGCATCAGTAATTGTTGAGAGACAGATAATTAACCAAGAAAAGATAGTGTTTTCCAAGAAGAAATTTTTTAGCAATGACAGAGATATCCAGTAATGACCAAGGAGATGAACATAGTATTGACCAAGTGTCATTAATTTACAGTTTATGAAAGAATTGAGAATCCCAACTGATGTAGTTGAATTATTGGGATATGTAAAATGTGTAGAAATTATTAATTGAAAAGTAGGAAAACAAAATGATAGAAGGATTTGATAAATCTGATCTAAACCTAAGATCTACGGAAGAGATTAAGTGAAAAAAGATTAATCTACCCAATCATGGAGGTATAATGATGACCTAATTGTGAGGTTAAAGAGAGTGTGGAAGAGGTTGATGTTATTGACTGATGAATCTAAGCAAAAGGCTAAGGAGAAGCTGTGAAGAACTAAACAAAGTCAAAGAGAATTTTTGAGTAGATTAGAGATGAAGATGGAAATGAAGGTCAGTCAGTAAATCATCATATGAGTGATTTGGATCTATATTTTCAAAGTGAGTTGTATATTTTAGATCAAAACCTACTGTTACTTTCTAACCATTGTATCAGTCTAAATCTTTTAATCAAGGTTGACCTAACAATCATTGTGTAAAACCTTTAATCAAGGTGACATTATGATGGAATGTTCTTAAGCCCTCTAACCAAGCCACTCTTAACAGGGTGATTAAATCCTTTAACAGGGTCACACCTAACAGTGTGTATTGTAAACCTTTAACCAGATTGGCTTCTCACAAAGACCACTTCAGAAGAGTGAAAATTAGTAGCATGTTACAAGTGGTTTTTCCCAAATTGGGTTTCCACGTTAAATCTTGGTGTTATACTTGTGTGAATGTTATTTGATGTGAATGATGTTAAAAGGTTTATATTCTACAAGTAGATTACTTTTGGACAGTGGAGTGCAAGTTTTATGTAACTGATATATGCTATAGAGACTGAGTGAATTTTTGATTAGGTACGAGTTTGTTGAAAAGCTAGAAAGTTGCATTGGTACATTTGGACCTGAGGATAACTAATTCACCCCCCCTCTCATTTATTCCAAAATAATTCTAATAAAGGTGGGAGGGCTTACCTACTTTGTAAATGCCAAAATATTTTGCATAGCCTCCTTACATGAAGACAATAGAAGAGTTACGAAAGGTGTAAAATAAAGATAAAAGAGGGTGATAGACCCAACTATCCCATAACCTACTTCATAAATGACAAAATAGTGGTTATGAGAGGGTGTGTAACTCAACTACCTATGTGTGAGAATGAGTGACACATGTAGTTGAAGTATTTTACCACAAGTCCTTATATTAAACACTCCTAATAACCTAAGAAAGGTTAAATAAATTACGTGTAGGATAACATAAGGAAAATAAAAAATCTACACTAATAACCTATATTAAGCATAGCTTAGGTGGGTGAAAATATGAGTCTTGACAAATTAAGCCATGCTAAGTACCTATGTACATAGAGATCCCTCCCACAAAAAGAAGAAGCGCCCAAATTTAAGAGGAACACACAGACACACACACACATGCACACACAGATATATATATATATATATATATATATATATATATATATATATATATATATATATATATATATATATATATATATATATATATATATATATATATATATATATATATATATATATATATATATATATATGGGTGAATCTACAATAGCGGGTTACACTTTTTTTCCTAAACAGACACTGAATTCTACATTTTGAAAAAAAATTCAGATTCAGATGCATATTATCGTTAAACCATTTGGAATCGGAAGATGAAATAAATTAGAGTCTTTTAGGATTTTATGTCTAGATTCTAAATATATATTTTTTTATTATTTTTGAGCTCATTTGAATGGTTTTTTAATTTCTCCCACGAAAATTGGTATGTTGTTGAAAACATCATTTTTAAAGAGTTGTACATTGTTTTCATAGAGCATGAATTTTTTTTCTAAAATAGATATCATTGTGATTATTTTGAATTTAGTTTAATAACATCCATACAAAGGGCATGCGATTGGTTTCATGACATTATCATGATTATTGCATATTTTATTAACATTTGAAGTTGACTAAATCATAATTTTGACATACCTTGACTACATAGCTTATAACATGTCATGCATTTGTCCATTTCATTTTTATTTTTTTTGATAGAAAGAGAACTTCAATACCTAGGACATAGATATTTTTTATAAATTTTTTTCTCTCACTTACTATTTTCCCATAAGCGTCAAACATAGAGGTAGACATACGATGAAATATATATGTTTAGTAAAACTAAAAATACAAAGTCATAATAAACTTAATATATATTAACATTATAATCATTGGAAATATTTTTCTTAGTAGCACCTTACTACATAGATAGGTTTTTCAAATGGATTCATTTGATCTTCCAAAAGATAAATTTGAAGTGATTTTTTGGTCACTCATATATAGTCTAAAAAGTCTAAAAAAGTGTAACCCACTATTGTGGGGTCATCCATATATATATATATATATATATATATATATATATATATATATATATATATATATATATATATATATATAGAGAGAGAGAGAGAGAGAGAGAGAGAGAGAGCTAAGAATCTACTCTAAAATTAGACACATGTCACAACCCAAGAAAATCTCACACATGAAGGAACATTCTTGCGATGAAGGGTTTTGTAAAAATGTCTATAGTCTACTGTGATGTAGAACAATACTTAAGATCAATGATGCTTTACTAAAATAGCTCCAGATTATGGTGTATATATATTTTTAGTGTCATGAAATTCATCCTCACACATTTACATGCTATCCTTATCCTCACTTTAGTGTTCTTTATTCCATGCCCTTTGATTTGATAGACCTTTCTCATCTTAGGACTTGATTTTGTGGCAATAGTGTTCTTTTGACTCCTTTGACCTCTAACCCAGCCCTCCAAGATTTGAATAGGGTGCCTAGTATCATAGTCACTATGGACCATGATGCTAAGCACCAGTGTCTATCCAAAAGGGTCCAAATTTAAATATTTCAACTATTAGATTTTGGTGAATAGGAAAATATTATCCTCATGTCTATTTGCTTTCGGGTTTTCACACGCTTAATTTGAAGTTGAATATAAAGGAGGACCCCTCCCAATTTGAACAAACATTATATACACAAATTTGTTTATTTCTCTCCTCAAGCATTGAGCGAGAATTCTAGTTGTTGCAGTTGGTCACATTTTGTTTCCCAATTTTGTGTTTTTTTCTTATTAAGACAAGGTTTATATGTAAAAACCTTGGCCAAATAATTTTTCTAGTTCCATCCTAAAAGAGGTCGTGACTTTGAGCATCATGGCGGTTAAAGATTTACATAATAATAAACTATTTTGGTAAGTAGTGTGAGACTGTAAGCTATGGTGTTAGTGATGTGAATGACAGAATCAATCCATTTTTTTTGGCAATAGTTTTATATAATACACAATCGTGGGGAACACAAAATGAGAAAGAAAAATACTTGTATTGAGCTTGTGCATAAGAATATCATTTCTTGAAGGAATCTCATTTAAAAGGAACTGTTGAACAATTGGATTTTTAAACCACTCAGGAACAGATTCTCGTGTAGTGCTCAAAACTACCCTACTAACCTCAAATGGAGAATTTATTGTACTAAAAATATGTGCTATCACAATTTTCAAGGTTAATCCAATGACAATTTTTATTCTTCTTGGAATGACACCATAGTAAACCATTCTCTTTCCAAACTTGGGTAGGGTATGTGTCACAACAACTAGTCTTGCTCTAGAATTGAGATATGTCTTACATCCAGGGACCAAGTAATGTTCTCATCAAAGGCAACTACCTTAGGAAATTTTTTTATTTTTATATGTAACTTTACATACACAATGTGTGTTGGAGATTTTCCAGCAGGCCAATACTGACTGTATGTTTTTCATTAATGACAACATATGGAAAGTAGCATGTGTGGAAGAATTATGCAGTAATATTTTAGTATATATAGCATGAACATGATATTAGCATGATATCATGGGCGCAGAGGTTAACTATTAGTACAGACAGTTATATAGTAGTTTGTGTTAGCAGTGTTCCTGACAGAGTAACAAGCAGTGTTCTATGTATGGTTGTCCGTATGGTTATCATGGAGCCTTGCACACTTGGATATATGTTGAAGACATATTAGTGATGTTACATTCATGGATGCAGAGTTTGATGATTAGTAGAAGTAAGGTTATGCAGTCGATATTCACTAGTAGCAGTTTTTTATGTTTGTTCAGAAGAGCCGACAGAGATTATATTGGTTCTAGAGTTGTGCCTCTATTTTTAGTATGCACCCTTGGATTTGAGCTTAGAGAAGAGTTATTGATGCTTGGTTAAAAGCGCATGAAGCAATTCAGCTTGAGGAGAAAGATCCAGTTGTTTTGGTAGAGACGACACTATGTAGCATGCGTCTACATTTATCTTATTGAACAAGTTCCAGAATGTGTTGCGTGCTTAGTAGAGCTGACTGAATTATTATTGGAGTTTGTTATGGTTTCTCTAATATGATTTCAAGGTGGTTCTAATAGGCTGACTTGATTATATCATTTAGAGGAAAGATATTTATAAAATTCATTTGTGATTGCTTTAGTGTGGTTCGGAGTTGAGAAAGAAGAACAGAGTACAAAGTGTGTGAAGTGTTGAGCCATCAGAAGAAGGTCTATGTGACCAAGTAAAGTGTTTATGCTATACATTGGAACTGATCCAGATAATAGGTCTAAGTGCAGTTCACCAAGATCCAGATATAGTGTGTATTTATTGTTTAGAAGGTTGTAGCCTTCGCCCCTTTGAGCAGTGAGCTTTCAGATAGTGCGTCCTCTCCCCTAATAGGGAATATTGTAAAAGACTCCTAACAGGGTCCATCCCTTGACTAGGTCTACTATACTAAATCTATTGTAAAGAAACTCCTAACAGGGTTAAGGATCTTCTAACAAAAATCATAATACACTAGTGTAGAATATTAGTGGGTGTCAATTCCCACTGGGGTTTTTACCTATTTGGGTTTCCCCGTAACCAAAATATTGGTGTTGTGTTCAAGTGTTCTTTCATTATTTTTATGCTTTATGTTTAAGTATACTTAATTGGGCAAAGAATTGAAACTTGTAGATAATTGATTCACCCCCCCTCTTAGTTATCTCTTGGGACTATTCCTAACAATTGGTATCAGAGCCAAGTGCCTCAGAGATAAAGTTTAATAGCTTGAGGTTGATCAGATGGAATTCTTCAGAAAAGAAAGTCCTAAGTTTGATGGAGAGAATTATCTTGATTGGAAGAACAAGATGGTAACTCACTTGTAGTGCATTGCTTTTGAAGTTTTTGATGTAACTATCAAAGCAGTCAAGATTCCTACTTTAGAAGACCTTGCAAAGTATGATGCTACTAATAAGCAAAAGGAATTATTTCATCAAAATGCAATAGCCAAAGAAGGTAGATACAACCCACAAAATATGGAAGTACCTAGAAGACATATTTGAAGGAGACAAACAAGCAAAGGATGTGCGCAGAAAGACATGGAAGAAAAGATACAATGCATTAGAGATGCTACTTGAAAAAAATATTAGAGCTTACAATCAAAGGATCAATGAAGCAGTTGCTGGAATCAAGAAAAATAGAGAGATCTCAAAGGAAGACATTATGGACAAATTGATGACTACTCTCACTCTAGAATATGAAAACAAGATCAACATCCTTGATGAGACCATGCAGCTTACATCAAATTTCAAGAGAGAGACTTTGATTGGTAAAATCTTAGCTTTTGAGATTTCAAGAAGGAAGACAAAACCTAAAAGTGAGACAGCCTTCAAAGCAACAGTTCATGGTAAGAAATCTGCAATCACTTCTGGGAATTTTGATGATGATGATGAAGAAAAAACTCTAGATGATTTCATTGCTATGATTGCCAAAAGAGAAAAGAAAGGAAAAGGAAAATATGAAGGTCAATTTCCATTTAAATGCTTTTCATGTAATAAGAATGGTCACTTTGCATCTAAATGTCCTTTAAGAGCTAGAAGGTTCAAAAATGACTACAAGCATAAATTCTCTAAGGAATGTTACTATGTTGGAGATGGAGTTTCAGATGATGACTCAGCTGAAGAAGAAATTGGATTTATTGCTATCATAGAGAAAATGAACAATAAAATAGATCATGAAGATAAGAAAGAGAATCAAGAGCTAGCATTGATTTCACAAGATGATATAAGGACAGACTGGATTATAGATAGTGGCTATTCACATCACATGATAGGTGATAAAGGTAGGTTTGTTCATCTAACAAATACAATGGTGGCATGGTTAGATTTGGAGATAACACTCCTAAACCCATAGTTGGTAGAGGAGCCATCACCTTGGATGGAAAGAATAGTACTGATGATGTTCTCTATGTAGATGGTTTGAAACATAACCTTCTTAGTGTTGGATAGTTACTTGGAAAAGGTTATCAGCTAGAGTTCAAAGATGATAAATGCATCATTAACAACAAGGATGGTATTATGATTGCATCAGGCTCAAAGAATAAAGGTAATGTTTTCCAACTCAATTCAGAAGCAAGTTGGTTTGTTGCTAAAGTTGATGACAGTTGGTTGTGGCATAAAAGATTATGTCATATCAATTTTGATAACATAGTAAAGATAAGCAATGTAAAGGCAGTAAGAGATCTACCTAGCATAGAAAAACTAGTTGATACTATATGCAGGGAATGTGTGATGGGAAAACATGTAAGAAACTCATTCAGGAGCAAGCACAATTCAATAGAGAACAAGTTGGATTTGATTCATATAGACCTATGTGGTCCAACTCAAATAAGATCATACTATGGTGAAATGTATTTTATTTTTTTTGTTGATGATTATACTAGGATGATGTGGGCTGCGTTCTTGAAAGATAAGTCAGAAGCATTTGAGAAGTTCAAAATATTCAAAGCTAAGGTTGAAAATGAATCTGGACTAAAGATAAAATGTTTGAGATCAGATAGAGGAGGAGAATTCACCTCTGATAGATTCTATGAGTACTACAAAGAACATGGCATAAAGAGACAGTTGAGCACTTAGAAGCCCTCAGTTGAAGGGAATTGCAGAAAGAAAGAATAGGATCATCCTTGATACAGCGTGCACCATCATGATTGAAGAAAAAGTTGCACACACCTATTGGAGAGATGCAGTCAATACAATAGTCTACACTATCAATAGAATTCAATTGAGGCCTGACATCGACAAAACACCATATGAGTTATGGTTTGGTAATGTTCCCATAGTAAAATAATTCAGAATCTTTAGAAGCAAGTGCTAGATCAAGAGGGATGAAGCAGTAGGAAAGTTTGATGCAAGAAGTGATGAAGGTATTTTTCTTGGTTACTCTACTAAAAGTAAAGCTTATAGATATTTCAATTTAAGATTGAAAAACATCATTGAAAGTGCTCATGTTAAGATTGATGAAAAGTTTATGGTTCAAGAAAGATATCATGATTACTCACCCATGATTGAAGAAGAACCCAGACCCTCCACTAGTGAGATAGTTATTGAAGAAATGTTTGACAGCATTGATGTGTTATTCAATGACCCTGAGAAAAGTGAAGAAGAAACTCCTAAGGCTGATGAGTCAGCATCACCTAAGGTTCCAAAGTTTACATCTAGGAACCATTTCGAGAAAGACATCATTGGTGATCAGAGCGGAAAAGTCTTAACAAGATCACAAGCAAAGAACTCAGCCAGCAGTGAAGCGATATGTTTACTATCTTAGATTGAACCTTTAAGTGTTGAAGATGCTTGTAATGATTCAGATTGGCATGATGCTATGAAAGAAAAACTTGATCAAATTATTAAGAATGACACTTGGGAACTGGTCCCAAGACCTAGTAATAAGAATGTGATTGGAACAAAGTGGATATTCAAGAGAAAGATAAATGAAGATGGTACAATAGTAAGAAATAAAGCAATGTTAGTATGTAACTGATATGCGCAAAGAGAAGGCATTGATTATTCAGACACATTTGCACATGTGAACAGATTAGAAGCTATTAAGCTATTTCTAGCTTATGCTACAGTAAAAAACTTCAAAGTTTATCAGATAGATGTCAAGTCAGCATTCCTGAATGGAGACTTGAAAGAAGAAGTATACATTGAGTAGCTAGAAGGATTCACCTTATCAGACAGACCTGATATGGTATGCAGATTGAAGAAGGCCCTCTATGGACTTAAGCAAGCCCCTAGAGCATGATATGAGAGACTAGATGGATATTTAACAAAGATTGGATTCAAGAAAGGAGTAGCAGACTGTAATCTATTCATAAGAGAGACATCTGCATGTTTACTACTTGTAGCTATATTTGTTGATGACATTATCTTTGGAGGTAATGACAAACTTAGTGCTGAATTTGCTAAGGAGATGTAAAATGAATTTGAGATGAGTATGATTGGACCTATCAAATACTTTTTGGGATTGAATGTACAACAAACAAAGAAAGGTATTTTCATTAATCAATCCAAGTATGTGAAAGAAATATTAAAGAAATTCAAAATGGATGATTGCAAACCGGTAGGGACACCTATGATAATAGGATACAAACTTACAAAAGAAGATGACTCACTAGTAGTAGATATAACATTGTACAAATATATGATTGGAAAACTCTTTATCTCACTCAGAATAGACTTGACATTTCCAATGCAGTTGGCATAATCGGAAGATTTGCAGCAGAGCCTAAACAAAGTCACCTCATGGCAGTAGAAAGGATATTTAGATATTTGCAAGGCACTATAGACTGTGGTCTATGGTATCCTAATTTAGAAAATGTTGAGCTTCATGTGTACACTGATGCAGATTGGGTAGGATGTGTTGATGATTGAAAGAGTACATCATGTGGAGCAGTGTTTCTTGGTGATAGCCTTGTCACTTGGACAAGCAAGAAATAGAATTGTATTTCTCAATTGACAATAGAAGGGGAGGATGTTGCAGCAGCCTTAAATTGTTCTACAATTGTTTGGATCAAGTAGATGATAAAGGATTTTGGAATTCAGATTGATTATCCTATTGTTATTCACTGTGATAACACTAGCACTATCAATATGTCAAAGAACCCTGTGATGCATGCAAAGACAAAGCACATTGAGATCAAGTATCACTTCCTAAGAGAGAAAGTGGCAGAGAAAGAAGTCAAGTTGGACTATGTGAGTACTAAAGATCAGCTGGCAGACATATTCACAAAGCCCTTGCCAAAGGATACTTTTGAGTATCTCAGAGAGAAGTTGGGAGTAATTTCCTTCCCTGATTTTGCTTAGAAGAAAGAAGGAAAAGCATCAGTCCTCAATGGATGGTTGACTACTCTACTTCTGGAGTAGTACCAGTGCTTAAAATGATTGGCACCCTTTGCCATTGATGTCAAAGGGGGAGTAATATATAATCATGAAAAATAGAAAAAAAAAAAGAAAAGAAAAGAAAAGGGAGGAGTAATACACTAAGGGGGAGTAGTATTCATTTATGTCAGCAATTCAGTTGAGGAAATGGAGAATGTTGAAAAATATTACAGAAAATGGAGGAATCATCTTTGGGGGAGTCTTGAAGAGGAAATGGAGAATGTTATAAAAGAAATGTTCATTTGGATTGGTGGAGTTTTTCATTCCATATGTTGCCATCAATGCCAAAGGGAGAGATTGTTGGAGATTTGCCAGCAGGCCAGTACTGACTGTATGTTTGTCATTGATGACAACATATGGAAAGTAGCATGCATGGAAGACTTATGTAGTAAGCTTTCAGTATATATAGCATGAACATGATATCAGCATGATATTATGGGTGCAGAGGTTAACTGTTAGTAAAGATAGTTATATAGCAGCTTGTGTTAGCAGTGTTTTTAACAGAGTAACAGGAAGTGTTCTGTGTATGGTTGTCCATACGGTTATTATGGAGCCTTGCACGCTTGGATATATGTTGAAGACATATTAGTGATGTTACATTCATGGATGCAGAGTCTGATGATTAGTAGAAGTAAGGTCATGCAGTCAGTATTCACTAGTAGCAGTTTTCTGTGTTTGTTTAGAAGAGTCGACAAAGATTATATTGGTTATGGAGTTGCGCCTATAATTTTGGTATGCGCCCTTGGGTTTGAGCTTAGAGAAGAGTTATTGATGTTTGGTTAAAATTGCATGAAGCAATTCAGCTTGAGGAGAAAGATCTAGTTGTTTTAGTAGAGCCGACAGTGTGTAGCGTGCATCTACATTTATCTTATTAGACAGGTCCCAGAATGTGTTGCGTGCTTAATAGAGCCGACTGAATTGTTATTAGAGTTTGTTATGGTTTCTCTAATATGATTTCAAGGTGGTTCTAATAGGCCAACTTGATTATATTATTTAGAGGAAAGATATTTATAGGAAGTCATTTGTGATTGCTTCAGTGTGGTTCAGAGTCTAGAAAGAAGAACAAAGCAGAGTGTGCGAAGTGTTGAGCCATTAGAAGAAGGTCTATGTGACCAAGTAAAGTGTTTATGCTATACATTGGAATTGATCTAGACAACAGGTCTAAGCACAGTTCACCAAGATCCAGATATAGTGTGTATTTGTTATTCAGAAGGTTGTAGCCTTCACCCCTTTGAGTAGTGAGCTCTCAAATAGTGCGTCCTCTCCCCTAACAGGGACTATTGTAAAAGAATCCTAACAGGGTCCGACCCTTGACCAGGTCTACTGTACTAAATATATTGTAAAGCAACTCCTAACAGGGTTAAGGATCTTCTAACAAGGATCATAATATACTAGTGCAGAATATTAGTGGGTGTCAATTCCCACCAGGGTTTTTACCTATTTGGGTTTCCCCGTAACCAAAATATTGGTGTTGTGTTCAAGTGTTCTTTCATTGTGTTTATGCTTTATGTTTAAGTATACTTAATTGGACAAAGAATTAAAACTTGTAGATAATTGATTCATGCCCCCCCCCCCCCCGCCCTCTCAGTTATCTCTTGGGACTATTCCTAACAATGTGCCCTATTTATTTGGCCCATCAAAACTAGGTAGTTTAATAGGACATTGACAAAGTATCTTCTCACACTTTACTTTGATTCATAGTCAATACCTTGAAAGAATGACCTTACATAAGAAATCACTAGTTCCTTTCTCTGTTCCAGACCACTAAAAATTCCACAAGTAAAGGAATGATCTTTATATTTTGTGGTACTCAAAATCTAAATTAGTAGCCTTTCTTTTTGCTCATCTTGAAATCTTACTAAATGAGCTAGAATTGATGTGTACAACACCGGATCAACTTTAGTAGAAAAAGAAACACAAGTTTCAAAAATAGTTTTTGTTGACATTTTCTGGAGGTTTTGCAAATGGAGCAGCAAGCTAAATGGGTTCAATGTCAGGGGGAAGCTCCATAGTTTTGTGACTTTGAGTTAGAGTAGTATTGAGACGAGTGACCTCCAGAGAAGGTCTAATGCTTCACCTATATGATCATCACCTAGATGTAATGATTGCTAACTGTTCCGCTCATTCTTATGAAAGATGGCTTCTTGTGAATCATTATTCGTGAAGCATGAGTCAATGAATTTGGCGAGAACAAGAACTTGTCTACTTCTACCTTAGAAGTAGAAGTAGACTTTCTATGAAGATGAAGATGAAGATGAAAAAACTTGACAATTGAATTATGATAGAACTATTACTACAAGAGAGCTATAAATTGAAGACCCTCAATAAGAAATTGTACCATAAGGCACTTGTTTAAAAACTATAACTTCATAATGTGCCAAAGCACACTGAGAAATTTTGATAATATCTTTGTAATTTGATTGTTTGGCATGTCAAAATGACTTGAAATATTTTTTTAACTCGTGACTGTGCAAAATTTTATTGTGAGATAACCAACATTGTTAGATGCATAATCTGCCAAGCATGGTGGACCTAAATAGGAATTTCTTATAACCATGCCTAATTTTATGATGTAATTTTTTGCTATTGGCAAGTTTGATAATTTCTTTATAAATCAATTCTCAAGATAATTGAATCTTCAAGAACTTTTCAACATTGATTGGAATACTGCAAGATGGTAAACAAGTGACATGCTTCAGAAAGCAATAGTGGCTTGGGTGGTTAAAACAACCCACTTTTTTTTCACTTTTAGTGACTATATTTATTACTATGAACTTATCCCAATAAGTTTCAAATGTGTGTTGTCTCTACGCTAGAGCTGCTTCTGTCACAATGCCACATACGTACAATTCATGATATGGAGAGAGGGAGAGATCTAGAGGGAGATATATCAATATAAAGAGGTAGATATAGAAAGGGAAAGAGTGAGAGAGAAAGAGGTGAGGAGATGGCGATAGAGAGGAAGATAGAGATAGAGATGGATATGGATATGAAGGAGACACACACACACACACACACACACACACACACATATATAAAAAGAGAGAGAGAGAGAGAGAGAGAGAGAGAGAGAGATGGGTAGATATAGATGGTAGAGATAAATACATATAGAGG
Organism: Chamaecyparis obtusa; assembly: GCA_027943335.1. Classification (NCBI taxonomy): domain Eukaryota; kingdom Viridiplantae; phylum Streptophyta; class Pinopsida; order Cupressales; family Cupressaceae; genus Chamaecyparis; species Chamaecyparis obtusa. The sequence continues at coordinate 861,551 of BSBK01002239.1, forward strand.
AGACATAAGGATAGAATGAGAGGGAGAGATACAAATATGAAGATAGAGATAGAAAGTGATATACAAAGAAAGATAGAGAGAGAGAGGGATATAAGGATGGAGAAAGATGGAGAGATATTGTGTATGTGTGTGTGTGTGTGTGTGTGTGTGAGTGAGTGAGTGAGAGAGAGAGAGAGATAGAGAGGTGCAAAGGGAAAAAAAAAGAGAGAGACTAAGGAGATATAGCTTGAGGTATGGTCATGGAGAATGAGAAGAAGAAGAATATGGAGATGAGAGAGAGACATAGAGGGAGAGAGTGGGGAGGGAAGATATAAATATATAAAGAAGAGAGAATGAAAGAGGGAGAGATATAAATATAAAGATAGGGGTAGAAAGATATATATATAGAGAGGTAGAGAGGGGTAGATATACACAGATAGAGCTTGGGATAGAGAGATAACAAGATAGAGATAGAGATAGAGGGAGAGGGAGAGATGGGGGAAGAAATATGGAGAGAGATGGAGAGAGATGGATGGATAGAGAGAGGGAGATGTGTCTATATATGGAGGGGGGAGAGGAAGATAGAGATAGAGATGTAGATGAATATAGAGTGAGAGGATGTGAGAAAAACAGATAGAGATAGATTGAGAGGTAAAGATAGAAAGAGATATAGGGAGAGAGGGAGATAGAGAGAGATAGAGATGAAGATATAGAGATATAGAAGGTGAGATAGATTGATAGAGAGATAAGGAGATATAGATAGAGGATAAGAGGAAGAGACGCAAAAGAACAAATACTTAGTTGACCTTTCATACATCTACGACATACCCATTGCACACTAAGATGCGATTGCTAGTTATTTTAAAAATAAAAATTCTCAAATATGTGGGAACCACGTTGGAGAGTACAGATAGAGCTGGAGTCGTAGGTCTCTTACATTACACGTCGGTACTATAAAATTCAGTGAAGTGTCACTTCAATGAATATACTTTAACTTGGCATAAGCAGAGAAAGAAAAGTCCGATTAAATAGTAAGGCCATGCAGCGAATGGAGTTTTGAGTGATCACTTCAACTATTAAAGAACGGTGTGACTTGTAAATGAAATTCCTACTCACCGACACTAGAGTACTGATTTCGACCCTTTCTTCTGATTTTGCCAAATAAAATGCATATCTTTTGTCGATGATTCAATCACAATGGATTGGATTATCTTAAAAAAAACAAGGCCATGATAAACTATTCGATAGGGTGCGAAATATCACAAGATGCTTCCACTAAGAATGTGGAGTTTAAAGAGGTAATCATAGAGATGATCAGCTGTTTTATCGTGGATGATATCTCACCTTCAGAATTATTAAAAACAGAACGAGAGCTAATGCTTGGTTCCCTCCTAATTTAATGCTCACCAAAGAAAAGCTAATGCTTGGTTCCCTCCTAATTTAATACAAGATTTAATACCGACCAAAAACGTATTGTTAACATGATTTGAAATAATCTTGTTAGACGTCCTTTAATTGCTATTTGTCATAACAGTTTTCCCATTAAATTTGTCATTATCTTTCTGCTAATATTTGGCACCGACACCATGTTGATTTGATTGCGATTTGACAAATTCAAACTAAAATTCAGCTCCATCTTCTTATTATGTGAATAATAATAATGCGATAATTAGGTTATTGATCACCTTTGATTCCAAGTTAGGCACTTCTAGAAAGATCCAAAATGTCATTCCATACCAAAGTGTCATTCTACAATATCACAAATTAGGGTTTTGATTGACGTTTGTACGACAGAGTTAAACATGTTGTGCTTTGGATGATTCATTGAAGGTGTGCTTGTACAAAATTATCCCAATCTGTGATATATCAGCGACCCAATACAGAGAGAAATCGGGCCTACTACTTTAAAAAAGGTGGTTATTTAAATTCGATTTTTTTTGAGACATGATATTTTAGAGTGTTCTTTCATAGAGTTTTAGTGTGTTATATCATAAAATTATGATATCGGTTATGGTACCTCTTTCAGCTTTCAGTCACAGCTTTAGGCATGTTCGTATCCAAAACCTGCTAACCAGCCCATGGGTTTCAATACGTACACGTACATGAAGGCGAGGAGCAGTGCATGATATTGATTGAGCTGAAATTGAGTACTGCTAATATTCTATAGTTGAGAAATACATTTTTGTACAAATTCTCTAAGTTTAATGGATCACAAATACAATGAATATAAATTGGTTATGGAAGGCAAGATATCACTTGTTATATATATATATATGCTCAAATTAATATTTATAAGTAAAAATGAAGAGTACTATTAAACGATCGATAATTATAAATATTTATAATTTTATTATTAAATGATATGTATTTGTATTTTTTATAAAATTATTATTATAATATTTGATAAATAAGATTATAGATATCTTTTAATCAATTATTTCATTATTCTTTTTTAGACTATAGAATATGTCCTTCCATACCATGTCGACTAGGGGAGGGGGAGATTGAACCTCGAGACCTCAAACTTCATAATAATAAACTCTAGCTAGCCTATTTAATTTCTCAAAAACTATTTCATGTATACATATTTGCTTATTTCCAATTAAACTAAGAAATGGGATTAAATGAGCACAAATTATACCATACTATTAATAATAATCGTAATCATAATAAAGGAGTGGAATATTCCTTAAATCTCCCACAAAAAATACATCAAAACTTTATTTAATGCTAAATATGTATTATAGTAAATGAAATAAGTCATGCCATAATTGTTACCTTAGCATTGATTTAATTAAAAAATGATTTGATAGAATGAAATGATAATATCTCATTATCTTTTACAAAATGAGGATTTTGTAAAAATTAATTAAAATACCAATATGAAAGTGAAAATGATAAGTGACCATCAAGAGTTTGGATAGGTTTCAAGATTTAAAGAGTATAACATTTTGAGCTTAACATTCTTCCAATACTGTGTTTTACTATTACCATTTGCCGTTCCTCAACCATATTAGGAATAGGGACCTCATTTCCATCCCTTCCTATCTCCTCCACTCAATTGAAAGCAACATACTGGACATTAAGGAGAACAAAAATACTGAGAAGCTAGTCACCATCCTTCACCAGGGCCTTTTACTCTACCTGTACAATTTCCATAAAGCCATTTTCCCTCCGCCCCAACCTCCCTTTATTATTAAGGATGTAACCGAGGAAGTTTCCCCTTTAGAAGCCAACAATCCCACTTAGTCCCCCTGCCAGTCTTTACAGGAGATCCAGGAGACTAACCTTGTCCCTCAGGAGGGTAAAAGCCGCAAGAGATGTGTGAGGAACCCCTTTAAAAGGGCAATGGACTTAGATGAATCCCATGTCTTTGAGTCAATGGAAGCTAAGGACAAGACAAGGGTTGATAGCACCCCTGAAACAGAGAGGAAGCCTAGAAAGCAAAAAATTTAGGACATCTAGGTTGAGCTGGAAGTGGATTTAGGGGGTACTGTCTGGTGTTCTAACAGGATTGCCAAGGAGAAATGCAAAAGAATTCTCAGGGAAATGGCTTCTGAGGACAAGTCTCGGTCGGAGGATATGGACTCCTCTACCTCCTCTGGCTCGATTGAGGGCTCCTCAGTTGAACACTTAAACTTGCCCAGGTCTGGCAATGTTCCCCCATTGAATCCCCTGCCGACGATGGAGGAAAAGCCTTGCAGCAATACCCCGCCCCTGCTCTCTCCCCACACCCAGCAGACCAAATCCCCTCACATTGAGCACACTACGGTGGTGACGAATGATAGTGACAGGTTTAAAGGATCACTCAAGAAAAATTTCAACAAGTTGGAGATGGAGATCCTCGGCCTCAAACAGGACATGAGAGACATCAAAGCCTGGATTGCTGATTCGAACAAGTTTTCCCTCAAAGTAATGCATGCATCGGCTGGGACCTTGTGCAACGTGTAGGAGAAGATGACTGGTGGTAAATTGGAAGCCGATGAGGATAACAAAGACCTCTTCCTGTTTCTACAGGAAGAGTGGGCTACGACCCTAATGTCCAAACGTCTGGGTGGGAGTTCCTAGCTACTGCTGTGTCTATGAGGTGTTTGTGCTGGCATGGGCCTGTTAGTCCCAGGTTCCTTTTTTTTCTTTCCCATTTTCTGATTAAGTTCTTAAAACACTGGTTTAGCTCTGTGTGGCTTGTTATTGTTAATATTTTATCTACTTTCTGGGTTTGCTACTATGGTTCACTTTTTTTTAAAAGGACCTATATGTTTGTTTTTGATAGAGGCAGACTAGACAATTTTGTTTTTGCTGACTTTCTAGTTTTAAACTGCTATGCGACTAGTGCTATTAATACGTTGTTAATGTGCTTCTAGTCTTCTGTACCAGAGGCCAACACCCTCTTGCTATTTTTTCTATCAAAAACATTATTCTTCCATGTCCATAAAGTGTTATATATATAAGTTGGTATTATTTTAGGCATTTTTTTTGTTTTCATAACTTTTCTTATATAATATTCACATTTATTTTTTCTATTTTGTGTAATGTGTAAAATTATTTTGAATATTTTTAATTATATTAACACGTGTTTAAGAATGAACTAAGAAAGATTCATTATTATTTTGGAGACAACATTTGTTTGTGATTTTTTTAATTGTGTTAGAATTTTTACTTATAAGAATTTTTCTGAGTAAAAATATTGTGTATTGTCTTTGTTTTTCATTATTCTATATTTTTAAAAACTTTATATGCACTATTTCTATTATACAAGTTCAAAAATAATTGTTCCAAAGACTTTTAAAAATTTATATTTCAATAAGCTCTACTATTTCTTTAACAAATTTAATGAGTTAAATCCAAATGAAAATGAAAACCTAGTGGCATAAATTAACTAGGAAAGAAATCACTTCTATGAGGTAGAGTGAAGTATGATTCGATAGACACCCCTCTTGGAAATAGAATCTTGTTGATTTTTATCTAAACCCTTGAATCCTTTATACCTTGGAGAAGTGAAGGTGGAGAGCGGGTTACCCTCTCCTCCCTTCTATTTGGAATTATTCTTTTTCATCTATGAGGTTGGGCCTCACATATCTTGCACTTTAAGAGGATTCCCCAGAATCCTTTTTCAACCCAGTTTAAGACCTTTTGTCTATTATTCCTTGTGGTGAATCACTATTAGAAAGGGGAAATGCCCACATTGTGTCTTCATATGATGAGATAGAGCTTACTTTAGACAAGGCTAGTCCTCTAAGGTAAGGGGTGTAAAGTGGTACATGACCTTACATTCCCTAGTTATCAATTTCATGTTTTAATATGATATTAAAGGGACATACATTTCTATTTTACTAAAGGGGACAAATGTCATTTTTGTGAGTCCACAAGAAATACCATCCTACTTGAATAATTTTAAGATTATACAAGTCATACAATTATTACATACAAACTACTACCCAATCATTATAATATAAATATATTTATATATAGCCACAAATATAAAGTATCACATCTAACTATAAAATATCACATATATCTCATGACAATAATCTAAATCTAAATAGAAATACAAAATAATATTTTAGGAACGTCTTGACATAAAAATAGTAAAGTATGACGACAAACAAGTCTAAACCAATAATCTAAATCTAGACAGCAATACAAAATAACATTTTATGAACATCTTGACATAAAAATAATAAAGTATGACGACCAACAAGTCTAAACCTATAATACAAAATAAGAAAGTACGATTGCTAGGAGAATTACATTCTCCCCATAGAAGTAGGCTTACTCTTGGAAGCCTATAAAAAGGTGAGGATATACAACTTTCAACTGCATCACCTTTCCCCATGTAACTGAAGTCTTATCAATTAAGTTCCATCGAGTTTATTGAAATTTCATGACCGTTGACGAAAGGTTCTTTTTACAAGCTTAGATCGAAAGCAATCTCTCTAAGTGATGTTTGTGCCGAATAAAATACACATCTATTGTTGATGATTCAATGGATTGGATAATCTTAAAAACTAAAACCACAGTAAGCTATTGGATAGTGCGCGAAATCTCACAAGATTCTTCGACTAATAATGCAAATCTATGTAGAGTCAAAAGAGGTCCGGCATAGAAGAATAGAGATGCTTTCCCGGTGGATAATATCTCACCATCAGAATTATTAAAAACTGATCGAGAACAAATGCTTGGTTCCCTTGTAATTTAATGCTTACCAAAGAAAAGCTAATGCTTGGTTCCCTCCTAATTTAATACTGACCAAAAAGATATTGTAAACAGGATTTGAAGTAATCATTTTGGACGTCCTCTAATTGCTATTTGTCATCAACAGTTTCTACAATAAATTCGTCATTATTTTTTCGATAACATTTGATACCGATACCGCGCTGAAAAGATTGCGATTCGACAGATTCAAAGTAAAATTCAGCTCCTCTATATTATAATTATGTTCACAATGTTATAATTAGATCACCAGTCACCTTTAATTTCTAAGTGTCATTCCATATCAACGTGGAAGATTCGAGCTTTGTAATGTACACAGATTAGGGTTTAGATTGACGTTTGTGTAGATCCAGTCTATTCCGTTAAATATGTTGTGCTTCGGATAATTCGTTGAAAGTTAGTGTGCAGAGAGACATCCCATCTCTGATATATATATATCACACGAGAAATCGGGTCCACTGCTTTTAAAAAGTACTTTAATTAAAGTCGATTTATTTGAAGAGTGCTGTGTTATATCACTGATTTATAATATTGGTTTGGGTACCGCTTTCGGCTTTCAATCACAGCTTTGGGCATCTTCTTACCCATGGTTTTCAATGAGTACCAAGTATACGAATGCGAGGAGCATTGCATGGTATTGATTGAGCCCAAAATAACTATTGTTAATATTATTAGATAATTAAGAAACACACATTGTTCTCCGAATTTATGAATGGCTAATATTATGAATGGAATTGGTCCTGATTAGCACTTCTGTGCGGTAGCTATAGATATTAAATTTAACTAGTAAAGATATATAACAATCAGAGTTATTAGATTTCTATAATTCATAGAAATGTAGTGGAAGTTCAAATTTGTTGTCATCAATGTTTCAAATCACACTACTTGATCTATCATCAAGATGTAAGAAAATAAAGGAGCAAAAAGCTGATGGATCACGTAGTGAGATTTGAAACGTTAGTGACAAAAAATTGTTCACACAATCTAATCCAGAAACTTACACTACATATATATAAAAAGTAATATTTGTTCAAATCAATATTTAAAACAATATTGAAAGTACTATCAAATTACTAATATAAAATAATTTTTAGATGATAATCTTTTTGTTTAAATTATTATATATAACATTTAATAAATAGGATTAAAAATATTTATTTATCAATTATTTAATAATATTTTATATTTTCTTAAATTATATCATTTATAATTAAAAAAAATATAATTAATAAGAACAAACTAAATATCATTTATATATAAAAAAAAATAAAATAAATAAAACTTACAGATGACTCTGCTCATGCGAAAAACCGTTGTTGACTTTGCCTTCCATACAGTGCACCAAAGGATTGTTTTCTGGGGATCACAACAGGTTTGGGTTTTTAGGTTTCATCCCTCCTATCACACAGAGAAATGTGGTTGTTAATACCCCAACTTTTGTCGCTATTGATCTTGGGCTGGGATGGGAGCAAAGAAACCCCAAATCGGGATTTAGGGAAAACTATGCTCCTCTAAATAAAAATAAGCATAGATTTTGTACGAATCGATTTGAGGCCTCAGGCTGTCATCCTCCCCATGGCCATGGTGCCAACAATGCTCGACAAAATCACTCCACTATTAAAAATGGTGGGAGGGAACGACATCTTGAACCTCAGGAAAATACTCTGCAAATTGTTGAACCTGCAAGAACTTGGAATAGGCATTCTGCTCTATATTAGAGGGGTTGGGCTCCCCCTCCCCACCCACAAACCGAAGTTGGCTGGGAAGTGGTCAAGACTAGGCGATCAAGGAGGGTTGAGAGAAGAATGAAAATCACATGTAGAAAGATGTCTGGATTTGAGCATAGAGACTCCAAAATTTGGATCTTGCCTATAACATCATTGACCCCAACTTTTGCATCTGGGACAAATCATATCCCGCTAGGGAAGATGAACTCTCCTTCGTTACATTCAGCTGCAAGAGTGGTACAAAGACCACTTCCACCTACCAACACCCGGTTCTAAGTACTGTAGAAAAGTGGGGAGAGTTTCCTAAAATGAGCCGCTAGATTCAAGAATCAATGTCAAGCTTTGAACTACATAAACCATAGGTCAAGAAACCACAACCAAGCTAAAGGAATAAATTAGGTTCAGGAGAGATGGGGGACCAAGGATTCTAAAATCCATCAAGGAAGATCATGATGGCGGAAAATCGCAATAAAGGCTATTGATAAATGCTGATCTTTAGCAAAAAAGTCTAACGATGCCCCTATCCCAGTGTTGACAATGGAAAAGGTCTCGATTGATATCAACAACAAATACACTGAAGGCATGCACAAATACTGTAAAAATTATGGATTTTTTGGCCGGTGGTGTGGTTTCAATTCTTTGGTGGAAGATATTGTAGATTGGCTCCAAAATAATTTCAAGGGATAGGGGTATAATCATCCTCGATGAATTTTATTTATTTATTGACTATGTAGATATTTCCTTAAAATGTGAACTACTGTCTGGTAAGATTTTGGAATATAGAGGATATAGCTTTAATTTTTTTGATTGGTACCCCAACTTTGAGCCTTTCAAAGTCGAGAATGTAAAAGCAGCTAGATGGATTAAATTAGCTAATCTTCTAGTTGAATTAATACATAGTGTAGTTCTGGTGGATATTGACAATGAGTTAGGAGAATTCCAAGGGGTAGAGGAGGATTTCCTATCATACTCAGATATTATCATAGAAGTTAAAATGGATATACAGATAAACAATCTCAAACCATTTAAACTCAATTCAAACTATATAACATACAACATCTGTCCTACATTCTTCTATAACCCAGGACACAACAAACATAACAATAAGACAACTCCTAATCATTCAATAAATCCACCACAAATATAGGTTAGCATTAGATTTAATGACAACAAAGGGGGTTTCATTGTTGAGGGGCTCTTGGGGGACCATGCTAGAAACACTCCAAATGCCCCTATAAAAGTGCAATCCCCAAATAAGGCATCATCTTCATTCAAGGATAGATAGGTTCCTTGTAAATATTTTAGAGAATGCAAGGAAAATTCTCAACATAATATGGAGAAGACCCTGTAGAAAATATGAAAAAAATGTTCAACCCAAAATAGCGAGCAATCCTAAGGAAACACTTATAGAGATACCTACAACAAGAAGTAGATTGGGTATTAAGGAAGGTGAACTAGTGGAAGATGAAATATAGAACATGCATGTAAGGAATCAAGGGAAATATGAAATACTTGTGGAAATTGAAGTGGAGGTAGAAAATGAGAAGGATGTCTCATCAACCCCAAATAAGATGAAAAATATTCAAGTTGTAGATATATGCAATGAAGTCTTAGAGGAAGAAATGGAGAGGTCAATGACATAAATGATTGACAGGGATGTAATTTCTAGGGAGAAGGAGCGATTACTAACTAAAATAATGGAATTAGGAGAGATGGAGAGGTAGCAGGTGATTATGGAAGAAGACTTATTAGCTTTGGCCGATAAGGAGATGGAAGAAAAAGAACCATCATTAGGGATTTCTATTACTGCTTTCAATAAGGTAACCTGAGACTATGCTAAGAACACTAAAAAGAGAGGGTGGAAATATCTTTCAAAGATGAGTTAGAGAGATGGCTCCATCGAGAATCAACAGAAGATAACTACAATACTATATTCAGGTAAGGGGAAGGACCTTCCCACAGAGCCATGAAACTAATTACTTGGATTGTCAAGGCCCCTAACAAGCAACAAATCAGCTGTCAGAAAAAATAAAATTCTATTAATCTAAGAAACAAAGTTAGACAAGAAAGATGAAGATACACTAAGGAAGAAACTAGGAATATGGGACTTAAGTGGTGTCCCAATAGAAGAGGCCTTTGGAGGATTTGTAGTGGTCTAGGACCCTAGATTGGTTTCTTTCTTAGAAATAGGATACAATAGGAACTGGATGCATAGACAAATAAAAAGCATCCTGGATCTAACCTCCATTTTACACTAATTAATATCTATGGTCCTACTCAAATTGTAGAAAAAATAATTATATGGAAAGAAATTGAACAATTCCTTGGACCTATCCCTGATTAGGTCTCCATAATCGGGGGTGACTTTAATGCCATTTTAGACCCTAATATGCTAATTAAACTCGACATTAGTAAGGTATATGAAAAATTAGATTGGAAGTTCCTATGTAAGGTACTAGAAAACTTTGGCTTTGCAAAACAATGGATCAATCTTATATATGAGTGTATCTCTAGCGCAAAGTTCTCAATTTTGGTTATTGGAACTCTAAAAGGTTTCTTTGATAGTTCTAGAGGTATTAGAAAAGGAGATCCTATATCTCCTTTTCTTTTAATTATTATGGTTGAAGCACTAGGAAGATCTATTTCAAAGGCCAGTGTTGATGGCCAGATAAAAGGAATTAGAATTACTAGTGAATTGGATCCCACTACTCATCAAAAATTTGTAGATGACACCATTCTCTATGGTGAAAGTGGCTTAGAAGAGGTAAGGGTGTTTAAATCTATATTATACTTCTATGATAAGGGCTCTGAAAAGAAAATTAATGAGACCAAATTTGAAATTTTCTTTTTTAATATGGATCCTAAAATATAAGAGGATATATGTAGAACTCTAAAATTCAAACAAGGGAAGTTACCATGTAAATATCTTGGAATTCTATTAGATAAAGGAAATAGTTCAAAAGAGAAATGAGATCATATCATTTCAAAAATAAAAAAGAGGATAGAGTCATGGAAAGGAAGATGGTTATCCTCTATTGGGAAAGCTACATTGATTAAATTAACTTTTTGGATGCTATCCCCATTTATAAATCATCCTATAATAACCTTCCTAAAGAGAAAAGAGTTGAAATCAACAAGGCTCTCGGATCCTTCTTCTGGCAAGGGAATGTTAAAAAGAAAAAGATGCAACTGGTCACATGGGATAATATCTACACACCTAAGGAAGAAGGTGATCTAGGAATTTAAAATATAAAATTCCAAAGAAAGGCTCTAGGAGCCAAGATGATATGGATAATGTTTAGGAATCCAAATCTAAAATGGAAAAAAATCCCAACTTTTAATTTCTTGAGGGGTAGAGATCCCAAGAATTTATTTAGGATGGACAACCCCCCGAAAGGATCTTGAATTTGGAACTTCATGATGGAACATGAGGTAGTAAAGAGATCATATAATTTGGAACAATCCAAAAGGACACTTTAATATATATGTGGGAAATATGTTAAGGATTATCAAATCATTGAATAATGATGTTACTTCTAGATGAAAATGGAAATCTTTTGACAATGTTGATATTCTAGAGAGGGAGAAACAAACTATCACCGAGATTCTTAGGATAAGAAGTTAGTTTTTGATTAGGGGAAAAATAGGTTTTGAAGGGATCTCAAAATCCTTTATAACCATATAACTCCATTAAAAAGAACAACTATAAAAGATAAAGCATTACAAAATAATAGCCTAAAACCAGCAACCAAACAATAGTTGAAAAACCAAAGTCAAACAAAGTACCAGTTGCTCCAAAGGACACAACACAAGGCCAAAGCCTTTAAATCAAATGAATAATATCCCAAATAAGGAGATCCATGGAGTTTTAAAAGACTCCCCAAACCTCATCATTCGGTTTTAATATGGCTCCCAAAACTATCACCGCAAACTACCTTGAGAGATTGATCATAAAAAAACCAAAAAAACTAAGGGGTTTTGTGAGGCTCCCCAAACCACCACACCAAATTTCTCAAGAAAGGTAGTCCATGGAATTTTGAAAGGCTCTCCAAACCTTCAAAGGGTTTTGACAGGTTCCCCTAACCTTTAAAACAACCAGCTTCAAAGGATGAGGCATAGAAGCACCAACTGAGAAAGTAGGGTCTTGGAAGGCTCCCTAAACCTCTATGGGTTTTAACTTGGCTCCCATAACCAGAAAAATGCCATCAACAAAAGGATCCCTCCAACCATTCCACACCACTCCTGAAAAACTCATATCCACCTCCATAGGATAGGAAACCACCTCAATAGGATTAGAAGAGCATGAAAAGACAAGAAAGTAAGAGACATTCAACCCCAAATCTAGGCAATAAAAAAGAAGAGTTATAATAGTTACAATAAAAAAATATTACAATCATTGATGAATCATTATAATAGAATGATGAGACATGAATCAAGAATTTAAAAAATATACTTTTTGGATAACATTTGCTCATATAATTTATTTAAAAAATAAAAGAAAAATTGCAATGATTGACATTTAGAAGAGACATACAAATTAAAACTCAAAATACCAGTTATATAAAATTCATACATTAATAATTTAGAAGTGTAAGAGAGAATTTTTTAGCCTATAAAAATATTGTGAATAGTCTTTAATTTTCACTTGTGAATTTTTTCTCTTGATTTTTCATCTAGAAGAGAAAAAAACAAGAGAAAAGAATTAACAAATAATAATAAACTTGATTGACAAATATAGATATAATAATAAGTTTGATTATAATTATATTAATAAAAATATTTTACAAACACAACAATAATAGTTTAGAAAAGGGTTTGTAAGATCTATGGGGTGTTGTTCCCCTGTTTTAATACTTTTTGTTAGCTGTTGTTTTGCTAATGATTTCAGTTGAAATTTTTAGTTGCTTTTTTTTGTATTTGAGTTTGTGGTCCCTTGAAAACCACTTTTTCTTTAATAAAAACAAATCACATTTTGTCCATATGAATTTTCAGCTAAATACATATATTACTTTTTTAATTTTTCAAATATTGAATTTAAAAATATTTAATGTATTTTAACCAAATGCTTTCATCTAATACAAATTTAGCATATTTATGTTATATATTTACCTATATAAAGTTAAATTCTATTTTAAAAAATTGTTATATCTATGCACCTCTAGATATTCAAATGTATTGTAAATACACTATTTGCTATACCATTAAGGAATAAACACATGTCAAATATAAAGATCTAGTATAATTTGTTGTTTTATAACTAACACACACAATAGTGTGATTGTGATATAAAAGTGAAAAGATAAATCTAAATGAGTCATTACATATGATACAAAAAGATGAGAATAAAATTATTGTGGATGAGTTATTTTAATCATTTCCATGCATGTTGAAAAAGGTTGATTGTGAAACAAAAGTGAAAAGATAAATCCAAATGAGCCATCACTTTTGATACAAAAGGAAGAGAAGAAATTTAATAAAGAGGAGTTATCTTAATCATTTTCATGCATGTTGGAATTTTTTTTAATATATAGTTTTTGATAGAAAAAGCAGGAAGAGGGTGCTGGCCCGTGGTATAGAAGGACTAGAAGCACATTAGCAACATATTAATCACACTAGTCAAACAATAGATAATCGACAGAAAGTCAACAAAGAAAAAGTGTCTAGTCTGCCTCTATCAAAAACAAACTTAAAGGTCCTTTTCAAAAATAATGAGCCAAAGTAGCATAAGCAGAAAGTAAATAACATATTATCAGTAATTTGCCACACAGGGCTAAACCAGAGTTTTAAAAACTTAACCATAAAATAGGGAAGAAAAATAAGAGACCCAGAGCTAGTAGGCCCAAACCAGAACAAAAACCTCATGGCACCAGCATCAAATAGGATCTCCCGCCTAGACGTTTAGACATTAGGGTCGCAACCCACTCTTCTTGAAGAAATAGGAAGAGGTCTCTGTTATCCTCGTCAGCTTCCAATTTTCCACCAACCATCTTCTCCTGCACGTTGCACAGTGTCACGGTCAACATGTGTATGAATTTGAGGGAAAATTTGTTTGAATCCGCGATGTGGACTTTGATTTCTCTCATGTCCTGTTTGAGGCCGAAGATCTCATTATCCAGCTCATTGAACTTCTTCTTGAGAGAGCCTTTAAACCTGTCATTCTCCTCCATCGCCATAGTAGTGTTTTCAGCGTAAGGGGATTTGGTCTGCTAGGTGTGGGGAGAGGGTAGGGGTGGGGTATTACTACGAGGCATATCTTCCATCATGAATGGGCGATTCAAGGGGGGAATGCTACCAGAGCTTGGCGAGCTCAAGTGCTCAGTCGAGGAGCCCTCAATTGAACCAGTGGAGGCAAACATGTCCATACCCTCCGAATGGGATTTGTCTTCAGAAGCCATTTCCCTGAGTCTTCTTTTTCATATCTCCTTGGAAATTCTATTAGAACGTTGGATGGTACCCCCAAAATCCACCTCCAACTCAACCTAACTGCCCGAATTCCTCTATTTTCTAGGCTTCCTCTTGGTTTCAGGGGTGCTATCAGCCACCATTTTATCCTTAGTCTCCATGGACTCAGAGACATGGGATTCCTCAATATCCTCCACCATTTTAAAGGGGTTCCTCACACATCTTTTATGGTCTTTACCTTCATGTGAAACCAGGTCAGTCTCCTAAATCTCCTGGATAGACTGGGAGGGGGACAGAGAGGGGTTGTTGTCTCCCGACGATGAAACTTCCTGGGTGACATCCTTAATAATAAGGGGGGGTTGGGGTGGAGGGAAAATAGCTTTATGGAAGTTGTACAGACAGAGTAGGAGACCCTAGTGAAGGATGGGGGTCCTCTTTTTAGGGTTCTTGTTTTCTTTAATATCTAGGATATTGCTTTCCAGTGAATGGAGGAGGTAAAATGGGATGGAGATGAGGTCCCTATTTCTGATGTAGTTGAGGAATGATAGATGATAATAATAAAACATAGTAAATTTACCCTCAAGAGTGAAGTATTTCATAATAATGTGACACAACTTTGGCCAAAACTCAGGGAGCAGCTTGCGGTTGAATCCTCTAAACTTTTTCACTAGCTTCTCACCTGGCCTAAAGAAATTGTTGAGACTGGTAAGGTCCGGTGTTCGGCTAGTTTTCTTATACTTTCTACCCTCAATTGACAGTCTCATCTCTTTAGCGATGACCTCCTCATTTATTTGAAAGTGTATGCCCCAACTGACACCTTCCTGTTACTCAAAGAGGACACAAATTGCTTGGAGATTTTCTCATCATGGCCTCTCTTCATTCTTTCCATGAAGGCCCAGATGCCACTATCTTTGCAGTAGTGGGTTACTAGGGGGTCTGAGCTGAATTCCTATTCTATTTTATCTGGCTCTTTGTGTAAAGTTTTGCCACCCATGACAACCAGAGTAGTATCCACCACATAAATCTTCTGAAAGTTGCAGAGCCGAGCTTCGCAAACCAAGGCATAAAATAGGGATTTTTGGGTTAACCATTTTATGAGAATTTTGTTCATAAAAGGCAGGGCTTGGGTGGTTTCTAGGTAGTCGAGTTTCGTACACCAAAATCCAGCGGATATCTAGGCGTAATAATTAGAAATTAAGCCATATTTACTCTTAGTGTCCTTGGTAATCAAAATTACCTGCTGATGTAGACAACTATCCTTCCACACATACTCACGCAAAAGGAAATTATAAACCTTTATAAGATTTTGTGCATACATAGTCATAACTATAGAAATCATCAAATTAAGCCAGCACAAAATGAAGGTGGGGCCCTCGACAATATTGGCGACAACTTGGCTCATTTCAAACATTGTTAGACTCATGCTTTTCTTGCTCAATCAGCCTTAGGGTTTCCTTTGGTAGCCCACTGACCTCCTCCCATTTAACCAGCCCAGCTTGGTTAAGCCCAATGGTAGCCATAGAATCTACTAACGCATTTCCTTCCCTGTAGGTATGGGAAATAGTTGTGTTTTGGAGGTTGTTGAGAAGCTCATGAATTTCCAATATTATGGTATTCACCACCCATCCAGTACTCGACCTCCATTAGATAGTGTCCACAATCACTTGGGAATCCCCCTCAATCATCAACAGTTTGATATTCATGGAGATGGAAAATTTTATACCCCATAGGAGAGTAGCTCATTCAGCTTGATTGACAGTACTATTTTTGAGCGGCCCAGCATAAGCCAAAAGGCAATCACCATTGTGGTCTCTTAGCACTCCATCCCATCCTGGGTAAGGTTATTCACTGCACCATCAAAGTTTAATTTGGTCCAGCCAATGTGGGGGCAACCCATCGAGTAGCATTCAGAGCCATCAATCTGGAGTTGTTGAACCTAGTGAAGCTAGTCAAAAAAATTGAATTATCAGTTGTTTTGATCTCTCGAAAGAAGGGGGTGCTGAGGGGAGTTTCCAGCTAGCCGATCCAAAATTCTCACATAGGATCTTGGTGCCCATATAGAGAGAGGCCTCAGGTGGGGAATCGGTCTCCCTGAAGATCCTGTTGTTCCTTTCTTTCCAAATAGTCCAATAGATGTGTGGGTGAAGAAGCCACCATAAGAGATAGAGGAGAGGGTGATTGGAGGGGGATCTCCAACTAGTGAACTGGTGGATATCAACTCCCAGGACCCAGGGGACCCCCAATTTTCCAATAACTCCCTGCCAAATACTAGAAGTGTATTCACAATGTATGAATAGGTAATTCATAGTTTCCTCCTCCTTTTTGCAGAGGACACATTTGTTGACCAGAGAGAACCCTCTTCTGATGAGGTTGTCATGAATTTAGACTTTACCATGCATAAGCATCCACCAGAAAAAAATTATTTTTAGAGTAAGGTGTAGAATTCACACCTTATTCCAATCGCTCAAATTATTATCTTCTTTCAAAAGGAGGTTGTAAGCAGTCTTAACTGAGAAGGTTCCCGCTTGGGTGGGGGCCCAAATGATAGAATCTTGGCCAACAATTCTAGGGATCCTGACATTCCCCAAGATTTCCATAAGCTCTTTAGCCAAGTGATCTAAATCCGGTCTATCCCTGACTTGAATAGCTATATCCTTCCATCTCCCTTCAGACATGTAGTTGGAGGCTTTGTTACCAAGGGTAGGTCTGAGGTAGTTCATAAGGGGGCCAAATCTTCCACTCAAGGTAGTACAATTCTAGATCCAAGAGTCATGCTAGAAATGGATGGATCTCCCATCTCCGAGCTACTAGAAGATACCTTTAGATAGCATGGTTTTGCATTTTCAAAAGTTTGCCCAAAGTTTGGAACCATTGGGGAGGTCATTATCCTAGTACATCATCCCATAAGGGTGTACTTGAAGGTACTTAGCTTCCATTATCCTGCAACAATCCACTTTCCTTTCAATGAGCTTCCAAGCCACTTTCGTGGTAAGGGACCTATTCAGAAGGCCAATTTGCCTAAGGCCCAAACCACCCAATCGTTTAGGAAGGAAAACCGTTTCCCAATTATCCAGGACATCCTCTTTTTCTCTTCAGAGCCCGCCCATAGAAAAGTTCTTTGTATCTTTTCTAGCCTATCTGCCATGTTGCTTCTAATCTTGAAAAGGGATAGAAAGTAGACAAGAATTCCTTGAAGAGTAGAATCCACCAGCTAGACTTTACTAGTGTTTCTCAGAATCTTCCCTTTCCATCCAGCAAGTTTTTTCTGAGTTCTTTCCAAGATGGAATTCTTGAACTCTTTGGAGACCTCTTTGATAGTGAGAGGGAGCCCTAGGTAAGTAGAGGGGAGCGAAGCAGACTGACATCCCAATATTTGGAGCACTCTGGTTTGGGTCTCAATGGGAGTGTTGAAGAAAAAAAGTCTACTTTTCTGGTAGTTGATGCACTATCCTGAGGCCATAGCATAATTCTCTAACAGGTACTTCCACTGTCTAGCTTTAATCACCGATGAGTACTCGAATAGGAAAGTATCATCCATAAATTGTTCCAAAATAGTTTGCTGCAGAATAGAAGATGGTTTGATTCCTTTTATTCTTCCCATGGAAGAGAGCATAGTCAGATTCCTTCTAAGAACTTCAGCCACCATAATAAATAAATAGGTTGAGAGAGGGTCACCCTATTGAAGACCTTTTTCAGGTTGGAAGAATTTTCCCGAAGAGTCATTGACCATAATAGAGAAGCTCACAGTTTGCGTACATTCTTGAATAATGTGAATAACTTTTTCTTTAAATCCCATTCTACTAAGAATTTTTTGAAGGAAGGACCAATTAACTTTATCATAAGCCTTAGAGATATCAAGTTTGAATGCTATACCTGGTGCCTTTCTCCTATCCATGGAGTGGATAATTTTGTGAGTGGATATGACCGCATCTAGGATCTTCTGTCTTGGGACAAAACCTTTTTGAGTAGGACTAATTAGTTTGTCCAGGAGGGGCTTCATTCTGTTGACTAGGATTTTAGTGAAGATCTTATGAAATGTGTCACATAGACTTATAGGTATGAACTCTGGCATAGAGGTAGGGTTGTGATTCTTAGGGACCAACACAATATAGGTCTTTTTATGGTGCTTTAGCAGTTTCCCCGTTCTGAAGAAGTCTCTGGCAGCACGGGAAACTTCTAATCCAACAATATCCCAATTTTCTTGAAAAAAAGACAGGGGGAAACCATTGGGTCCCGAAGCTTTATAGGCCCCCATAGAAAAGATAGAAGCTTTGACATCCTTATTAGAAACACGTTCAGTGAGATGATCATTATCACTATGAGTAACAACACATTGGATGTGGTCGAGAAGCTGATTCTGCACATTGACCGGGCATATATGTCCAACATTGGAGTATAATTCCCTAAAGTAGTTGGCCGCAACTTGGTTAATCTTGTCCTTCTCAGTAACTTCATTTCCCTTGTTGTCCCTGATTGCATTGATGGTGTTTCTTCTTTTGTGGTTACTAGTAGATCTATGAAAGAAGGCCCTATTTTTGTCTCCTTCGGTAAGCCACTGGATCTTGTATCGCTGCTTCCATAAGATTTCTTCTCTTTTCAGAGCTTCCTACCTCTTGTGCCTAGCCTTTTCTTCTTCCATTTGCAATTGGGGGTGTATATTCCCAGTGGCTAGCTGGGCTTGGAGGGAGTCCAAGGTACCCGTAAGCTCTTTCTTCTCCTTAAAGAAGTCATGAAAATTATGTTTACTCCAACCCTTAACCTCTCTTTTGATGATCTCCAATTTCTGGGCAATCTTGAACATGGCAGTGCCTTTGATAGGAGTGGCCCACCAGGCTTTCACTTGGTCTCTAAAAGAGGGGTGGGAGAACCACATAATTTCAAATCTAAAAGGGGTCGACCCAATTCTAGGGGAGTCAAACCAGCAGAGGAGGAGGGGGTTATGATCAAAGATGGTTTTGGGGAGGGAGGAAAAAGTGGAGGTCACACAAAGGTCCCAAGAGGAGGTGGCCAGGACCTGGTCAAGTCGCACTTGGATGAGATGGGAACCCTTTCGATTGTTGGACCAGGTGAAGGGATTACCTTTTAAATCAATGTCCAATAGACTAGAGCAGGAGATAAATTCCACAAGGTCTCCCATACTATCAGAGTAGTCGATTAAGCCACCACACTTTTTAGAGGGGTAAAGGGGGGTGTCAAAGTCGCTAGCCACCATAAAATTAGCGGAAGAGTCCCAATCCATACGATAGAGAACATCTTTCCAAAGGGACAACCTGCTAGTACGGGTATTAGGGAAAACAAATTGATCAAGTGCCAAACAATTTTTTTTTCTTGAAGGTAACATCAATGAAGTTTAGGGAGAAGGCTAGTGGTTCACCAACAACAGTGTTGGGGTTCTAGAGAGTGGCAATGCCCCTATAAGTACCTGAGGCTTTAGAGTAAAGAAACTCAGCACCTAGCCAGAGACTGCTAGCTAGGGAGGCAAAGTTATTGAAAGACATCTTAACTTCTTGGATAAGTAGAATATGTAGTTTATGAGTAGAAATGTATTGTTTAACAAAACTTTTATTGAGGGGGTTGTTAAGACCTCTAACATTCCAAGAAAGAAAAAATCATTTCTTATTTTTAAAACTTGTTTCTAAGGTTTGTTGCCTACCTGCCGCAACATCCCTTGTAGTCCCTCTTGACCTCTTGGCACATTCTGATGGCCTCCCTCTAGGTGTTTCCAGCCCCACATCAGCCTTTTTGGGCTTAGTTTTTTTTTTTTTGCGTTTTCCATTCTCCACCATTGTCCTCTCCATAATGATCTTCACCCGGGGAACTTGGTGAGGAAGGGTAGTTCTTTTCCTCTGACTGTAGAGGAAGTTTTGAAGTAGCCTTAGGGGACTTTAGTTTGAGTGAGACTACTATGGCAGGTTGTTCCAACTCAGCTTGGCTGATCACACTTATCTCCGGGGTAGCCACCGGGGGGTTCTCCAAAGATACCACCACCAGAGGTGAATTCGAAACCTTATATTCAGGGAGCATCATGTCGTTCTCTAGGGGGGAGACTATCTCACCCTCTTCCATCTCTGGGTTATCCAGTTATGGGTTTTCCAACACTTCAGCCATCGGGGGGGGGGGGGGGCTAGTCTTCTCTCTCTCTTCGCCTTCTATCATGGGTGGCTCCTCGGAGATTCCCTTATCCTTATTTTTATTTTTTGCTCCAGGAAGAGAGGATTTTCATGCTTCACTGGTGTAGCCCCTAGATTTACATTTCTGGCAGAAGAGAGTGGCATTCTCATACACCAGAGCTTGGGTCCATCTACCCAACTTAGATTTCAATATAACAAAGTTGGGGAGGGTTTTATTCAGAGTAACATTAATGCGGAACCTTGTAAACACCAATAGAGACTTAAAGTGGGTTACCTAATCCGCCATAATAAAAGTGCCAAAGGAGTCCCTAATCCACCTGAACACTTGTTCATCCCAGTATTCAAGCGGAAGACCAGGGAGGCAAACCCAAATAGGAGCCATCCTACTTAGTTCAGTCACTGGATTGAACCTTGGTTTCCACTTCGCCAGGGCGAGGAAGTGCTTACCATATACCTAGGAGCCCAACAAAATAAAGGCCATATCCTCGAGAGTGTTGAACTTGAAGAGGAAGAGCTCGCCAGACATAGTAGAGACTAAGATAGATCCCTTAATCTTCCATTGGGTAGTCACCCATTTCCTGACCATTTCAATGGTAGGTCGGAAGTTGAAGAACCAACCCACCAGTGCCAGCTGAAAATCCACCATAGTCATGTTCACCATAGAGTCGGGGAGCGAGAGTTCAGCGCCTTCCTCGGTCTGAATGAAGTCCACCAGGAGAGATTCCAGAGTATTTTGGGCCTCGCCAATGAAAGATCCTTTTCAACTAAACTTTGGTGGGGATGAAGGGGCGACAGAAGAGGACGCCTGTTGGGGTCCCTCCGTTGACTCTTTCGCGTCCTGGCCCATGCCAGAGGTAGCAGTCTCGGGACCAACATGGGGTCCAGTTTGGGGACCTGCAAGGGGGGAAGATCCCCTCCAAGGGAGGCGGGCATGGGAACCTTTGGTTTGAATTCGAAACTTGGTTTTTAATATATAGTTATAATCATTAGAATTGCATAATTAGACATGAGTCAAGAATTAAAATAATAATTTTTAGATAATTTTTCTTAAGATAATTATTTTAAACATAAAAGATAAATTTTAATGATTGGCATTTTGAAAGTACATAGGAATTAAAATTTAAATACAAATTGTATAACAATCATACATTAATAATTTAGAATTTTATGAGATCAATCTTTTAACTTATAAAAATGGGTCTTTAATTCTGACACATCTTTTAAAAAGTTAATAAATAATTATAATCATTGATGAATCATTATAATAGAACGACGAGACATGAATCAATAATTCAAAAAATTACTTTTTAGATAACATTTCGTCATATAATTTATTTTAAAAAAAGACAAATTGCAATGATATATATTTAGAAGTGACAAATAAATAAAAATCCAAAATAGGAATTATATAAAATTCATGTACATTTATAATTTAGAAGTTTACAAGAGAATTTTTTAACCTATAAAATATTGTGCAGTCTTTAATTTTCACTCGTGAAGAAGAGAAGAAAACAAGAGAAGAGAATTAAAAAATAATAATAATAAAAATTGATTGATAAACTAGAATTAATAATAACATTTTTTAATGAATAGATCATTTTTATAATATAATAATTAAAGTTACACGTTTCACAAAAAAGGTAGGACATATAGTTATTCTATGAGAGTCACTGGCACAGAGTTCGAAATTTCAACCGAAAGTCATAAACATAGACAGAACCCTGAAACAACAACCTGCTTAAGTGGTTGCCGTGGCTAGCTTTAGCTATTTCTCCCAGCAGGAAGGAGAATGAAGAAGGCCGGTCCATGATAATAACTTTGATTAATAATAATATTAATAAAAACATTTTACAACAAGCAACAATAATAGCTGTTTCTATTGAGACTTTTAATTTAGAAATGCAATAACTTCAGATCATAAGATTTTATTATAACCCATATGAATACTGTTAGCTTCTACATACGATTGCGTACAAAACATTTCAGATTACCTCTGAGAGATGACTGCACATAATCATATCACAAGCTGCAGAGCTAGTTGATACATAGTAGAAGGAACAGTACGGAGAGGCTAATTGATCTTTTAATGTCAACGAAGCAAACCAGACTGAAATGCAACCCCAGTGGAAGGCAACCAGGAATTCCCAGATATAAACTCTGCCACAGTGAATTTACTGGCCTCTGCTGCATCCGTAATCACATGAAACGTAGGCCACGTCACACGCCTGGAAATCCCCGCTCCCGGCCCAGAATTCATGTATTCTGCAAAGTAGAGAGTCTTCAATCCATAACTCCCAATCCACACCGTCCAACCGCCAGGATCGATATTAGCGTCCAAGAACGACTGCATGACGACTGTGCGAGAGTAGGGCATCCACGGCCTACCCAGAAACGTCTGAATCGACTCCGCCGAAACCTGGCAGTTGTGGATCGAGAAGCCCGTGTTCTGGTTCGGATCGCTTCTTCCCTGTGCCGTAATCACATTGGGCTTCTTTTGCCTCTTCCGAGACAATATGTTGCAGCTCTGAAACACGGCGGAGGCGTCGCCGAAGATGAAATCCACGGTGCCGGAAATGTCACATTCTCTGTAGAATTGGCGTTGGGAGTAGGCGTACAGTGTGTCTTGGTAGCTTTTTATACTGCAGCGGTAAAATACTGAGCGATCTGATGATACCTGAAGCGCAACAGATTGCCCTGCGGTTGCTCCTGCTGTGTTCTCGAACCCCATATCTCGCGCAATGAAGCCTTTTCCTGTAGCAGCTGCACCCACCAACAGAAAAATGTTTGAATCAGAGTAGCAGTAATGAGGGAAACTTAATGTTTAACATGCTCAAGTTAAAGTAGTATTGTGTGGAAGTTTATAGTTAAATATGTTTGAATTAGAGTAGTATTGGAATGAGGGATTTCTTGAAAGGTGATGATTCATTCTTGTAAGAATATTCGATGGTTAGATGCATTTGAATTGAAGTTATCAAGGGAAGTTCGACAATTTAACATGTTTCAATCTTAGAACTGAAAGAAACTTCATATTTAAATATGGTTAAGTCGAAGTAGTATTCATTATATACTTGAATTAGAGAAAAATTGAAATGGGTGAAATGACGTTTCAGCTTTGTAAGCATCACCTAGACATAATGAATACAAAATAGACCATTCATTTTCATAAAACATGCATATAAAATGATGAATTTGACTCAGAAACTGATGAGTTAAAATCTTTCAGAATAGAAAAATCTATTTCTATACCTAATAAAGTATATTATAATCATTTGACGATCCCCTCTATAGCTAGTAAAGAAATAAATTATTCTCTGGGAAAACTTTTAAAAAGTAAAGACAGAAAGTAGGAGAACCACTATACCAAAAGTAGAATTCAGTCGAATTCTACAAATTGACATGTTTGAATTAGAATACTATTGAAATGAGTGAAATGATACTTTACCTTTATAAGAATCATCTAAGTGAATGGATACAAAATACACATTCATTTTTATAAAAGACAGTCATTATGAGTGAAATAATACTTTACCTTTATAAGCATCATCTAAATGGGATTGCAAGTAAAGTGGGTCATCTAAATGGGGTTGGAAGCAGAGTGGGTCATCTAAAAGGGGTTGCAAGTAGAGTGGGTTTAACCATGGAGGAAACTCCATAGTTAAGTGCGCTCGAGCTGGAGTAGTACTGGGATGGGTGACCTTCCGAGAAGTCCTGGTGCTTCACCTCTGTTAGCATTACCTAGATCCAATGAGTGCTAAGTGTTCATTTCATTCTCATAAGAGATGGGTTCGTATGAACTACTACTCATGAAACATGGGTCAATAAATTTGCCTCAAAAAATTACAATTGAATTATGATAACAATATTACAATTTAACTTGCTGTAAAAAATATCTACTACTTATCAAAAACAACGATTATAAGCAAAGACAACGATATTAATTAACAAATTTGACTGAAAACTGGACAGCCAGACTGAAACATCTATTTCTATGGCTGATGAAGTAAGATGACTCTAATCATTTAATAATCCCCTCCACGTACACGTGTTTTGACATTACCCAGAAAAGAAAAAAATTAGTCCCTGGGAAAACTTATAAAAAAAGTGAAGAGAGATAGCAAGGAAAACCACTGTACCGAACGTAGCTACAGACACTGAGCCATGATTGGATCCCGTAACAATCGTAGCGTATTTCCCATCACCAACCAGCATGATATTGTCTTTGTACACCTTCACCGATTCTGCGTAAACTCCAGCTTTCACATGGATAACGTACCGCCCATTACTCCAACTGGGTGCAGCTTTAATCGCCTCTGAGATGCTCCTGTAATTCCCCGTCCCGTCTTTCGCCACCACCGCATTCGCTCTCACGCCGCCCGTCGTCTGAAGAAGCCGCCTCTCATTTGAAGACATCCAACTGGGGAAATTCAAATCACCGTCCTCTAAAAGGCGGCGCTTGTTCTGGCCGGGAGAAGGAATCGCCACGGGAAGACTGTTCACAATTGCAAGCGAATTACTGACCATTTTTGAAACATTTCTTACAGATTCCGCATAATTAATGTCTTCAACTCCTTTGAATCCTTGAATGCACGTGACTTGATCAGTAAGAGAAGCGCTGAGCCATGTCTGCACGTCCTCCGCCTGCGCTTTCTTCCACTCTCCCGATTTTCTCAGCAATATCAACGTCTCGTTCAACTGCTGCACTGTATATCTGAACAGTATCTCACAATCTTTAATTGCAGCGTGCTTCATTTCACCATCCGAGCTCAGCAACACTGACTGAGAGGAAGCTAAAACGCTCAGTTTTTTAACTTCATCGAGGCTGACCTTAACTGAAACTATGGCCATGTCCTTCACAACACTCCCCGATTTCAAAGATGCTTCATAAAATTGAGGTTGCAGGGTCGAGGCACAGACTTCTGGGTAAAGCGTGGTATTGCATGCAGACTTCAAAAAGTTAGGGCTCATTCTCAAACTCTCTCCCTTAATGTGCCCTGCACCACACGCAAAGAGAGCGAAGATTAAGAAGAGAACACCAAGAGGCTGGCTAATCATTTTCATCTCTACTCGAAACCCAACAAACTATAATGGAATGCTTCTGCAGGCAATGTAAGCAAACCCAACAAAATGTAAGGAATAAAATTTTCTGTAGGCTTTGCGTCCTTAAGTAGGAATTGGGCACTATATATAACTGAAGAATTGAATAGATGATTCTGTGATTAGTAGCCGTGTGGGCTATCTGATCAGGTAGCAAGATTCAGACGATAAATTCGTATCGTACATTTTTTACTGTTGCCAATTGTTACGAGTTAGAAAAGAAGGCAGGCTACGGAAAAACACTACGGTACACGGTCGACTGCTCACCATACCAGTGGGTCCCGATTTCCCATTATAATGAGCTCTGGGAGCATGATGCTCACTGTTGTTGAGAGATGCTCGCTAAAAGATGTGGGCCTTTTAATGGACCCCGAGTTGACTGACTAAATCGACACATTCCGCCAAGTCGATAAAGTAGCCACTAATTTCCCAAGGTGATGTACAAACGTAATACAATGGATTGGGATGCTTTCCCTCATGAAGGACAGATTCACTCATCTTTTAAGCCGTCTGGTGCATGGCATACGCAATGCTCGATATAGTCAATTCTGGAACATGCTGCAATTTTGGAAGATACATATTCTCAAAACGATATCCGGAATATGTGTTGGAATCATTTGGTATATCCGGAAGATGACTGAGAAGATGTATTTTTCGCGTTCGGGTGCAACAAACTAGAATTGGAATATGCATTGAATAAAAATTTGATTTAATTTATTTAATTGTTTTATTGTTTAATTTAATTTGTTTTTTACATTTTCTAGGCGTTTTTGAATATTTATTTTATTTTTCTATCAACATTAATTTTATAATATTTTGAAATAAAATTATGTTTATAAGTTTTTTAAAATTTTAACATTTTGTATACATTTTTTGTGATTTTTTCAAATGTAATTATGTTTTTCAAATTTTGTAGGCATTTTTGAATATTTATTTTATTTTTTTATCAAAATTAATTTTTTAATATTTTGAAATAAAATTTTGTTTATAAGTTTTTTTAAAAATTAACATTTTGTATAACTTTTTAAATTTTTTTTCAAATGTAATTATGTTTTTGACATGGCGTTTTTGAATATTTATTTTATTTTTCTATCAAGGTTAATTTTATAATCTTTTGAAATAAAAGTATGTTTATAAGTTTTAAAAAAAATTAACATTTTGTATAACTTTAAAAAAAAATAAAAATTCTTATACAAATTTATGAAATAACATACTCCAAAATACACAAGTCATCATTGTAAACAAATCATTCATTTTATTATTTATTTTTTTCAAAATGTTGCCAACCCGACTCAATAGGAGCACCGGTAGGAAAGAGCCGGGTGAAGAAAACCTCTGGTCTAGCCCCAAAACATAAGATTACAATTTGGATGAGGCATTCCTCATTAGCAGATATGAAATTACAACTTGAATTAGGCATTCCTCATTACATAATGCAGATATGAAATTACAACTTGAATGAGGCATTCCTCATTACATAATGCAGATATGAAATTACAACTTAATGAGGCATTCCTCATTTACATAATGCAGATACAATGTTATAATCTGATGAGTCTTTGACGCTCTCTCATGCCCGAACTTGTGTTTTTGTCTGTGGACACTACATACATAGAGCATACGACTGCTTTGTGCTTTTGTTAGTACACCAATGAAGTACATTCAGCAAACCTGGGTTAGAATTCTACAAAGCAATAACCAAGAAAACACTAATGTTAAATCATGTGACTAATAGCAGATTGGGGCTCACCTGAGCCATAAACATGAAGAATTATTATAAAAAAAGATGGAAACCATATATATGTGCACTTGATGCAAAGAGAAGTTATGTCATATCCATATTAAAATGCTAGTTACAATATGAAAATACTAAATTGACTAATTCATGAGCTCATCTCTGCATATGGTCGAAACAAAGATATGCAATTACAATACAGAGAAGGCATCGTAAAAATATAATTTTTGCATTTGCCCTAGCCTGACACATTTTACACTCAAATCCTTCATCGTGGATAAGTGGAGATGGGAAGGTCGATGCAGATGAGTTGTCATCGACCCAACTAAAATATCCATAGCCATTATTTCCTTGTGATGCCCAATCTACATTAGTTCTTATAATATAATGAATAATATTTACATTACAAACATTAAATATATACACATTAGCAACCTTTTTCCTATTCGGGTAGCACCAAAATTGTCCTCCAGGGTTAGTTTATGTTCGTGAAGTCCTCAACACGCATTGTCCACCACCACATTGACAGTTTGGCACATTGAGAAGAGCCATCGAGCCTATATCAATAATGCACTGCACCATCTTTACTATATTTATTACATAAATATTCTAACATATAATGCAATACAAATAATACACATAATTATATCAAAAGAATACAAATAATGCAACTTTCTACATTTACAAAGTCTATTAGACTCATACTTGAGAGTTCATGAGCCACAACAATCCGAAAATTAAACAAAATTCATTGAGAAAAACAAAAAGTGGCAAGGCTGATTCAACCATAATTAGTTATGATATATTGTAGTGTTGTCGTGTTATATTTAATGTTCTCATGTTATATTTAATATTGTGATGTTATCAACATTTCATTATGACATATTTAGAGCTGTCAAAACAAGTGCAAAACATGGATGTTGAGGTTGAAGTGATCCATCCAGCTTATTCTTGCAAGAAGGTATTCTGGACAAAAGATTACTTTCTTGATTGATTGGTTTGACCCACAAATTACAGACTTGGGAGTTTGAGGGATTGTTCATTGTTTAAGACAACATGATAATGTACAGTCAGTGTAACATGGATCAGTACCAATACCAATACTTCAATACCAAATGAGGACATCTCACAGTGACTGTCCCTTGTGTAATTGCCACTTGAATGTATTGGTATTGGACCATGCAAATATGGGCTCATTGCCACTTG
Organism: Chamaecyparis obtusa; assembly: GCA_027943335.1. Taxonomy (NCBI): domain Eukaryota; kingdom Viridiplantae; phylum Streptophyta; class Pinopsida; order Cupressales; family Cupressaceae; genus Chamaecyparis; species Chamaecyparis obtusa. Next base: position 890,038 of record BSBK01002239.1, read on the forward strand.
AATGTATTGGTATTGGTACTGATCCATGTAACATTGACTACACATTATCATGTTGTCTTTACAGTGACTGTCCTCATTTGTGACTATCCTTGTCACAAATGAGGACATCTCAGTGACTGTCCCTTGTGTAATTGCCACTTGAATGTATTGGTATTGGTACTTATCCATGTTACACTGACTGTACATTATCATGTTGTCTTCACAGTGACTATCCTCATTTGTGACTGTCCTTGTCACAAATGAGGACATCTCACAGTGAATCAACCTGAGTGCAAGGGTGATTCACTAGTTTAAGATTGTTCATTCTTAAACTAGTGAATCAGCCTTGCACTCAAAAATAGCAAAAATTATGTTCAACCATAAGCCTTAAACAATGAACAATCCCTCAAACTCCCAAGTCTGTAATTTATGGGTCAAACCAATCAATCAAGAAAGTAATCATGTCAATATAATGGACAAATATATCAAAGGAATGATATATTTGTCCATTATATCATCCTTCTCCAATACATCAGCCTTCTCCAAGTACTTGAAAAACTTACAGTTCAACTTCATTTCAGCAAAGACAGCAGATGTGCAACCACTGATGCTAAAATGTCTACTAGAAGAGGTAGTAGCAATAAATTTTGCAGTCCAGCTGCATCACATACTAGTGCAGGAGCACCAAGGTCACAAGTAGGAGTTAGGAAGAGCACTAGGATCACAGATGGGTCCTTGGGAGGAATTGAAGACCAATGGCCTTCAAAGGTCATTAAAATATGTAATGAGACCAATCATGGTCATGTAATGTGGTTTTGATCATAAATTGATCTTATTGTAATCAAAAGTCTAAATGTAAGCCTAATGGCAATGATAAGCTACTTAGGGATCACTAGGAAGGGATTATGGTTTGATCCTAGGTTAGGGGATTGGGAAATGATTAATAATGGTCTTAAAAAGATGTAATGAGGCTATGCAAGCCTTTCAATGATGTTAGAAGCATTAAATGTGCAAAGTCTTGTAAGTTGCCAGTATTGGCAATATAAGCCAAGCAAAGGCTTAGTTGGGGTTATAGGTTAGTATTGATTTACAAAGGTTGTTTCTAAACCTTCTAACAGTCATTATAAGAGGAATTAGTCATGTTGTCAAGTTGAAAACATAGGTTATCAACTTGACAACACATTTTCTTCATATTTTGTTTAGACTGTTAGTTTAGGGACAATTTGAATTAGTTTTTGGTAGTTTGAATTGGTTGTAGTCGGTTGATTAGAGTTGAGGGTCCATTTTGGGGGGATCCACATGAGTGAAGAGAGAGAGATCATAATGAATATGTAATGGCACGAAGTGAAAGGTTTTTGAATCAATAAAAAGTTAATTCTTTGCATTTTATAATTCACTGTCATGTGAGTACAGTGGAAATACCAGTAGGTTTAAATGATTGAATACATGTGATCATTGCTTGGTAGTGATATAGGAACATTTTCCTAGCATTATATTTTTTTTTTTATGCAAACACTTCATTGTTTTTATTGGTTGTAAACACCAAGGATTAGTCTGGTGTAGGGACTGTGACCGGTTAAAGGGTATAGTCAGCGAATTAAGACTTGAATCCTTTATAATGTAAAGGTACTCCCACCCCCATGACCAATTTAGTTTTTTGGGAGATGCCTTAGTATTTTTCCTGTATCATATGTGGTCTTGAATGCAAGGAAGGGCTCCAAAAGGTGAGAAGGAATAGTGGCAGGCTTGGTGAAACATACACTGGAGAATGCACTTGAAGAACACTAGTTATGGCTGGAAGTGATCCAATAAATGCATAGGGTATGTGATAGTTTAAATGACCTATATGGATGTAGGGAAAGGTGTTGGAAACATATTATAAGACTGTTTAGGGTCATAGAGACCTAGAAGCAAGTGGGTGATAGGGTTGCTTTGTTAGGAGGGGCTAATAAGGCCTAGTTGAAAGAGGGGGAGGGTGCATAAAGTCTGCACTAGTTTTGGGCTTGGCCAATTCCCAAGCTCATTATGGCTGAGGGAAGACCTCAATATGCAAGCTTGGGAATAGTGAGAGTAAAATAGAAGTTGGAAAATGCTCTGGTGCAGCCTAAGCAAGAATAGAATCAACCCAAAAAGGGCAAGCATGTTTCCAAAAAGTTCTAGTCATCATGAGAATCTTCAACATGCATCTCAAGCTTCAGGGCACCTTGAACCTAAATGATTGCCATCCAATATAAAATCCTAAAACAAATGACGAATTGTGTTTTCAACTATGACTGTAAATTCTTTGTCCATGTTCATCTAATTTATCATAATTCATATATCTGTTCCTAGATCGATGCCATCCACTTGGGTGAGATCTCAAGGGTATTGCATGGAATCAGGATACATTCAAATTAATAGATTGATGTCATGTACTTAACCTCAAGAAGTGAAGCATGAGACCAGAGGAGAAACCTGAAGGTCTGAAGCCCAAAATCCTAAATAGGAAATTATTTTATTGATGTACTCATCTTAGGTGAAGCACTGGAGGAGTTATATCAGAAGTCAAACAATCCACTTCTAATGAAAAGACAATAGCAGATCGGAAAACTAAAGAATACACCAGAAAATTTAGGAGAATGTGGGTTTTTGTTTTATAAATGATAATAAAATACTATTATTTGAGCAATTGCATGACAACATGACCAAAAATATGGTCATATGTCAAGTCTAATTGTTAATATGTTAAAGATGTTTGTATGTTAAACATCACATCATAGTGATTATTTTAAATTCACTATGTCATAACTCACAGCTTGGCAAATGCATATTGGGCAAACTAATGGACATGCTTGAATAAACATGAGACCTAAGATGACAAATGTATAGTTACAGAAGTGTTAATGAACAAATTTATAGATGAGATAAGCAGTCATGGATAAATCTGCAAATCTGGGAATATGCTAATTGAAAAGAAACTGATAGTTTGATTAATCTAAGGAATGAATGATTTATAATTAGATACATAACAGAGTACATAATCAGATACATCTATCAAGGCCAAAACTCAACCTTAGAATGCTAATTAAAAATAGTAGATTAAATCCATAATTCTAATTAAATCCATCACAAGATCAGATTTTAAAAATAGAAGATTAAATCCATAAGTCTGATTGTTTTAATATGAAACATTAGTTTTGATTTGAAACATGGATCAAATAAACATGGATCAACTAAAGTCCTCCAAACTTCCGTCTAATATATCTGACTCTCTCCCCTTCAGTCATTGTCAAGAACCCTACGACTGCTGAAGTATCATGCAAAAGAGTATCATATGCATCAAGCATAGTACCCTCGCTAAGGTCAGAGATTGCTTTAAGTGCTTTATACATATCCGCTGCATAAGTTTTCATTCTAGATGATATTCTATCCACTTTCAGAGGCTCTATAAAGCTTGCAGACATATCTTTGATCACTTCACAAATCGAATACAAGTAACCTACAATGCTTCCCCTCTTCCTCTTTGTCCTCCTTGACGATGATGAAGGGTTGTCTTTGCCACTTGCACTAGATTGGTTCGATGGCTATGTATCCATACTATAACTAGCCAAATTAGCAACAGTCTCAAAAGATGCAGTATCGATACCTTGATAAGTGAAATCTTCCTCATCATTGAAATCTTCCTCTGTCTCTTGAGCTATTGCAGATGCAGTGCCCTCAGCTATGTCATTCCCAACAATATAGGATAATTCATTGTAGTATTGGAACGGCTGCCTCTTATACATTTTGGCATTTTTAAATTCCTTTCTCTGCATGATGGCATAACAATTGAATTCATTAGTTGTCTTTCATTACTTAAAAAGATATATTCAACTTAAAAGTAGATTTTAAGACCATGTTACCTTCAACAACTCATCCCAAACACTATCATCGACATCCATAGTTTGGGTACTCTCATTCTATGCCAAGCCGCTTGTATTCCTCAACTCTTTCATTACCTTGTAGCCTTTCTTCCAAGTTTTCAACTTGTTCTTGAAGTTATCCTTTGATAGCTTCATTTTCAACTTGTTATTGAACCTCCTTTCAATGGCGGTCCAAGACTCTTTCTTGAAACCACCGTCAACTTTTTTACCAAGCTACACTTGCTCCTGTAGCAAGTCTAGCAACTTGCGTTCCATTTCTTTTGTCTAGAATACCTTCTTGGAAGAAGAAGTTGGATGTATCACTTCAACCTCAACATCCATGTTCATCAGTACATTCTGTAGACATACTTGAGGCACGCACAACATGAGTTTCCCACTTCTTTTGACATCACTAAATATGTCATAATGCAATGTTGATGATCAAATCTAAATCTAAGTTAGGGTGAAAGATCAATTACAATGTAAACAGATGCAAAGAGGCATATACGTAGATGTAAACATTAAATATAACAAAATTAAACATAACATGAAAATATTAAATATAACATGAGAACATTAAATATAACATTGAATATAACATGACGACTCTACAATATGTCATAATGCAATGTTGATGATCAGATCTAAATCTAAGTTGGGGAGGACAACTTGTCAATTGCAATGTAAATAGATGCAAAGAGGCATATACATAGATGTAAACATTAAATATAACAACATTAAACATAACATGAAAATATTAAATATAACATGAGAACATTAAATATAACATTGAATATAACACAACAACTCTACAATATGTCATAACACAATGTTGATGATCATATCTAAATCTAAGTTAGGGATGACTTGTCAATTGCAATGTAAACAGATGCAAACATACATATACGCAGATGTAAACATTAAATATAACATTAAACATAACATGACAATATTAAATATAACATGACAACATTAAATATAATAACATTGAATATAACATGACAACACTACATATGTCATAATGGCTTTAATATATAATACCAGTTCATGAAATTTATGAAATCTAACATTAAAGTTTAAACATTGCCATAGTAGTTATTCAATCGACTAAGAGCGAGATCTATAGTCTTCCCACATCCTTCTTGCTATTTCATCTCGAAATTTCCCCCAATAATCTCTTTCACACTGGCTCAACCCATATGTCTCAAGCACTGGTACATCTATCCGATCACAACCATCTTCCTCTTCAAATTATACCTTGGATGGAAGGCATTCCTCTATCGTAATGAAGTTGTGAAGTATGCAACATGCCAAAATAATCCTTGTTTGTGTCTTGATTTGATAAGACATCGCATGCTTCAAGATAGGAAAACGCTGCTTCAAAATCCCAAATGTACGCTCTATTACATTCTTGAGCGAGGAGTCTTGATGATTAAACAACTCTTCTAGGGTGTTTATTGGGTTTTCTCTTGAAAACTCCTTTAGGTGGTAGTGCATGCACCAATAAGGGGTGAGAAATCTAGGTACGTTTGGATATCCAACATCGACCAAATAATATTTACCTAAACAAAACAAATTGTCATTGTTATAACGTTGTCTTATTTTTCGTAGGCTTCAGTAATATAATCATATTTTACAAACTTGGGGGAATTACTAGTTCATCTGCTCTAGATAGAGCTGAAGATAGAACACGGCTATCTGCAGAAAACCCTTCCCAACTAGCAAGGATGTATTGAAACTTATAATCAAATGAGCTCACTCCCATAACATTCTGTGACAAGTTGCCTTTTCTATCATGATATTTAGGTTGCACGTTGACATCCACAGTGACTAGTATATGGGATCCTTCAATTGCTCCCACATAGTCCTGTAGTTAGAAAAATCATAATCTAATGAACACACAATAATAGGATTACAACTCAATCAAAAAAATTTGATCCACTGGGAGATATACCTTGAAGTATGGATCAAAATAGGTCTTCCCATTGATTTCCCAAGGAGTGTTTGGACTAGGGGGTATAAAATAATCCGAATGGAGTGCTAAGATAGCCTTCAAGACCTTGTGGAAGTATCAACTTACCATCTCTCTAGAGTGCCCAAAGTTATGGGAAATCTTACGATTCCTTAGATTGTGGCCAAGAGTATGGAGGAACATGACTAATTGTTCTTCTAACGCGAGGATTTTTGTATCTCTGATGCTTTCCTTTTGCCTTAAAATATTGGCTAGTTTAAATAAGGATCGTCTACTCATGCATAGTTGGTCAAAGCAATCTATCTCATTGGAGTTGATAATACACTTATAAAAAGGAATTACATCTCTTTTTCACTTACGCATATTTCAACTACCTTCTTTTACAAACATTGCTATGGTTGCGACAAGGGTGGTAAGAAGAACTACAACAACACGCAAGAGTCTTCTCCTCCTCATAAATTGTCCTTCAAGTTCAATATCATCAGTGAGATCTATCAATTACCTAAACATACGAACAAAACAATCACCAAACAACATAAGAAAATACCTAACTATAATGCATAATCAGTGAATAGAGTTGTAGGTTGAGTATACAACATATGTAGACAAGAAAGGGAATATGGTATCTACTGATTTGGTTGATGATGAAAGTAATTAACATCAAGAGAAAGTACCATAGAATAATGTAAGTGACCATAAATTAATTGAGAAAAAAATAACTTTATTCAGTTCATACTTTGCCTACTGACAAGGATAGTCACAAATGAGGATAGTCATAAGTGGTTGAATGACCACAGAATTATATGGGCTATGTGACTATCCTCATTCAACCACTTATGACTGTCCTCATTCAACCACTTATGACTTTCCTCATATGGGCTATGTGGTTGAATAATTCTATTGCGACCATATTGTAATGAGGACAGTCATAAGTGGTTGATTGACCACAGACTTATAAACTATCTTCAAGTGAAACTGGTGTTATATATCATAGCATGTTTATGAGACTACAAGTTAACATGGTTTAGTACCAATACCAATACTTCAATACCAATACATTCAAGTGGCAATGAGCCCATATTTGCATGGTAACAGTGACTGTAAATGTGTAACAGTGACTGTGACTGTAAATGTGACTATGACTGTGACTGTGAATGTGTTCTTGATGTGCATCGAATTTAGCTATATTGGTATTTAATCTAAAACCCATCCTCATCATATCACTATTCAATGGAAGGTTAAATTCATGGGGAATGTCATCGTGTATTTGATCCTCTCTATTAGAAGTACCATCTACATGCACATCCCCTTTTTTGTTTATATCCTCATTTGTTTCTAGATTTTTAATGATAATATCCATATCTACTGAGATAATAACATCATAAAATGATAAAAAATCCTCCTCTATCCCTACAAAATTACCCAAATGATTGCCAATCTCTTTCAAGATTTCAAAATGCATCAATTCCAAAGGTAAAATAGAGTCATGGCTCTATCAAAATAGTGATGGGATCAATTTTGAGAAATTCAAGAAGGTATACAAGCTTGAAAGAGACTGTGATGGTCAAAGTGCATGTGTTCAAAGCAATATTGAAGATAGAAGGACAATGAAGAACATGCAAGGGAATGAAAATTCAATAACCAATGAGTGAAGACAACAGAAATGAAAAGACATGAGGCTATGAATGACAAAAAGAAGGTGCATATGACCAGATGAATATGAACCAAAACAAAGGCCTTGTAGTAGTGAATAAGCACAGTAATTGGATAGTGGTCTTTTATGGTAAAACTGTCATCAATAACAATGAAATGATAGTGATCAAGTATTAGTGACCATCTTGAAGTTTCAAACCAGTTTGGTAGTACATGATCTTACCCGACTTGCTAACTATAAAGACTTTAAAAGGGACCTTTATATGTAGCCAACTTTCTCATTCGACCGATACTCCAAAATGAAAAACAGTTCATAACAAATTATATATAAAATTGAGGATGCTCGACTGAATTAGATGTCTCTCTATTAATAAAGTTACTATGACAATATTCTCTACCATAGTTCTAAAATGTAATTATTTTGCATAAATAGGAAAGAAAAGATGTAATTACATCACCAGATATTGATCTACACAAAAATATATATCAAATAAATTTGGATCAAAGGGAACACTAAATTGATGAAATGACCTAGGGGCGATGTCTTTTTCTACTTCACTAAGACACAAAGTTTGAATTCTTTTCTATAGGAAATGATCAAGAATGACTAGTTGGAAATTAATTGGCTTGGGCTAATCATAAAATTTGAGTTTTCAAACATGAGAGTAAAATTTGTTCTATAACTAAACTAAGTCATTTATGTGCTTGAGAATTTGATTTGAATATAAGAATTGATAAATGAAGAGTTGAAAATATTAAGGAGATGTTAATTCAATTTTAAAGGTCAACTAAAAAGGGATCAAGAGGAGTGCTAAATCAATTAAAATTGGAGCACATGGAACACTGATATGATTTGATATGATATGATTTGATTTTTAGGATTTAGCTGCTTAGTTTTGAGTCAATCTACACTGACTCATGAAATATGGGTGAGTGGAGATAATAATCATTATAAAAAATAATAATAATCAATCTACACTGACTCGTGAAATATGGGTGAGTCAATCTACACTGATAGTAAATAATAATCATTATAAAAAATGTCAATAATGAGCATACTGATCTGAAGATATTTATAGGCAAAAGCTACTAGAAGTGATCAATTCTGGGAAGCATAAAACATGTCAGACCTCTAACTTTGATGTCCATTAGAGGCAAGGAGTATCTACATTGTTTAAAACTAAATTTCTGATGTATTCTGAAATTGAAGGATTAATATAAATCAGGATATATGAGTAAGAGGCCCAGTTATATTTATTATTCTATTATGACTAGTTAGACATCTGTGAATTGTAAGACTGGTTTCATGAAAAAGAATACCTGCTTATCTTTGAGAGCAAGTAATGAAATTATTGTTTACTGATCTAATAGCTTGAGGTGCAATTATTTTAAACTGGTGATTTTCAGTGAATAAATCAGTCTTCTGTTTAGATTTCTTATTATTCCAATCCATGTCTACTTTCAATAGCTTGGTGTTTGTTGGTTCGAAAGGGGACATTTCATGTTGCTTATATACCAAAATAAAATGTCAAATAATGACATTAATATTCCATATGAGACAACATAAAACACAAAAGGTAAAGAATGAATTTCCTCTATTCACACAAGGGAGTCTCAAATGCCCACGAAGCATGCTAACTAGGCTGCAACATAATTACCTTCCCTTAGATGACTGTATTACAAAACAATATTTCAAATTATGAAGTACTTATCCCATATAAAATTGTGTATGAAACATAAAAGGTGAATAGTTAAGCTCCTCTATTTGCACATGGGGACCTGAAACACCCATAAAGCATGCTAGCTCAGATGTAACATGAAAATTACCTCCCCTTGATCCCACACCAGAACAAAATGTCAAATTATGAAATGGCTATTCAATATGGTAATTTAAATTTTTTTCTTGCAGCCTAGCTACTATGTTTGAATGCCCAAGAAGCATGCTAGCTAGGCTGCAAGAAAAAAAATTTAAATTACCATCCCTTTACTTAACTGCATACTAGAACAATATGCCAAATTATGAAATGCATATTCCATATGAAACAGGGAAAAAGACATAAAAGGTGAAGAGTAAAGCTCCTCTATTTGCACATGGGGTCTAAAATGCTCATGAGGCATGTTGGCCACACTGCAAAAATAAACAAATTCCTTCCATTACTTACCATATACCAGGAAAATATGTCAAATTATCAAGTGCCTATTCCATATGAAACATAGGAAAAAGGTGAAAAATAGAAAGCATAATTCTGTATCAGAAGCTCCCTTGAAGCTATACTAAAATGAGAAGAGTTTGGTCCAAACGAACATGTTCAATTATGTTGCCGACATTTTGTAAAAACATGCACTAAAAGAGCAAGAGCAATCAAGCAATGCCCAGGAAGAGTTTCAGACACTCCAATAAAGCATAATGATTCCAGTGTTATAGAAATTCGGCTGAGGGAACTATTTACTTTTCCATTGTGCCCTAGAACTACAACAAAATTTCCTCTAGAATCATATGACCTAAGCGTATAACTTCCTTTCCAATATTTTAAAAATCTACAAAGCTGAAATTTTGATTAGGGCTAATTATATCATTGAATTCTCCATGTAGCAAACCCCTCGAAGTGGAATGGTGACTATGTCTATACAACTGACCAAATAAAAGGGGATAACTGAAAGCACAAATTTCCTATATGAAATTAGCATGATAACAAAACTATTCAATAGTTATAAACCTGAGTCAATCATCAGGCTACTAGCCCACAAAAACTATTAACCTTCATAGAAATTATTTAGAAATTAACATAATTAGAAGTCAATTGAGGTCGAGCCAAACCATAATGTGGATGCGCAAAGTCCATCATATCTTTAGAGACAAAAATTGCTCGTCGTTTTACTGGCAATTAATTCAATTTGGCAAAAACCATTCAAAAGACCTGGTGGTACCAATGCAACTGACATTTGCACCATGAAAGTATTTTAATCACCAAATCTAAGATGGAGTAATAGAGAACTATGGTTTTTTCCCGCTGACTGTTTGGTGCGAGATGTGAAAGCTAAGCACCATTTGTGAAGTTGTCATACTTTCACATGTTGAGCGTCATGTCTGACATTTAGTTGCAATGTCTTACTTCTACCCTTAACCTTCAACTAAAAGCTTATCATCGTTATACTGAGGTATATTAAAAAAAATCTACACCAGTAGTTTCAGATTAGGCCCAAAATCACTCATCAAGGTTTCAAGGAAATTTTAGAAGTTCACAATTAACAAAAGGCAATGAATATGATCCACACAAGCTTATTACCCTATCTTGAAATAGTTATGAGACCCCAGTCACCCTAAACCCATAATGGAGACATTGTGTAACAGATGCAAAGAAACATCGCACATAACTTGTGTAACAGATGCAAAGAAACATTTGTTCATAATATGAAATGGAAAAACTAGCATATTTCAGTCGTAAATTTGTATAAAAGAATTAGGGCTTCACATTATTTGTGTAAAAGAACTAGGGTTTCATAGAGATCACAAAAAATTTGTTGCTGTGCTCTACCAACACTAGTGCAAAAGAACAATATACTTAAATCCCAAAGAAAAATTTGTGCATAATTTGGAAGCAGATCACTTGAAAGCCATGGAAAAATTTGGATATTTCACCATAATAAAAACCATTTCATAGCTATTAACGCAAAAAATGACTTACCAGAGGTGAATGCGTTGCAGAGTAGTAGAGCTTCAATGGTAGCAGGGCTTCCACGGTAGCAGGGCAATGTAGCAGAGCGTCGATGGTGAAAGTGAAAATGGGATCCAACAAAAATGAAACGGTTGAAAAAGGCCCGCACACGCGGACGTAAAATTTTATGAAGCACACGCGGACCCGATGGAAAAATCCAAAATTGGCATACCAAAAGTGGAATTAGAGATCAAATTCTAATTCCACCTTTTCAAGTGGAAGACGGAATGCCCATTTTGTGGGCAAAATTGGAATTCCGCAATTCCAATTCCAACTTATTTAGATGGACACAAACATGGAAGACAATAATCAAAAAATGATATTCCGAAATTAGGGCCCATATTCCATGTACCAAACGGGCCCCAAATTTTGAGTAGTAGTGAAGATGTTGAAGAATACTGTTTATATATATTTATCATTATCTAGAGTTTTTATTTTCCTTTATCTCTCGTCATGAGTAGCAATTGCATTTTGGTGTACAATGAGACATCAAAGAAGTGTGGAAGATCAATGCGTGGAAGATTAGTGGAGTAATGAGGTCAATTGATAGTCCATTTAAAAGTGATGTTAAATAATCATATAATTGAAATAATCTATATAATTTTAATTATAAATCTAACTTAATTTAAAATAAGATTTACAAAATAACTTAATATACATAATTAAAACTCTAATAATATAAATAAATTAAATACTTAATCTTAAACATAGTTCTTAAATATAATATTATTTAAACTCATCATTTAATTTATTATTTCAATTTAAAATAGTAATACCAATGATAATTCTAATTTAATTTATTTTAAGAACTATAAATATGTAATTAATAATTTTAATAATATGCAAATAAAATTAAGAAATTAAATTTAAACCTAAGTTCTAATATAAACATAAAATGAAGAATTTTAAAAAATAAAAAAACATCCATATATGTACCTCTAAATTATTTATTATATATATATATATATATATATATATATATATATATATATATATATATATATATATATATATATATATATATATATATATATATATATATATATATATATATATATATATATATATATATAAGTAAAACTGGGAAGCTACTATAAATAAGATTTTATTAGAAAACTAGCTCAAGAACTCTTGGAAGAAAGAGTCAAAGAGTTAGTAAGAAAACCTCCATTCTTTGTTCAAATACAAGAGGACAACGCTAACCAGTGTCAAGAACGGAGACTCCTAGAACAAAACATTCAGTTCCTCCCTATCTATTTGCTGCACCCAATGAATCAGCTGAGGGATCTCATCATACCAACGGAACCAAAACTACAAAGATAGTAATTTTCAATGTAGAGGGAAATTATGGATTGAAGGAGCTGATCGGATTGTGGGGGCCAAAACTATAGGAAAGAGCCTCAAAACTTGTGACGAATCATACCATGAATTATGAGAAACAATCATATTAATGAGCAAGTCTGTTAATGCTTATCCCCACCATTTGGCTATGAAGTTTCGATAGAGAAGAATTTTATTGAACTTAATTAATATCTATTCATATTTGGATTTGATTATGAACACCCAAGAGGCATTTTCTAAACCCCATTTGATGATGAAGGTAGTGTATCTTGGTCACATTGATATCTAAACAATATTTTGGGATCCCTAATCAATGCAGATTAAGACCTTGTTATGAGATAATTATGGCTAAACACATCAGACCCAAAATCCACATTGATCATTGAGATAAGTTGTACGACAACCACCACGGGGACCGACTTGCTTCAGAGGGGAGAAAAACCTATACCCCATCTACCTGCTGCACCAGTTAATAGAACAGACTATTGCTAGGAGAGAACTGAACACCGACTGAGCAATCAGGAGTGAATAATTTCAAAAATACTATGAGGACAAAAAACCATCCAATTCTTGTGACCTAAGGTCCAATCCTAAACCCATAATAAAAAACCAATCTCATAATTGGATTGCATCCCTAAATCAGAGCTAAATGATCTTGAGTTGGAAGAGGCTGAATAAGAAGAATCCAATTACATGAATGGACAAGTTCCCATGAGAGGCCATTAATTTTACCCAATGCAGCCCATCTCCTCAGCCAACCTTGAAGAGATAAGCTAATCAAATCCCAAGTTCCTTAAAACCTCTGTGTCCAAGTTGCAACTCCCCTTTTCCAACTTAGCTCCCAAGTTAGAAAGCCAATTATCTAGAATATTAGCTTCCCTAAAGTAGTGAGTATACACACTAAGATTTGCACTTCTCTAAGTCATTGCTTCCAAGAGAATCCATGGATTGGAGACATTGAGAAATCAACCTAGAGCTCCCTAGGGATGGAGTGCAAGGGTATCAAGAATGCTCTCAACTAGAGCTATTAAGCCTATAACCTTGCTAGTAAACCATGAAATGGGAGATTCAAAGTGACAAGGGCAAGAATGCCAATATCCTCAAGAATCTTGATGAAAATGCAATGCAACTATGCTAGAATGAAGAATGCAACTAAGCTTTTGAAATGAAAGTGTTACAAGCCTTTGCTAATTAAGCTATGTGAGTTAAACTAGAGCATGAAAATGAAACTAAGCTAGAATACTATGAGAATTTAGGCTACAATTCAAAGATAAAGACTAGAATGCAATAAGATCTTCAAAAGCTCCAAGAAACATGCAGCATAACATTAGCATGAAGAGTTACCTCCTAGAATGAGAAGAGAGCTCTTCTTTTATAGAAAGTGAGAATCAACGGACGATGAAGATTAAGAGGCAAAAGAGTTGATCAAGGGTGGGGTTTGAAAGAGGGATCAATCCATGTGCATGAGTCTCCTCCAATGAGAAAGAAGTGTTGACTTTTGAGCCTCATGTGAGACAAAAAGGTATTTTCTTCTTTTTATAAAATAAGAATAATGCTTTATTTGTGCAAATTAGGATAAGAGGAAAGTGGAGGCTTTTTATTTAATAAAAGGGGAGGGAATTCCTTTTAATTAAGTAAAGACTTAGGATAAAATGGTTAATCCATAGAATATAATCGAATAAATGATAGAATTAGGATTTGATCAAGAATAAGCAATTGATGAAATGAGAAAATAATGCTAGCAAGGGGCTAATAGTCTAGGTGACTATTTTTGGGTGATTACATTTGCCCCTCTTTGACTAATGTGTGATCGATCTGGGAACACATTACGTCAAAGAAAAGATCAACCAAGAAGGCAATAGATAGAGATCTGACTCCAAAGAATGAAGTATAGAGATAGAAAATCCTACATGGTTAGCCTGGTAGCGACAGTACTGAACACTTAGGAGAGAGATGGATAGTATTAGGACTCCAGATGAGAACTAACATGTCAAGCGCCAATAGATAGATAGATCGATTAGAGAAAATAGAATGGTAAAGCATATGCTTTGGAAAATAGCTGATAGAGTATGATGTGTATGCCCCCTCAGGATCAAAATTGAAATCAGGTAGAGGGAATGCAGAAGTAAGAGCAACATGATCAAATCACTAGGAATCATAATCGAATATGAAAAGATAATAGAATAACCATCAAGCCATGAAGATATGCCCCAGTCAAGACCTCAGAGAGATGAAATGAGTGAAATGAGTGAAAGACTAGAAGGGTGAGAGAGATGGAGATGAAAAAGTGAAGATGCCCCAACAAAGAGCGAAGTATCAAGCCTCAAACGGTCAACCAACTGCACAAAAGAAGGAGAAATTTTAAAATGTGATTTTGACTATCAATATGAACTCAGATTTTGATTTTGATCCCGAAAATGGATCCAGGATGTCGAAATTAGCCAAGGGTGCAATTTTTGTGAAAGTCTGAGATGTTTTGAAAATTGGTCAAAAAGTCAAAATGCTATATAAGGGGTAAAAAGGTCATTTTCAAATTCATTTGTCTTATTGTGATTTTGAGAACTTAGAGAGCTCAGAGAGAGATTATGGCTTAGCAGACAGTGATTCCAGTCCACACCCATCAATTTGAGCGTGATCGGTTGCACAACTGGCCTCCTCACTATGGTGCCCCGGTAAGTTTTCAAAAAAACTCACCTTTTGAGTTATTTATGAGCTATTTATGGCATTTTAAAACATGTTTTTATTATTTTTGAATATTTCAAATTTTAGTCATGCGATAGATCGTACAATAGATTTAAAGTATTGCACACCTTTGATACTCTATATTGTGTGATAGTTCGCGGGTCCACAAAGTATCGCACAATTGTTCAATCCAGTATCGTACGATACTAGACAAAACATCATGTGATCTTGTGCGAACTATCATACATAAAAAGAGTATCGCACTACTATTGAGGAAAGTATCACACAATACAATACCAAAAAATAGTATTGCACTAGTGTAAATAAGAAATATCACATGTTTTAAATTTGAACAATATGACATGGGTCTAGACAATTTTTTTGCATTTAAAATTCTTTGTATTGATTGTAGTCATCCATCATGATATGTTCTTACATCTGGTTTGGGGTTATGGCTTGCAGGAGGCTTTTCCAGCACTGATTATTAGAGCACCGAGACTAACTGGGCTATGCTATGTTAGGGATCTGGATGATCTCAGGAGAGATGACCTGGTTAGCATGGGATTCAGGTACTTGTTAGATATGCCCCATATTCAGGCAAATCATGGGTTGTTGACTACGTTGGCCGAGAGATGGTACAGTGAGCACAACACTTTTCATCTTCTGATTGGAGAGGTGACAATCTCATTAGAAGACATCTATCGGATCCTCCGAATACCTAGCCATGGTGATCTAGTGAGTGTAATCATTTTTCTAAATGTGCATAGATGTAAAGTTTCCATATGATAGAAACTGACATGATTTTTCTATTGACACAGGTATATTATGATCAGGATCTGACCGAGGGGTGACAGGCCATCCAGGACATGTTCTAGGATGTGACCATCATTGATAGACACCTCAGTTGGGATCGGCTGATGGAGGAGTATGGTCACGATTACCTAGTTCCATGCATAGTGTGCTCTATAGTTGCACATGCCCTTATCACTGACAGGAGCCAGAGAGGGTTCCCATTGGGTTGGGGTAGATTGGTTTCTAATTTGATAGCACACCCTTGATGGATGGCATGGGGCCCAATGATCCTAGCTGATATGTACCATGAGCTCCATGAGATAGTCTACAAGGATAGCAAGACATGGGCATGTAGTGCTATTCTAGCACAGGTATGGGCATGGGAGCACATCGTCATTGTGCACCCACATGTGTAGCCTAGGGAGTGGAGATGCCCCTACATATACATATATATGGGATTCATTAGCCAGTCCCATAGCAGAGACCTCACATACTATAGGAGGCTCCTAGATGAGCTCACAACTTTTGAGTGGAGACCATATAGGGCCTGTGAGTAGTGGAGCAACCGAGTGCAGGAGCTTGGGTATATGCTGTGTAGCTGGCCACTATTAGGCTGCCACTCTAAGATAGTTGAGAGATTTATGATCACTCAAGTCTGGAGGTAGTTTGGATGGCAGTAAAGGGTGGTCGTCAAGATGAACACTTATGCCAGGGCTAGGGATGAGGAGGGATAGGGATGGCTACCGATGCTAGACTACCAGTTGGAAACACAGGAGACTGTAGGTATACGCAGGATCCATGGGATTAACTTCCTGATATGGCAGATGCAACCTACAGGGTAGAGTGGTAGAGACAGTCATTCCCATGTTTTACTGTTCCAGATGCACAGCCACTAGCACAGGGTGGTGATGGGAGTGATAGGGATGGGGGAGATAGGGGATGGAGGAGATCAGATAGGGGACAAGGATTTAGATTAGGTAGCCAGAGATGGTCACGGAGATAGGTTTCTAATGATGAGGAGGAGGATGTGGTGATATTAGTTCATTGACGGGTGGATGCAAGATAGGAATAGCTTGCAGAGAGGAGAGGGGAGGATCTCAGAGCCAGGATCTAGGTTTTAGAGGTTGAGATACAATAGCTCAAGATTACTATTGCCATGTGAGATTAGCAGTTAGCAAATGCACAAGCCAAGATAGATCGGTAGGAGAGGGTAGCATAGGCTGATGTAGCAGAGATCCGAAGAGAGGTGACATGAGTGGCCTATTATCATGGTCTATATATAGCAGTTGTTCCTGCGCCATAGAGAGTGCCACTCTACTCTGAAAGGGTAGGAAGATCTGATGTGGTACCAAACAGAGCAGCAACACCACCTCCACCACCACCACCACCATGTGATGGGGAGAGTCAGACTTAGGTCTAGGTTAGATGTATAGAGTCATATCTTGGGACATCATCCTGATTTTTGATCCCACATTGTACTTTGTATCATGACACACACACACACACACACACATATATAAGATTTACTAGATTTGTGATGTATTTTGTGTATTTGTCCCACTTGTGATGGATGTTTCAATTTTATTGTCTTGTTATATTGCTCAAAATGGATGATATATGTTGATAAATGCTCATGTATAATCTCTCTCATAGATGTATGTTTAGTTCTCATGTTTATGATATAGACTCATGTTTCTAAAAATGATCTCTTTATGATATAGGCATGATGATAAGATTAGCCCCTTGTGATGATAGGAAAAGGATGTGATGTGAAAGACAAGGGGCAAAAGACATGATCGAGAAAAAGTGAAAGGTGAGCGCAGTTGACCGACAAGTCCATGAAAGATGAAAGGAGATCTCTCTCCATATGCAAGATGAAAAACTAAACTAACATGAACCTAAGAATGCAAGCTACTATGAAAAGTGGTTTACTTGCAAGGTTACAAAGCCATCAGACTCTAATAATCATTATTGAGCATTATTGGTAGTGTCACAAGATCATACAATACACACTAGTATAACTATGTGAATCTGAATATGATCTATATCAGATAGGTATGTGGGAATCCCACCTAGGCATCAAAGACATATAGGTCAAGATGGCTAGTGCAGTGAGGTTCCCTAAGTTTATTATAGCAAGATTATGCTCGCATAGAGACACAAGAAAGTCCAGATGACTATAAGCATGCACTTGTGAAAAATAGTCAAGGACAATACATTGTAGATCCTAGTGTTAAGTGAAACAAGCATAAATGCTCATGATAGTTAGGATCAACAAAATATAACCACAGGCAAAAAATAAATAAAACATGTCCTCGTGCCCCCAGTCTTCTAGCTCGGCATCATCGAAAACTATTAGGGAGAGAACACTCAGCAAAGAAACCTCATAGATAGCACACAAATAAATAAAGTCAAGCAAATATCAATGAGGAAAGTGTTTAAGTGTGTGTGTGTAGGTCATAGAGTCAAACTTTGAGTATCACATCTACCAGTGAGAAATATCATATCATTCTAGACTGCGGGTAGGATATCTAATAAGTGTTGAGAAACACTCGACATTAGGGAAGTGTTAAAAAACATAGTTGGGGAGGTGTTGAAAAACACCATTGGAACCAAGTTGCCCAAGAAACCCTGATGCATAAAGAGACCCAAGATAAGCTAGAACAACATATGCCCCATAGACTAAGACAAGAGTCAATTCTAGGCCATGATAGGTAAAGAGAGAAGTGGAGCATATGAGCACCACGCAAGACTGATAGACAGGTGCAAGGGTCTCAAGCAGCGCCTGTTTCCAGGTTTTCACCACTTGATAGATTTGTGATTTTTTCAAATTTTTTTTTTTGTATTTTTGCTACCAAGGCTCTTGTTTCCAGGTTTTCACCAAGGCACTTTTTCTATCTTTTAGAATTTTTTGCAATTTTTGATTTTTTTGATTTTTTCTGGACTTTTATGCTTTTTAGGATTTTTTCAGCATCATATATGAATTTTTTTGAATTTTTTTCAGGATCAATAAAATATGTACAAAGAGCGCAAGAACCTTAGGCATAGAACTTCTTCAGATGTAGAACATTGTTAGGCTCTATAAGCGCTTCTCCCTCAGGTGTATATAGCTGATAGGACCTGGACCCAAATGCTACTATGATGATATAAGGTCCTAACCAATTTGGCTCAAGCTTGCTTTTCTGCTATCGATTCTACTGATTATTAGGATTGTCTCTTAGAGCTAGTTCACCCACTTGGAACTCTCTAGGATGAACTTTCTTATTATAAGAAGTAGACATTCTCTTTTGATAGGTGCACATGTGATCAAAGGAAACCTTGTGGCGTTCTTCCAAAGTAGTGAGTTCATGCACTCTAATGGCCCTCTGGTCTTCATCGGTAATCAAACCATGGAGAGAGACTCTCAGTGAAGGTATTTCAACCTCTAATGGTAAGACAACCTTAGAACCATAGACCAAGGAA
Organism: Chamaecyparis obtusa; assembly: GCA_027943335.1. Classification (NCBI taxonomy): domain Eukaryota; kingdom Viridiplantae; phylum Streptophyta; class Pinopsida; order Cupressales; family Cupressaceae; genus Chamaecyparis; species Chamaecyparis obtusa. The sequence continues at coordinate 909,516 of BSBK01002239.1, forward strand.
AAAGGTGTTGCTCCTGTAGGGGTGCACATAGAAGTTCTGTAAGCCCATAGCATAGGATTGATCTACAGATGCCAATCCTTGCCTGATTTGTGCACTGTTCTATGGAGAATTTTCAGCAATGTTTTGTTTGAGGCCTCAGTTTGGCCGTTCCCTTGAGGGTAGTAAACAAAAGACCAATGTTGTTTAATTTTGAACTTTTTGTACAAGTGCTTCAGGTCTTTGTTTTTGAATTGGCCACCATTATCCGTGATTATGGAAGAAGGAATACCATAGCAGCAAATGATGTGATTCAAAATAAATAGGACAACATGTTTTCCCATAGCTGCAGACAATGGGACAACTTCAACCCATTTAGTGAAATATTCAGTAGCTTTAATGATGAACTTATGCCCACTCGAAGAACTAGGATAAATTTTGCTTACCAAGTCAAAGGTCCATTGTTGAAATGGCTAGTAGGTAATAGAGGGAATGAGCTTGCATCCAGGAGCATGAATGAGATTCCCATGTAGTTGACATTTCTTGCAGGACTTGGCATATTGAATGAAATCAATTTGCATAGTAGGCCAATAGTATCCAGCCCTAAGAAATTTATGAGCTAGCGCAAGACTATTAGAGTGTGAACCACATATGCCATCATGGACTTCAGCTAGCACTTTTTCTGACTCCTCTATTTCTAGATACCTAAGGAGAGTTCCATCTAAACCCTTCCTATGCAAGTCACCAGATATGAGGGTAAAGTGTGAGGCATTGTGCATTAGATTTTCATGGATAACTTGATCTCAGAGATAGGAAAAGATGGAAGCATATCGGGATGAGTCATGGCTGACCAGAGTGTAAATGACATGGTCATCAAGGGAATTATAGGAAGGATAACATAATTCTTCCACCAAGAACTCAAAGCATGATTTGTGCTCTTCGAGTTGCAAAATGGAAGCCAAAGTAGCCATGGCATCAACAACCTTGTTCTCAGTTCGAGGAATTTGTTGGAATGTGATAGATGTAAAGTAATTCTAGAGTGAGTCTACCATCTTCTTGTAGGGAATCAACTTGTTATCCTTTCTTTGGTAATCATTATTTACTTGGTTTATGACAAGCTGAGAATCTCCAAAGATATGCAACTCAGTGATCCTCCATTCAAGGGCAAGCTTAACACCATTTAGAAGGGCTTCATATTCAGCTATGTTATTGGTGCATGGAAAGAGAAGCTTATAGGATTTAGGAATGGTGTATCTATGAGGCGTAACAAAAAATATTCCAGCACCAACCCCATTCTTTGTATAAGAACCATCAAAGAACATCATCCATGCACACCTTGTGATATGCATGACCAAAGCATCTGGGAAGTCTATCTGAAGAGGAGCATTATCAGTCATGGGGAACTCATCCAATTGATCTACAATTTCTTGCCCTTTAATAGCTTTCCTTTCGACATAATGAATGTCAAATTATGAGAGAACCAACATCCATTTAGCAAGCCACCCAGTAAGTGCAGCTTTACTTAAGAGATACTTTAAAGGATCAATTTTGGTGACCAGCTACATAGTATGTGCAAGCATGTAATGTCTGAGTTTTTTAGACAAAAACACCACTGCTAGACAAGAATTTTCAATGTTGGTGTAATTGAGTTCATAAGTAACCAGAGTGCCACTGATATAGTAGATAGCTTGTTCTTTTCCCATATCATCTTGTTGTGTAAGGAGAGCCCCTAAGGAATTTTTCGTAGTAGAAATGTACAGTATCAAAGGTTTCCCTTGGATAGGTGGCATAAGGATAGGATTTCATGCTAGGTAATCCTTGATCTGATAGATTGAAGATGGCCCTGGAGACCCCTTAATTGTTTAATGTTGCAAGGAGGTGGAATCTCCATGATAGCTTGCACCTTTTCTAGGTCTACCTCTATTCCCTTTGCTGATATGATATACCCTAGCAGTTTCCCAAAAGTGACACCAAAAGCACATTTTTTAGGATTTAATCTAAGTTGAAATCATTCCATCTAGTCCAATATCAAACTCAAATAAGATAGATGAGTGCTCCTTTGTTGAGATTTAGCAAGGGTGTCATCATCATAGTCTTCCATGTTCTTATGTATCATATCATGGAATATAGTGGTCATAGCCCTTTGATAGGTTGCACAAGCATTGTTGAGACCGAAGGGCATGACATTCCAACAAAAGGTACTCCATGCGCAGGTGAATGTTGTCTTGTCTTGGTCTTCAGGGGCAATTCTGATCTGATTATATCCAGAGAAGCCATCCATAAGGGAGTACATTTTGTAGCCCGCCATCATGTCCACTATCATGTCAATGTTTGGAAGTGGAAAATCATCCTTAGGGCATGCTTTATTTAGGTCCCTAAAATTAGTGCATACACGAATGGACTTGTCATGTTTGGTAACAAGGACAATGTTAGAAATCCACTCAGTGTAGTTGATAGCTCTGATGAAGTTGGCTTTTAGAAGCTTCTCAAGTTCAACCTTAACCAGTAATGCCACATGGGGATGCATCTTTCTGAGCTTCTACTTGACAGGTTTTACCCCTGAAGCAATGGAGAGATGGTGCATGATAAGCTCAGTATCCAAACCAGGCATGTCAGAATATGTCCATGCAAAGTTGATCTTTTTTCCTTGAAAGAATGTGGTGAATTGTTCTTTCTCCTCTACTAAGAGGGACTGAGCTACATGGATGATGTTAGGAGAGTCTTCTGTTCCCAAGTTGATAGGCTACATAGGTTTGATTAGAACTGAAGATCTTTCTTGAAAATAGCTGGGTAGACTATCAAGTACCTCATCCTTAGGTGCCTCAAAGAGGTTTTCACCCTTGGATACGTCTTTATTTTTACTATTTTTAGGTTTCAATACCACCACAATGTTGTTTTCACCATCCGACCATTTCTTGTTGTTTCTTTTGATTTTATGACTGAGGTACTTGATATCTTATTCAATCATGTTTGTTGTTGGTGTATCATCTTAAAATGGAAGCACTTCCATGTTAAGAGCATTTAGCCCTCTGAGTAAGTGGTTTGGGGTCATATTAGATGCCTTGAATTGATCTTTTCTTTGATCTGGCTTTCTCCCCACTTTCCACTTCTTTTCTACTTCATTCTAGGTGAAATTAGGGTTAGGATCTTAAGGATTCTCCTGAATTTCCCTCTTCTATGGCTCTATTTTTAGGTAGGATTTAGAAATGATTACTCCTAGCCTTCATCATGATAATCATAGGATTTTATGTCTATCTCTAATATTCTATCCTGTTCTAGCATCAGTTCTAGGTTTCTAGGCATCCTCGGGACCTCCTGACTTGGTTCTGAGTCAATTTGGGACTAGGGTCAAGGTTGACTTAGAACTTGACTAGGTCAGGGTCGAGTTAAAACCTTGACTACGTCAGGGTCAACCTAAGACCCTGACTAGGTCAGGGTCAACCTTGACTTTGACCCCTTCCTCCAAAATTTCAATTTCCAGAATCTCTGGGCTTTGAGCTTTCGGGAGATTTATTTTCCTGCCTTTGGGTCAGCCATTTTGGGTTTCGAGATGGTAAATCATTTAATTGCATTTAATCTAGGTTTATTTTCTAAAGGTGAGGACCTAATTGGGATTTAATTCTCCAAGGTGGCCCATTTAGAGGAGTGTGCCCTAGATCACTATAAAAGGAGGCCTTCCTCTCTCATTTTCATCATCAAGTTTTGTGAGAACATCCACAATCAAGTTTTCATATCTCAAGCAATTTCTCAAGTTCTCAAGGTGATCAAGAAAGCATCCATTCAAGCATTCAAGTCTTCTTCTCCATCCAAGTTGTCCATTGAAGATCAAGGATTCAAGCATTCAAGCCATTGAAGGGATTTGGTTCAAGCATTCAAGATTTATCATTCAAACCCTAGATCTAGCCATTATGATGGTGTGATCTTCCTTCAAGATCCTTTGTTCATCTTCAAGATCCATTTCATTCTTCTCTCAAGGTGGATTCCAAGCATACAACCATGGAGGTTTTATTTACATTTATTGTTGTGTTCAAGCTTTCATATCAATATACTTGTTTACATTTCAAATACAATTGCATATCTATTAAATTGCATAGCTTCATTGTTAGATCCTTTTCTACTACTTGCTAGTATTCTCCATTTCAATTTCAATATTAAGGTTGATTCCAAATAGGGGTTTGACCAAGGCAAACCCCCCCAAACAAACAACAAAAATCCTCCTTTTCTTGCAGGTACAGGTGCAAAAATTCAGATCCAAGAATGAATTTTGATACCCTTTTCGATGAACTTTCAGGATCTGCGAACATAATGCAAATCAGACTTCAAATAAAGAATGTGGTATTTGACCTTTTATGAGGGTCAAACCTGAGCTAAGCCATCTTGAGGAAAGATTTCTGGGTTTTCTCTGTCTCGACATTTCCAGTCCAGGACAGGTTTCAGATTTTGCCAAAAGTCTACACAGACATCAAAATTCAACATTTTCCAAATCTACCCTAATTTAAGGTTAGTAATTATATTTAAATTATTCTATATTCTAAACATAATGCTCCACATAGGGAAATATTGGATTTACTCTCTCTTCCATATTCATCCACAAATTGATTCGATTGTGTATTAACCTCTAGGTTGATCAAATCGAATCTCTTCTTTGGGGAATTTGGGTTTTGAGAATAGATCTCATATTTCCCCTTCTACATCTAAATAGTGGTGAATCCATTTTTACCTCTATTCAGCTAGTTCACTGGTGGAAGAGGTAACAGGTTTAATGGCATTAAGGTAGTAGGTGATCTCATAGTCATTTTGGAAAGAAGGCAATGTGGGTTTTTGATCCTAGATAGACCAATCTATGAGATCTGAGTGTATTAGAGGAAGCGAAGTGATAGGTTCAAGGGTATTTATGTGATATGTGTCATCTCTGGTGATGAGAGAGGTTGAGCCTATAGAGTATGCTCCAAAAGTGTCAAGATCTAGATTCAACATAGAAGGACTGACATGGTCCACTAAATCAATAAGCAGATTGAACTCATCAGACCCTATGCGAGACTCGTCAACTACGTCAGGTTGGGCACTATAAGTATGAACCACATCAACTTCCATATCCATCATGGAAGATCCATCTGAGAGAGTGTCCCATTCATACTCATTTGAATCTATTGTTGAGCTTTGACTGGGATGTTTGCACCAAGAAGGTTTAGGATGCCAAGAAGTAGAGGCACCCATGTCATTATGTGTGAGATCACCTCTTTCTACCAACCACAAGATATTTATGCATTGTCTACTTCTAGGTGTAGAGGCTTTAGTTGTGTCCTCATCAGGTATGCATTCTTCTCCCCAAAGGAGTGAAGTAGAAGGGAGACTTTTTGATATTTGATCCATAGTGTGCAATGGTGACTCATCTATATCTATGTCTGAATCACTGATCATGGGAGCATTTTTGGAATAGTTAGGGAGGTCATCTTTGGTATCGTATCTGAAACCTATGGTATCCTTAGAGGGTCATCCATTGGTATGACTCAAAGGCTCAACTAGGGCATGTCCATTATTGTTTATAGGTCCTTGACCTTGATAACCCATTTGCTACAAAAAATTATAGCCTTTACCATAGCGCTTAGGGGAGATGGGAGTAGCAATTGTCGTACTACCCTCTTCCTCTCTATAGATCCACTCCCTAATAGCTTGTTCTTCTTTTTCGGTCTCTAGGGGTATGGATGAATCAAAAAAGGTACCAAAGATTATCACGGTAGAAGAGGAGGGCTTTGTCTTGTCAGAGGGTCTCCCATATGATTTAGGAGAAGTAGGCATAGCAACAATGTAATCCAATGTGTATTCACCCATACCAATACTCATCATCTTTAATTTTTTCTCAGCAAGAATCAGGGACGCACTAGGATCATGAGAAGGTTTGTTGTGAGGAACAAACATCACAAAAGTAATGAGAGTATTGATAGCGATAGTGTTGTCCCCAAAAACCACAACTTCAGTGCCATTGTATGGAAATTTGATGCACTGATGGTAGGTGGAAGGGATAGCTTGCATGTCATGGATCCATGGATGACCCAGAAGAATGTTGTATGTGAGTGGGATGTCCAACACTTGGAACACAATATCTTTCATGATAGGCCCACTTGGACAGGCAACACAACAAGACCCTTGGAAGATCTTTCCACTTCATCATATGCTTTTATAGTAATCTTCCACTTAGGATCTACAACAAATTCTGCCAAACCCAATTGTTGCACCACATGGAAAGAAACAATATTTAACCCTACACCATTGTCTATCAGGACTCGGTGGACTCGAGTATGGTAGACTTGGACTTCGATGTGTAAAGAAAGGTTATGAGGGTGACTAAGGGATGTGTCATCTTCTACAAAAAAGGAGAAGTAGTGGGGAGATGAGATATCATTGACCATAGCCTAGAACCTATCTGGATCAATGTCATTGGGGACATTTGCTGTACGCAGAGCCTTCTCAATGATCTCTTTGTGCAAAGGGGATAACTCAAGCAACTCAAAAATGGATATCTGGGCTGGTGTCCATTGCAATTGGTGCACAAGATCATAGCTAGAAAAGACTGAAGGAGCCACTTGTTTGGAAGAAGAGGCTTGCTTGGGATCATGCACAGTTTTAAGGACAATTTTGGCTTGCCCCCTAGTAACAGCATTTAGTGTCTCACTTTAGGAAGATGAACCATCCAGTGTTTGCAAGACCAACTTTGGCATACCATGATTGATGTCATTACCATCTTGAGATCTCATCATAAGAACACTCTCAATGGGCTCTATCATGTTGATCACAGGCATATCAGGAGTATATGTATAATTAATCTTGGCATCATGATTCTTCTTATTTGCTTGAGAGGACTCCCCCTTTTCGTGCTCAGGTAGAGGGGTCTTAAAACCTTGTGATCAAAATTTTTAACCAGGTCATCTGTGAGAACAGTGCCTCCATCAATGAGATCTTGGATAGCATCTTTAAGCTTGAAACAATTGTCCATGTTATGTCCCTTATTTCTATGGTAATTGTAGAAATGATCCTCTCTCCACCAGTCAGGATTAATTGGTGGATTGAAGGGATGAGAATTGTTAAGAAGTGTAAGATACTTGTTGGCAACCAAAGTCTTAAGAATCACATTGTATGGTTCAGCCAACTTAGTGTAGACCCATCGTTGGTATTGCTTCTTTGGCTTGTCTGCATACTAAGGCTTAGGTGCACTTTGAGCATTGGCAAAATCTCATTGTTTCACTACGTAGATAGCATTAAAGAGGTTGAAAGTAGGCTCTTTAGGTTTTGGGACATCCACAACCCCATCATTGACCACATACTTATTTCTATTCCAAGGTTTTCTATTGTCCTTGCCATTGCCTCTAGTATCTTTATTAATAAACAATATCCCCCTTTCTTATGGTCACATCCTCAATCTGATATGCACTTTCAACCATTTCATTGAAAGAGGAGAATAGTTGTTTCCTTAGATCATAATACAACTCAGGCACAAGAGTGTTGACGAAGATGTCAATCTTTTGCCTCTTGGGTAGCTGACAAGGATATCGAGAATACAACGACCTCCAACATTGCAAGTAAGTGGTGAATGGCTCACCTTGATTTTTCCTTAGAGCACTCAGATCTATCATGGTGATAGGTTGTTGAATGTTGTATGAGTAATGCTAGGTGAAGCACCTAGCCAACTCATCAAAGGTCCTGAGAGGTGGTGTCAACTTCGCAAACCATTCCAAAGCTTGTCCTCTTAAACTTCTAGGGAACAGTCATAGTAGAAATGTGTCTTCATGAAGGAAGTCCATGCTAAGAGCATAAAAGTGATGCACATGGTCATGGGGGTCACCGTTTCCATCATACTTGTCATATTTGGGAACCTCAATATCCCTAGGAAATGGGAGCATGTATAGACTCCTATCAAAGGGAAGAGCACAAATAGATTCTACAAAAGAGACCTTTGGAGGCTCCCTTTCTATTGCCATTTGGGCAAGACATTGATTTGTCCATTGTAATTCCTCTCTAAGGATTTCCAATTCTATGGGCACTCTTTCTTGGACAATTTTTTAGACATCATAACTAGGAGGAAGCTTGTATCCTCTAGAAGTCATGTATTGAAAATATTGGTCTCCATTACATTCTAAAAGCTTATGCATCATTCATTGGGAGGCCTCATCTTGTTCAAATCTCATAAGCTCCTCACTAGAAATATCATTGATGGCCTCTTCCTCATGATGAGATGGAGGAGGTCTTGGAGGTAACGAAGGTACACCAAAAGTCCATCTTGGAGGGGACCTTGGTGGTGTGTTGTTACCATAATTGCCATTAGTACCAAAAAGTGGTCTATGCTCATAACCACTAGTCTCGGGTTGATCCTGAGACATTCCTCTCATAACCATGCACCTAGTAGCATCCATTTTGTCAAAATGTGCTTGGTTGTCCTTATACTCAAAGTGTTCTTGCAAATGGAAAAAATTTTCTTGTTTAGTTAGGGTGAGTGAGACACTATCTGTGCTTTTGGAGGTCTTGAATGTGGAAAAAAGGAAGCCTCCTTTATACCACGGGGTGACCTTAGAATCCTCAGATTTGTCAGGACTAGAACTATCATTGCTAATTGGTGCTCATGAGCATCTTGTTGGAGAAGGTAAGTGTGTATAATTGAACGGAGGGTGACTCCCTTGCTCAAATTGAGACCGAGCTATAACCGACATGAAAAGAAATGTTGTTTGGCTAATAAAATGAGACAAATTTTCTTAGATATTGAGATAAGCAAAGCTAATAAAGAACACTTGTCAAGATAGAACAATAGAGATGGCTCATCAAAGGTTCTCAAGAAATTACAAAAATCAATTGACTCAAGCCGAGATATGAGCAAGAAGCTCGATTCGCAAGTACTAGAGAGGTAACCGTGGTGTGACAAGTGATCAAAAGTAGCATTTGTTAGGCTCAAACCCAATAGTTTTAACTCATTTTTTTAGTCTAGAACAAACCTAAGCATGTAGATAATAAACCAACTTTAGGTAAGAAATAGGAAAGACACTCCACAATAGATTAAAATTCAAGTTTAGCAACTCTGGATTGCAACAGTAGTAGGACAACAGAACAACTCAGGATGATATTTCTTAGAATAGCAGGATAATGCAATTTATCAGGATGATATTTTGCATGAGGTGGTATGATAGAATCCAGGTAGGTGATGCAATACAGTGTATAGTATGCAAGCGATAAAAAACTAGGAATGATGTATCACGCAATAATTCTCAAGAGGGTGTGTGATGATTTTTTAGTATCATACAACTCTTGACCAGCGAATGTGAAAACTCAGTTTTAAAGGCAATTTGGTTGATGTTGTAGGTTGACAAGTTCAATTTCTTGGTTTTAAACATAGTGATATCAAAAAACAGATAGGTTTGCAAATAGTAGGAGATCAAACATGTCATAAAACACTTGCGCAAGGGCAAAAGCAACCTTGTCAAGACAAGCGCTTCAGATATCAAAATAGAAAAATCCTATGAGTACTACCGTGATGTTTTATGTTCAAGAATGTTTGCACGGGTAGATCACATCGATAACAATTCAAGAACTAACTAGCCTAGAAAGACAAAGGCTCAATACTCAACAACTTGGCCCACACTTGATGTTCCAATGCCTCACATGAAGTGGTTGCCCACAATAGATGTTGGCTTTGTCGTGGAAGTGCCAATGACACAACCAAAGGAACACAGATGGTGAGTAGTCTTGGGGTGATTCGGGTTAGTCTACTAGGATCGATCCTTGCACCAAGATGTTAAGCAGCAAAATTGGGTGGCTTCTATCTATGGTTCATAGTAACCGCTTCCATTCTCAATACCCCTCTTGCTCCCTGAAGGGACTCCTTACCTCACGGCCACAAGAGTACCTTAAGCATTCTTGCCTAGCATTTTCCTCATGGTCACAATCCCACAAGTACTCATACCAAGTGAAGACAATTACTACGTCTACCAAGGTTTTGTGTCCTTGATAGCCTTGAATTTATAGTGGGTCAGAATAGCTAGGTATTAGCTTGTCCCCACTTGGGTCGTTCCTCTTGATTGCTCAAGAGCAGGACCGCTAAAGGATTCTAGACTAGACAAGAAGTGGATTAACCTTTGAGGGTCAGGATTTTTGGTTCACCACAAGGGTGAAGAGCATACTCTCCTATCTCAAAAATCTCTCCCAAACACACCAAGCAAAGTTCAGTTAACCTCTTGCTTTCAAAATCTAGAAGTGGGTCAAGATTTTTGGTTCACCACAAGGGTGAAGAGCGTACTCTCCTACCACCAAAAGACTCCTATAACAAGATATTAAGTGCCTAAGAAAGAAACAACTAGTATATTCCGCACTTAAAATGAAATAAATGAACAAGCACTTGATTGTTTTTATGCTTTGGGCAGCCCTGGAAAAATGATTAGTAGTCCTTGCACATTTGGAGCTTTGACATGCATTCTTTTGGCAAATATTCAAGCAATGAGGGCACACCTACAAGCATAACTTGTTAGCCCCACAAAGAGTTAGCACAATAAAAAACCAAGTATAATTTGCAAGTAAACCTCTTTTCTACCATAGTAAGTTAGAAATCCGAAACAACCAAATCAAATCTTGCAAAGAAATGACTAAAACTAGTCATTGCCAGGCCTGTGCGATAGTCCAGTTGCCAGAAGTTTTGCACGATACTTTATAGTATAGTGGTGTGATATTTTCTTTCAGGATGATACTTCACACTGAGTGCAGGTGACAGAGTTATGTATTACCGCATGATAGAATAATGTATGAGTATATGATACTTTTACTGGAAAAGTATCACATGGCTATATGAAAAACTATCGTACGATATTGGAAGACTGTCGTACAAAACTCTGTTAGAAAGTATGGAAAAATAGCCGAAACAACAAGCAAATATTGATGAAAAATGTTTGGAAATGCATAAAAAGAAGGACAAAACAGAGCTATTCTACCCCACGATGGGTGCCAAAAATGTACACACTAAGATTTTCACTTCTCTAAGTCATTGCTTCTAAGAGAATCCATGGATTGGAGACCTTGAGAAATCAACCTAGAGCTCCCTAGTCATGGAGTGCAAGGGTATTAAGAATGCTCTCAGCTAGAGCTATTAAGCCTATAACCTTGCTAGTAAACCATGCAATGGGAGATTCAAAGAGACAAGGGAAAGAATGCCAATATCCTAAAGAATCTTGATGAAAATGCAATGCAACTATGCTAGAATGAAGAATGAATCTAAGCTATTGAAATGAAAGTGTTACAAGCCTTTGCTAATTAAACTATGTGAGTTAAACTAGAGCATGAAAAGGAAACTAAGCTAGAATGCTATGAGAATTTAGGCTACAATGCAAAGATAAAGACTAGAATGCAATAAGATCTTCAAAAGCTCCAAGAAAACTATAGCATAACATTAGCATGAAGAGTTGCCTCCTAGAATGAGAAGAGAGCTCTTCTTTTATAGAAAGTGAGAATCAACGGATGATGGAGATTAAGAGGAAAAAGAGTTGATCAAGGGTGGGGTTTGAAAGAGGGATCAATCCATGTGCACAAGTCTCCTCCAATGAGAAAGAAGTGTTGACTTTTGAGCCTCACATGAGACAAAAAGGCCTTTTCTTCTTTTTATAAAATAAGAATAATGCTTTATTTGTGCAACTTAGGATAAGAGGAAAGTGGGGGATTTTTATTTAATAAAAGGGGAGGGAATTCCTTTTAATTAAATAAAGACTTAGGATAAAATGGTTAATCCATAGAATATAATCAAATAAATGATAGAATTAGGATTTGATCAAGAATAAGCAATTGATGAATTTAGCAAATAATGCTAGCAAGGGGCTAATAGTCTAGGTGACCATTTTTGGGTGATTACAGTGAGAAATTTTGAATTTTGACAATTTAGGAAGAACTTTCCATACTTGCCCAAGAATATATTGCAGTTCTATTAGTACTGGAATTTTTTAGAGTCGCCTAGTGTTTTGGTCTCAATTTTAAATTTTGAATTATCAACCTTGAACTTTTTTTGATATTTTTTTTCTTAGGTTTTAAGTTTCTAGTCGATTATCTATCTCCCTAAAGGTCATAGTGGTCAGGTTCATTTGTGTTGTCAAAATTTATAAGTCAAGTTCAAGTTTGTCTGAGTCTATCTTTGTTCTGAATTTGTTGGAACTTTTGAACCACTTTGAACCTTTTGAACTACTTTGAACCTTGGTTCAAAATGGTTCAACAATTCATATGATCTATAGCAAAAGGCGGCGGGTCCCAACATCTGAAACATGGTGATATATATATTGGCCATAGAGTTAGAATTATGTGGCTCTAAAAGGTAAGTTTTTTCAATGTGGGGTACGGTATGGCTGAGTTGGCATCAAATAAGAAGGAAATTTTCCTAGACATGTCATAAGCAACAATCATTAAAAGTTGGGTTTGAGTATAAGAAAGTACGTGGCAAGTAATATAAGGAATTAAAAAAGGGTTGCCATGCACGAAGGTAATTATGATATAAAAAGGTGGATGAAATTTGAAAAGGCCAACATTAATTACCCTTGCCATGAGCTATCAAATCAAGCTTAATTTGCCACATGTGAATCTTTCTAAATTAATTATGCTCTGAGATTTTCCTTGGTCATCTTCATGTTTTAAAGGCCTCTTTCTTTAAAAGGGTAAGTTTAAAATTTGTTTGAGTACTTGCAGTGGAAGTGAGGTGCAAGAGGTTCAAGGAGTTTTTTGAAGTTTTACTATTAATTCAAGGTAATCTTCAACATTTCATTTAGTTTCTTTTTCTTGTAATCTTTCCATTGTATAGCATCTTGGTGTATGTGAACACATTAGTGTGAGAGAAACATGAAATCATCTCTGCATTTCTTCAATAATATTACAAGTATGAATTGCAAGGGACCTATATTTACAGATACAAATTTAAGGAGGGTAGATGTCAAGTCCATTCCTGATAGACTTCTGACTGAATTAGATGAACCCGGTGGGACTAAAATTCTTGATAGTGGTTTGTTTATGGCCACCGCCTTTCCTCCTGCCGCTATAAGTCTCAAATTGATACATGAATGTGTTAATCATTATGATGCAAAGACTAAATGTATTTTGAAAAATGATGGGAAGATTTTGTTTTTCGTCAGAGAGGATAATATAACATCTATCTTTAAAATACCTGATAAACCATTCTCAAGTTTTTCCCCAACTCAATCTCTTGCTAAATTCAAGGAGGATCCCGATAAATGTCATAGCGTAGTTGCTAGGCATTGGACCAAGAAGAATATTAAGGGTGTTTCTTTTTTACCTTTGATTCTAAACAAAGATCATATGAAGCCCCACATACATGACCTAGTAGTTCTACTGCATAGGGTTAGAGGTTCACCAGATGCTTACCTCTAGGAAGATTAGATGTTTTATCACATAGAGATTATACTTGAAGGCAAGCAATGTCTAGATTGGGCTGAGATGATTTCTAGTTCAATGAGATCACAGTTAAAATGGACCCAAAATGTTAAAAAGGGTTTCTTCATGTCTTCATATCTCATGTATTGTCTATCTTGTACTCAAGACCTCTCACCCCTACCACATGAACCATTCAAAAATCATTCCACTATCTACAATTATTTTCCTTTGTTACAAAGGAAAAAAACTTTAGAAGACTATAGAAAGGTTCATAATGTTTTCATGGGAAGATTGTGTTTTGAACTGGTAGGGATATATGAATAAAGCTTTGTGTTGTAAAAGATGAAGCACACTTTAGTCAGATTATGAAAAATTTAAGCACCCATTTGAGAACCAAGAAGAGAACCATTCAGATGGGAGGCAAATATGAAGAAGTTAATGCAGAGACAGAGCAAGCAATCATCAAGGTTATGTCAGAGAATGCTAGAGAACCATCAGTTGCAGCAGAGCAAGCAGGTGAAATAGAACAAGAGGACATTCCCTCTCCACCAACCATAAACATTGAAGATGAAGTCATGAATGTAGAAGGAACTAAGATCACCTTGGATACTGATGATAATGTATTCAAGAATCTGGAAAACATTGTTGACAATTTGGCTTTTGAAGAGCAGGAGACTACCAAAGGAGAAGAGAAAACAAAGACCATAGTTGTAGAACCTAAAGTGATAGAAAAAATGTACCTATTTCCACTAAAGAAGAAATCAGTCTTACTCCTAAGACTGGAAAGAAGAATCAGATTGGATCTATGATTGAAAATTTGGGAAAGGAAGTAGATGATGATGATTAGATGGAATTGATCACATCCTCGAACAAGATCATTGGAAAGAACAAGAAAGTAAAAAGTCTTGAAGGATGCCTGAAGGAGCTTACTGAGAAGTTACAAGGCGTTGTAACTACACAAATTGCAGAAGCTGACCCTCTGGAGAAAGAAAAGAAAGTGATGAACACTTTTGACAATGAGTTCACAAACTTAACTGATATAGAAAAAGTGAAAGCTCAAGAAGCCTATGAAGCCAAAACACTTTTGAACATTAGCCAGAATATCAAGAATGATATCAACAATCTTGATATTTGTATAAAGGACTTGAGAAAAAAATTGGAAAGAGGAAAATCCTTGTACATCCAGTGTAAAAAATTAGAGACCTTGACAACAGAAGAAGATCAGAAGATGAAGATGAAGGAAGTAGAAATTCAGAATGAAACTAACTTTCTTTCAAGCCCCAATGTGAAGGTATCTGATGTTGAGAAGAAAATTCGTAAGATATATGATGAAATCAGAATTTTGCAAGATGAAAAGGACAGGAAAATGAAAAGATTCACTCTTTTAAGAGAGCACACTTCTATGAGGTTAAGTACTATTAAAGGGCAATTGGAAGAATGTCTTTTAGCTAAGACATCTTTTCAAAAGTTTAGCTTTGAGAATCTCCAAGCATGTGAGATAGCATCTTATGGATTATGCGCACTACTCATTGTGGAAGATTCTATTAAGAAATCATGGGAGAAGGAATTAGAGGCTATAAAGATTGATTTTGTAGAGTGTGTTGCAAGCCTACCGGCTTTGCAATATTGAATTAAGGTATAACTTTTTGTGAATACAATTTTGTAACCCTCCTTACCTTTATTTTGTCATTGTTGTCAAATGGGGAGAGATATATAGTAGAAAATTGATAATAAAATGAAAAGGATTGATACTCTTAGGGGGAGTACTATATTAGAGATAAGATTTTTTGGAGTTATAAGGATAGTATATATATTTTTACTATGGCCACAATTTTGAGATTTTGAGTTGTAAGACTTAGTCAATTTTCTCATATGTTGCCACCAATGACAAAGGGGGAGATTGTTGGCAATTTGGCTAAGTTGGTTACATAGATGTTGTCATTATGGAAACATATGATCTACATGAAGATCACACAGGTCAAAGAGCTAGTATGTCAAAGTGCAATGTGAAATTGTCTAAGTATGAGACAATATATTTTTACTAGTGAACCTGAAGACAATTTTTGTTTGTGATGTTGACTGGAGTAAGTTCAGTGCTTGCGTACTTGAACATAGACTCTATGGTGACTATTGAAGACTCATATCAGAGTGCAAGTCAGTACGGCATGTATGGAAGAAGTTATGATAGTTTTTCTAAAAGATAGTTTTAAGCTGATCGGACAGAATATGAAGACATAATTGATAAAGAGTTAATGGATTATTTTGTTTATCAAAATAATGACTTAAAAATATAAAGTGATGACATCCTAGATTTTAACCCTTGGATAAATTTATTTTTTAGTATGATAGCCGACTAGAAAGTTATTAATCTTAATAACTTGTATAAATGTAATTGTAAATTGTAAGAAGGAAATAATGAAGGAATGAATGTATGTAATAGCGATAGTGAAAGAGAAGTGAAAAGATATTGATGCAAGCAATATAAGGTTATGTACCTTGACCTAGTTTTGTAATCAGTAAATATTGTACATTACTTGTTTGGGTAGTGGGCTCATCTGGTAATCACTTTTTGTACTGCCAATTCCTAACAGGGTCGAGGCTTCTAACAAGGCCTATAGTCCGTTAATCAGGACTGAGACACTATATGCATGTAATAGACTCCTAACAAGGTCAACATCCTTAACAAGATACTTTTGATTAGTGGATCTTTGTGGGTACCATCCCCACTGGGGTTTTCCCTTGGCTAGGGTTTCCTCGAGAACAAATAATGTGTTATGAGTTCTTTAGTTTTATTGCTATGCATGTTGTTTAGCTTCTTATGTTATGCATGTGTTAAGATAATCTGTTATATCCATAATTGGGCAAAAGGAAAAGTTTGTAGAATATTGATTCACCCCTCCTCTTAGTATTCCCTATTTCTAACACCCATGAAGTTACCCAAGTACACCTAGGATTATTTTGTATTGGCTGGAGTGTGTAGCCAATTGGCATTTATGGTTAAGAGATTTCTTCTTGAGGATAAGTGGGAGGATATTTTCCCTATAAGCTTGGTAAAATATCTTGTGAAACCATGGAAAATACAATGTATATTGGTTGTGATCTCTATAATTTTAACCTTAAATTATATAAAGAGAGAAAAGGTTTTGATAGCAAGAGTTTCATGGGAGAAAAATTAGAGCTGAGAGACTAGATTGAGCCATTACCCCATATTGAAGATTATTAGGAGGATTGTGTAACTGAAAGAAAAGTTCTCAACAAAGATCATTCTATGCTTTTGATATCATAGATCATCACTTTTAACATAAAGCTAAATATTCAAGGAGTCCATGAAGATGGTTTAGAGGTGATTGATCCTGAGTTCCTAGCCCAAACACAAGTCACACTACCTATCATTATCAAGCTGAGGAAGATGATATAGTTAAGAGAACTAATTTAGTTATTGAATGCACTAAAATATGGTTGAAACAAAAAAAAACAAAAGGAGTGGTATAGGTTCAATCAGAAGAACAAGACCAAGGTGTTCAATCTTCCCCAATCGCTAATATTTTTTTTTTTCCATTTATCTTACAAGTAATAAAAAAGGGTTTGAATTAACTGATTCTTGAACTAATAGAAAACCAACCCATCGTGTAGAGGACTAGGTCAAAGATCAAGTCCAATAAACATGGCAAGATGGCTACTCAAGAGGTTGTCACCGTGAATCTCGATAAAGAGAATAGCACATAATCTATGGAGAGTGATCAAAAAACTCAAGCAGTTACGGATAGTGCTACACATGTGTCAGATGAGTGAAAAACTCTAGCTAAAGGTTTAGGAAAGGCCAAATCATTATAAATTCCTAATTGGATCACTAGCTCAGCCAATAAGAAGTGGAGCTTAGTTCCTGTAATGGTACCCATTCAAGATATGGTCACTAAGTATAGTTCCAAGACCCCCAAACCAAAGAAAATGAAGAATATGACACATATGGTCACTTATTCTAAAACATGAGGGGTTGTTGAAAAATTCTCTCTTTATAAACAAAAGGAAGGTTCAACTGATCTAAATGTGGGTGACTTTGAAGTTACCAAAGTTGATCTTGGGGTTTTGAACCATGGAACTAAAGAGCACTTGTTGGAATACTCAACCCAAGAAATAATTATCCAGTCACAAAAAGATGGCAAAGACAAGAGGGAATTAAAATAAATAATTAGTGCAATGGAAGGATATATTGATTATCTCAATGAGCTCAGGACACTTCCACTAGTTCAAATGCCATAAAACTTTGAACCAAACTCTCTTGAAATAAATAAATCATTGAGTCAATTACAGAGAAGTAAATCATTGACCTTAGTAGTCGATAGTTGGATTGACAATGTAATTGAAAATGGGAAAATTTTCATTCAAGAATCTAGTATAGTCTTCAATGATGCTGAAGCCCTACTTGGAAAGGTGGAAACTCATTTTCTAGCGTGAGAGGCTAAAGAAGTCAAATGGTCTGTTGTGGTGACCCAAATCAATGAAGTGGAGTGGTATGGTGTTAACAAGTTCCTAACTAAGTTCCCCCTGAAATTTGTGGATCTTAGCATGTTATACATGCTAAAAAAAATTACATCTTGGAGATGCTCTGTGTCAAATATGTTGTTATGAAAGCATGGGATATCCAAAAATAAATTAAGGATATGTATAGAAGCCTTGCCAAGGATATGAAAATCATAAACCCTACCAATGCTTTGCAATATGAAGAAGGGATTTTGGATCTAGAGACTCTGATAAGAAACATTTGAGGGAGATATGAAAGAAGTGAAAGAAGAGGTGAATTCCACGGTGATAGATTTCACCAAAGTCAGTAGGATAGAAGCCATGATAACCCTGTGTATAGATCATACCCCAAGTTATGCCAAACAGATCACCAAGATGAAATGGGATAAGGACACATGGAGAAAAAAAGTTCTGAGCTTCAAAAATTTTACTTCTAATGCTTTGTAGAAATTTGTGGGCACTTTTCACAATTGGAAGTTGGCACATGGTACCACTCCTGAAGATGAAGAAATGGAAGAGCCTAAACGTGGTTTATTATCTTAACTAGAGTTTCCTCAGTTTTCTTTCCCCTTTCTATTTTAAAAACATTTGAGACACATGTCTCCCTTTTAATTTCTTAGTTTTAATAACTATTATAAAAAACTGCCAGAGGGTTGGGTTTTCAAGGAGACCTTTCGACAGTCTAAAACTATAATTTTAGATCTTCTAGATGGATTAGGGGTTAGAAAAGACACAAATAATATAAGTTGGTTTTGGAAGTAATCTGAATTTTTGTTATTTAGATTGGTTTTGGAAGTAATTTGAAGTTGGTTTTGTGAATGATCATTTTTATATCCTGTGCCATCTCGCTATTTGAAAGTAAACTATTATGATGAATTCATTTTCTACTATGTGATCTTTGTTAACTTCTATTCAAGTAAAAATGTGAGAAGCTTAGATATTTTCTTATTTTGTTGTTATATATCAGATTTGATCTTCTTTAGGCCCCTAATCTAAGAATAAGGTGTGCAACCTTTGTGCTTTCTAGTTAAAAGTATGTGCATGTATTAAAGATTAGTTTCAATTCATTGAAGATAAAAAGAGGGAGTTGTAGCTCATAAAATTCAAAGTGAGGTGAACTATTGAACCTACCCAACAGTTGTGAACTTTTTATGTCTTCATGTTTGATGAGATAGAGTTTTATTGATGAGATATTTTAAGGAGACAAATCTATTCACCAACAAGTTCCTAGTTTACTACCTTCTTCGAGATAAGGGAAGATGTAACAATATGAGAGTCCCCCTCAATATGTGGCTTATGAAATTCTGTACTAATAGCCAGCTTCACCCTTTCCAACAAATCCCTTGCCTCCACAATATTATTCATGCCATTAGGGATTCTGAAAAAAATCCCATAAATTATAGTAGTACCCCTATGGTCTCTAATGACAACACCTACCCCAGATCTACATGCAAGTTTCCTTTGGAAGCCCCATCAAAATTAAGCTTCACAAAATCATCCACATGCCTATCCCATTTCAATTGTCTACTCAAACCACTCTATAGTTGTTTCCCCAACAAAAAACCTTTGAATGGGATGTTGATCAACCTCCATTTATTCAAAATCCTATTATCAGCCAAGGTGAATAGCAAAGACAATGACTTTTCTCTCATGACATATGCATTGACGCTTTGTGAAATAGACTTCTCTAGCTTGTCACACACCTTAACTATTCTCTAACTTTCCTTCCTAAACATCCTTTTATTTCTCTCCCACCAAATTCCCCAAGCCACTGAAGAGGGAACTGTTATACACTAAGTTTGCACCCTTGTTTCAAGCTCTCGTAGTCTTGATAACCTAGTATAACATTGAAATCATCTCCAGGTGTGAGACCTATGCTAACTGAGATGAGACGTCCAAGTTCTAGGCTGGTTCCTCTTAGATAATCACCTTAATTTGCTTCTTGACATGAAAAGTAAACTTTGAGGGGAAAAGGGATAGGAGGAATGCTTGAAAAGGGAAATGACTGAAAGCAAACTACCTACTAGGTGAAACACCGAAATTAGGGTTTAGATCTCAGTATAGAGGATGAAATTAATGAACAACTTAGGTCTAAGAGATCACAAATCATTGAATAGGCTTGCATAAGTGTTTCATAGAAGGGTCTGCAATAGAAAGAGGCTATTCAGGGAAAAAGAGGATTTCACAAACAATAGCATTAGTGAGGATTTAGACACAATTTATGACTTGCAAACAAACATTCACTTCTACAACTCGGCATAGGAAAGACACAAGATTATTAGGGGGTTGAAGTATACCCAAAAAAGCATTCACATCCAATCATCCATAATAACACACAATAGTTGTAGAAAGAGAGAGGGATCAAGAACCCTAAGATATCATTGAAACATCATATACTTCAATTCACTAAGAGATAATCAGAACAAGGAAGTATAGGGACATGAAGAATTGTCACAAAATACCTCTGTAATATTTTGATTATCAATGAAAGATTTACAACTGTATAAGCTAGAGGGTAGAAATGATACCACAGATGACCCTTAAGAAAAGTGAAATTCTTCTACAATTGTCCAACTCTGAGCTCAAAAGCTCCAAAAATACAATATATACATCTCCTCTTTTTTGCACGTAGGTAGGAGTTAAAACCTAACCTAACTAGGGTTATATAATTTTACAATACAATAACAAACCCTAAATCAACCAAGTCTGATCATGAATATATCTCTACAACATTATGGCTGATCAAACCTCAAGTTTGCGTGCCCATCCCTGTCCTATATCAACCTGCAGACAAGCGACCTAGATTCATCCACTTTCTTGCACAAAGTCTTTCCATGAATGCATAATTGGTAGCTTTCTGAGACAAGAAATGACCCATGATAGCCACCCAGACCTCCTCATCATCCTCCATTAACTAGAAATGTCCTACAGATATAAATTTCTTAGCTACCTCATCGGTCGCAGCTTGTTTGAATCAATCACTGGCAGAAAAACCCTCTATAGAGATGTTTGAATTTGAAATTTAATAGCTAGCCAGTCATTTTAAAATGTTTCTGTTGATGTCTTTTATTTCCCAGCAAATGGATGGCTTAGATCAACATTCAAATAGTTATAAAACCTTCTTGAAAAGTCAAAAACCACCTCAACACACTGTAGCCAATCAAATTCAAGCACATCGACACACCTGTCATTTGGCCCCACCTCAAGATTTTCCTTCTTAAGTCATTTGGTGACTACACAACTGAAGACTTGTCTCATTCACAAAATCCTTTCAATCTTGGGCCAATTAAGCCACTTGTCATTCTTTTATTTTCTCCAGCCGCTCCGTCAGCAAACACCTCGACAAGCTCTGACAATGAACCCACTCAAATTGAGATTACAATCTAACAGCAGGCACATGATCTCATGACCACCAAATATTCCTTCAGATCATATGCCCACTGTAGATCTTCATTAATCCATGACCCCATTGACACATCGGTCCACCTGGAAGTCTTCATCAGCACGCAGCAACCAATCACCTTTAAGCAAGTCAGCATACCTGGCAACACGGTCCCATAGATTTTCTCTTTACTTTGACCAATCAAAAGATGACATGTCATCTTGACCTGTCATTGGACCCATTGACAGGACTTGAACACCTGACAGATCAAATGGTAGGTGCAAGATCGCATGTGTCAGAAAACCTCTTCGTGAAGATATGCCAGCCGTCAATCTTCATCCTTCTGACATCCCTGCAGAGACTCTAACATGACCCCACTAACAAATCTTAGTCATTTCTATGTGGACCAATAGAAAATAAGCACATTAGCAAATGAGGACCCACCCACAAGGCTCTGACAACAAATTGAAATCAACGGTCAACACATAATCTCATGGCTCTGACACAACCCATGAGATCATGCGCCAGCCATAGGATTAAAAGGGACACAATCTGCCAGGCCCGCTCTGACATTCTTTACAAATCATCATCTCTCGACCAATCAAGAGCTTCCACATAGGATGATGTGGCATCGAACACACTGACACACTGCAATGCTTTATTGAAAGGGAATCGATGATTGGTGCATGATTTGATGCTCTGACACAAACCCTTTAGATCATCAGATAGTCATTAGATCTTTTAACTGGGACCCCACATAAAAAGACCACTGGAGCTCTTAGCAAACACACAACTGAAGGGAAGTTAACCGCTCACTGAGTCACTAGCCATTTAGTGGTCACTGTGAAACATTAAGTGACTAAGAGAATGACTATAGTCGTCAAGTCACCGAATGGAAAAGGTAACCACCGGGGAAATAAGAGAATAGGTGACTGACCAATGAGAAATTAGCACACATGGGTATTTGAAACTTAAGTGCCTAATAAAGTAACAAGGAATTAGAATAAAGGCTTAGGGTTTTCAGGGTTTATGCCTCCAATGGCTAGTTTTATGAATTTTTGACCTGCAGACCAGGGAATGAAACAAATTGCAGAGACCAGAAGGAAGAACATAAACCCATGAAATTTTTAGGGATGCTAGGCAGGGGAAAAAAAAAGATTTTGGAATAGTTTTTTGCCAAATTTGCATGTACATGGGAATTGGGGTAACATTTTGGTGATTTTTGCTGGATGTCAGCCTGCTAGACATGGAAAACCAGTGGCCTATATATATTCATTGGGCATGGGGTCACCCTGAGGAACACAAAACTTTTTGATAGAGAGGTAAAATTGGAACCAGAAGGACAAACTTGTGCACAAGCACTTCTTGGAAAGCAGGAAACTAACCTAGAAAATAGGGAAAGAAAGCAGGGGAAATATTCATAGAGATTTACAAGGAAGGACTAACCTCAAAATAGGGCTTCAAGTGGAAACCATTTACTGATATTGGCAAGGCATCTCCTTCAAGGGTTGATAGTTGAAAAGCATTAGACCCCTTGAACTCTGTTATAACAAATGGTCCACCCCAAAATGAATCAAATTGTGTATGTTTGCTAGGCTTGGATCTGAACTCATCCCATCTGAGGACTACATCCCCAACTTTGAAATTTTTGATCTTGGCTCTTTTATCAAAAATTTTCTTTGTTTAGATCTAATGGAATTCCATATCCTGCATTGATTGGTCTCTGATCTCTTCCAATTCCATCAACTAAGCATATGTGATCTGTAAAGAATCTCCTTCAAATAGGACATATTGAGTAGCCAAGTCTAGAGTTGGCAATTCAGTTGAAATGGACAACTTAGCCTCCTTGCCATACAATAACATGTAAGGAGAATTACCAATGATTTTCTTTGGGGTAATTCTATCTAACCAAAATGCAGACTTGAGTTTGGTATGCCAATCCCTTTGGTTGTCTTGTAGAGTCTTCTTGATTATCTTAATCAAATTCTTGTTTGTTGATTCTACTAAGCCATTGCCATGAGGGTAGTAATTTGAACTAGTATTCAGATAGATGCCATTCCTGACTGCCCACTCTGAGACTTTGAGGCCTATGAATGCTTATGCATTATCTAATATGATGGAATCAGGAGTGCCAAACCTATGAACTATATCATCATAAAAACTCAATACAACATTCTCATTGGCTTCTTTTAATGCAATTGCTTCTGTCCACCTAGTGAAATAATCTATTGCAGTGATTATCCACTTATGTCCTTCACTGGATGGAGGATTAATCATTCCAATGAAATCTATACCCCACTTCATGAAAGGTTTCTCTATTTTGACCGGCTATAAGGGCAAGGCTACAAGCCTCTCTTTTCCTATAAACATGGCACACTTGATGCATTTTCTCACATACTCATGAATATCCTTAAAGATAGATAGCCACTAGTATCCAACCCTCATGATTTTAAAAGTAGTATTCCTAGGAGAAAATTGACCTCCAGAAGGTCCATCATGAAACTCAAATAGAATATCTGCTATCTTTTCTGAATCTATGCATCTCAAAAGGACACCATTGTGATCCTTTCTGAAAAGAACTTCATCTATCAGCACAAAAGGAACAGATTGTAACCTATAATACCTTCTTTTTGTTGAATCCAAACCTACAGGACATTGTCCTATCTTCAATTAATTGATCATGGTAGGCAACCAACTAGTTGCCTTGGCTTGTTCTTCTATAGAATGCACCACCAGAGAGGCATCCATTGTTTCTGATTTCTTTGAACTCTCATCCCCTGCCAAATGCTCACAAAGACCTCTTCCTCTAACCAACTTGGTAGTTTGAATATGTATGTCATATTCCATCACCTTGGTGATCCAACAAGATCTTTTCTCATTAAGGTCCTTGGAAAGCAAAAAATCTTTGACACTTGGATGAGTAACCTTCAAGTGTACCTTGCTATGGGTCAATAAATATCTGAACTTTTTAAGGCTCTTTACCATAACAAGTACATGTTTCTCTAAAAAAGTGTATCTCTATTCATATTATTCTAAACCCTTGCTAAAGAAAGAAATGGGCTGCTCCAATCCATTTGAATTTTCTTGAGTCAGCATTGCAAATATAGCATCATGACCTCCATAAGCATAAAGGATAAAAACCTTACTAAAATTTGGGTTTAGGAGAGTAGGGGATTCTATTAAGGCCTCTTTGATAGCTTGGAAATTAACTCTCCCTTAGTCCAACTAAAAGTTGAACTCTTCTTTAACATGGTTGTCAAAGGCTTAAGTAAATCTACAATGTTAGGCAAGAACCTCCTAACAAAATTAATCTTTCCTATGAAAGATTGTAGATCTTTCTTGTGATGTGGTAAGAGTAGCTCTAGGATGGCTGCAATTCTCTCAGGATCCACTATAATCCCTTCTTTGGATACTACATATCCCAACAATTTTCCTTCATGAACTGCAAACACACATTTCTTGGGATTAAGAGATATCCCAAATTCTCTACACCTTTCAAAAATCTTCCTCAAATGTTTGATGTGATCTACTACATGCTTTGAATAGAAAATTATGTCACCTAAGTAGACCAACACAAACTTGTACATTAGGCTCTTAAAGGTCATATCCATTACCTTTTGAAATGTAGCACCTGCATTTGACAAACCAAAGGGCATCTTTTGATAAGCCATGGTCCCCCACTTGGTTGTTAATGTAGTCTTATATTGATCCTCTTCATTAACCAGTATCTGATTGTATCCTGAATAGCCATCCAATAATGAAAATCTCTCAGATCCAGAGACACATTGTAAAATTTGTTCCATAGAGGGTAATGGATGGCGGTCCTTTAATGAGGCCCTGTTAAGATCCCTGAAGTCAACACATAACCTCAATTCCCCATTCTTCTTCCTAATAGGAACAAGGTTGGAAACCCAACTAGTATGCTTGATGGGGTAGATGATACCACTTTCTATCAATTTGAGTACTTCTTTATGCATGAGTGGCTCAAGCTTGGGATTAATAGGCCTTTGCTTCTGCCTTACTGGTTTGGCATTCAGTTCTAATTCAATAGTGTGTCGAGCAAGCGCTGGATCAAAACCTTTGAGGTCTTCATATTGCCATGCAAAAACATCACTGAATTCTTTGAATAATTGGATGTAATCCTGCTTTTCCAAATCAGTGTTTACTTTTCCAAGTTGTAAGCTCTTACCTAGTTCCAACTCTAATTCAACACAATGTTCTTGTTGAACTACCCGGCCAACTTTGCTTCTCTTAACTTCATCATCCTTTTTGAAGATAGTCTCTAAGGTGACAAGACCTCTAGGCATCTTATTAGACTTAAGTTGTATCACTTGATCACCATAGTTTTGTGATAGCCTATCTTGATTGTACTCTGAAAAAGCATCTTCTTCAAACAAGAATTGCAAAAATTTTTCATCATTGTCAAACACTTGCCAATTGACATCATTATCAGGAATAGAAGGTCTGACAATCACCTTGATATGCTGTTGATCTATTTCTTTTGAAATGCTATTTGGAATAACATACTGAGATCCAACAACAGCTAACCTATTTGCATTTTGATTTAGTTTCCTAGGGATAGCAACAATATTGAAAGCACAAAAATATTCAATTGTATCCCAAAATCTACGTTTGTATGCTTTCAAAGTGTCATTCTTGGTTGCACTTATCCCTCTTACTTGGCTGACAACTAACTCACTGTCACCATAAACTTTTAAGGCCTTAAGCCCTCTTTTCCTAGCCCACTCTAGTCCATTGACTAGAATTTCATACTCTGTAGTATTACTAGTGCAGGAGAAACTGAATCTAAAGGCAGTATAATACCTTTCTCCTTTTGGGGACACTAGCATAGCACCACCACTAGAACCAGGTCTACTTATAGCCCCATCAAAAAATAGTTCCCAAACTTGATTGTTCTGATCTTCTAAATCAGTGTCTTCTTTGAGAAGGCTTGGCTCTATGGATCCACTTTCTTGTATCAAATAACTTCCCAAACCAAAATCCCAAACAAGAATTTTTTAGGCCTCTAAAGTTCTTTCATCTAGTAAAACATCAGGGATACTTCCTATCTTTGTGCTTGCTTCACTAGTGGTTTGGAAGTCACTGTCATCAAATATAGGGCAATTTACATTGATGGTATTGGACACATATGGTTCTATATGGTGTGCCACTAATGGTTCTGACTTAATGGTGACCTTGGTCCCATACCCTGTATGAAATAGCATGTGAGACCAATCATAAGATAGGTAGCCTCCTATCTTGGTTGTAAACTCCCTTGAAAGACATATAGAAAATAAAGCAGGGAGATCTATGATATATATATCAAGGAGGATGGAGAAGTTAGGACTAGCATGTAGGATCAGACTGGTATCCTTAGCCACACCTATAGTTCTAACTAAGGATCCATCAAGTTGGGTAACCTTCTTTTGAAAGGGTTCATATTTCAGTCCTAATTGGTCAGCTACTTTCTTGGGCATTACAGTGCTAGTAGCTCCACTATCTACCATACAATTATGCACTAAAGATTTTCCAATATTAGAGATACATAAAAGGGAGGTGGCTTTGAATTCCTACCTTGTGTGGCATTGCCTTTGGAGTTGCTACTTGGGGCCTCCTTTTCTTGATCAGTTTTAACCAACACTAGCTTTGCAACTTCTTTTGTAGGTTGAGTTGTTACTTTAGTCATGGCCTTCTTCAAAATTTTAGGCTGTCCTAAAAGAGCCAAAGAGTCCCACATAGACATGGTGACATTCACCTTCTTCATGTTGTCTAAAATATTGAAAGGTGTCACAGTGTGAACTCTCTATTGTGCTTTCACTATGATGGGCTCCACCTCTTTGAGAGTCTGGCCTTCTTTGCTTGTAATGGCAGGAGCCTCCTTAGGTGTGATGGGAGTAGCTTGTGGTACTGTCTCTGTAGATGTAGTGGCTTTGGCATTAGAATCTACTCTCTCCATGTCTTGAGCTCTTCTTTTTGCTCTTGTATAGGCAACAAAGGCAACTTCATCATTGACTCCATTGAAGTCTAGTTGCTCCCAATTGAAAAGGGAAGTCTCATTCTCTTGTGATTCTTGTTGAGGCACTGACCCACTAGATGAAGCCTCTGATTGAGCTTGTGAGGCATTTTGAACCATTAGAGCTTGGTTCATCCATCCATTTGAACATGTAGCCTGATTATGAGGCTGATTACAAGGAAAACACCATTCATTTTCCATAGCCATATTATTTTGACTAGGAACCATATCCCTAACTGGATTTGCAGAATTGAGGGGTGCAGGGTTATATGGTTGGAATGGTCTCTGATTAAAACTTTGTCTTTGTCCTTGATAACCTCCTTGGTATGGTGGCCTATTTTTTTGATAAGGCTACCCTTGATTTTGATATTGTTGATGAGGACCTTGGCCTTGTGTCTAAAAGGGTGGTCTGATTCCTTGACCTTGTTTCTTCAAATTTGTAACTTCTTTAGTGAAGGTCTACAACAAGTTTGTCATTTCTTGTTGACTACTTTGTTGGCTATTCTTTATCTCTTGCAGCTCTTGAGAGAAACTTACTATTAGCTCTTGACCACTAGTACTAGCCTGAGGTGCTAATATGGTGGGAATAGGGGTAAATGGGGGTACTTGGGTAGGTGCAATGGGTTGAAGGCTAGGGAAGATGGGCATTAGTGGCCTTCTAGCAATCATACCTGCTTGGATTAAATAATTTTCAGCTCTGACAGCTATGTCAAAAGCTTGGGGTAAAGAAGTACCACCCATAGATTGGATCATGACAGAAATTTGACCGTTCAAACTTTGCAAGTAGTAAAGGAAAGCATGGTCCACTAATGGCCTCACTGATACTGGAATTCTATTCCATGTTTTGAGGAATCTACTATTGTAATCTATCATTTGTTCTTGAGGGTCTCTCTTAATGGTTGTTAACTACTCAACTAGAGACAAGTTATCTAATTTATCCTCAAAATGCTTACTTAATGCATCCCCTAACTCATCCCATGAAGTAATAGAACCGACAGTTAGAGTTCTAAATGATTCAAGAGCCTTACCTTTTAGAGACGCTGCTAATAATTTGGTGGCCACATCTTCTTGAGTAATATTGTGTATGCTACAGATGGTGGTCACATCTCTTATGTGCTCAAAAGCAGTTGTCTACCCTTCACCAGTGAAATCAGGTATACTCTTTAATGCCACCAAGGGCACATCATGATGTTGAGCAGAGGCTAATGGACTCCCTTGGTTGAATGGTGCAAAGGCAAACTGTCTAGCCATTGCAGGAGTTGTGATTTGAAGATTAAAAACTATATGAGCTGTATTTGTTGCTAGATTTGAATCTTCTTCTAGATCTTTGGTTAGAGATCTTCTTCTTCTTCTGGAATGAAAGGGAAAAGGTCTCCTTTCTAAGGTATCAGGAGGTGTAGACTGAACTCTCCTTGTAGAGGATGTTCTTTGAGTTGACCTTCCTTTGTAGCTTCTTTTTGAGGGTAACTCTAAAAATTTGGTAGCCTTTGAGCTTCTAGTCTCAATCTTTCTCATAAACCTTGAACAAGCTTGGTCTGGATCTTTGAAGTCAGTGGAGTCACCAGATATACTTGATAGAACAACTTCTAAAAGTTTGTATTATGCAATCTATATATCAAAGATAACATAATCTTCAAACAATGAACTTCTTGTGTAGTCTGATCGGGCGTGCCATAATTGTTATACACTAAGTTTGCACCCTTGTTTCAAGCTCTCATAGTCTTGATAACCTAGTATAACATGGAATCATCTCCAGGTGTGGGACCTATGCTAACTGAGATGAGACCTCCAGGTTCTAGGCTGGTTCCTCTTAGATAATCACCTTAATTTGCTTCTTGACATGAAAAGTAAACTTTGAGGGGAAAAGGGATAGGAGGAATGCTTGAAAAGGGAAATGACTAAAAGCAAACTACCTACTAGGTGATACACCAAAATTAGGGTTTGGATCTCAGTATAGAGGATGAAATTAATAAAAAACTTAGGTCTAGGAGATCACAAATCACTGAATAGGCTTGCATAAGTGTTTCATAGAAGGGTCTACAATAGAAAGAGGCTATTAAGGGAAAAAGAGGATTTCATAAACAATAGCATTACTAAGGATTTAGACACAATTTATGACCTGCAAACAAACATTCACTTCTACAACTCGGCATAGGAATAAGACAAGATTGTTAGGGGGTTGAAGTATACCCACAAAAGCATTCACATCCAATCATCCACAATAACACACAATAGTTGTAGAAAGAGAGAGGGATCAGGAACCCTAAGATATCACTGAAACATCATATACTTCAATTCACTAAGAGATAATCAGAACAAGGAAGTATAGAGACATGAAGAATTGTCGCAAAATACCTCTGTAATATTTTGATTATCAATGAAAGATTTACAACTATATAAGCTAGAGGGTAGAAATGATACCACAGATGACCCTTAAGAAAATTGAAATTCTTCTACAATTGTCCAACTCTAAGCTCAAAAGCTCCAAAAATACAATATATACATCTCCTCTTTTTTTCACATAGGTAGGAGTTAAAACCTAACCTAACTAGGGTTACATAATTTTACAATATAATAACAAACCCTAAATCAACCAAGTCTGATCATGAATATATCTCTACAACATTATGGCTGATCAGACCTCAAGTTTGCGTGCCCATCCCTGTACTATATCAACCAGTAGACAAGTGACCTAGATTCATACACTTTCCTGCACAAAGTCTTGCCATGAATGCATAACTGGTACCTTTTTGAGACAAGAAATGACCCATGACGGCCACCCAAACCTCCTCATCATCCTCCTTTAACTATGAATGTCCTACAGATATAAATTTCTTAGCTACCTCACCGGCCGTAGCTTGTTTGAATCAATCGCTGGCAGAAAAACCCTCTGCAGAGATGTTTGAATTTGAAATTTTAATGGCTATCTGATCATTTTAAAATGTGTCCATTGATTTCTTTTATTTCCTAGAAAATGGACGGCTCAGATCAACTTTGAAACAGTTATAAAACCTTCTTGAAAAGTCAAAAACCACCTCAACACACTGCAACCAATCAAATTCAAGCACGTCGACACACCTGTCATTTGGCCCCACCTTGAGCTTTTCCTTCTTAAGTCATTCAATGACTACGTGACCAAAGACTTGTCTCATTTGTGAAATCCTTTCAAGCTTGTGCCCATTTATGCCACTTGGCATTCTTTTATTTTCTTTGGCCACTCCATCAACAAACACCTCGGCAAGCTCTAAGAATGGAGCCACTCAAACTAAGATTCCAATCTAACGACAGGCGCATGATCTCATGACCGCTGAATATTCCTTCAGATCATACACCCACCGTAGATCTTCATTAAGCTGTGACCCCACTGACACATCGGTCCACTTGGAAGTCTTCATCAACACGCGGCAACCAATCACCTTTAAGCAAGTCAGCATACCTGGCAACATGGTCCCATAGATTTTCTCTTTACTTTGACCAATCAAAAGATGACATGTCATCCTGACCTGGCATTGGACCCATTGACAAGACCTGAACACCTAGTAGATCGAATAGCAGGCGCAAGATCACACGTGTCAGAAAACCTCTTCACGAAGATACACCAGCCGTCGATCTTCATCCTTCTGACATCCCTGTAGAGACTTTGACATGGCCCCATTGACAAATCTTAGCCATTGCTATGTGGACCAAAAGAAAATGAGCACATCAGCAAATGAGGACCCACCCACAAGGTTCTGACAACAAAGTGAAATTGACAGTCAACACATAATCTCATGGCTCTGACACAACCCATGAGATCATGCGCCAGCCATAGGATTAAAAGGGACACAATCTGCTGGGCCCACTTTGACATTCTTTACAAATCATCATCTCTCGACCAATTAGGAGCTTCCACATAGGATGATGTGGCATTGGACCCACTGACAAACTGCAGTGCTTCATTGAAAGGGAATCGATGGTCGGCGCATGATCTGATGTTCTGACACAAACCCTTCAGATCATCAGACAACTGTTAGATCTTTTAACTAGGACCCCACATAAAAAGACCACTGGACCTCTTAGCAAACACGTGACTGAAGGGAAGTCAACTGCTCACTGAGTCGCTAGCCATTTAGCGGTCACCGTGAAACATTAAGCGATTGAGAGAATGACTGCAGTCACCGAATGGAAAAGGTAACCATCGGGGAAATAAGAGAATAGGCGACTGACCAACAAGAAATTAGCACACATGGGTAGTTGAAACTTAAGTGGTTGATAACGTAACAAGGAATTAGAATGAAGGCTTAGGGTTTTCAGGGTTTATGCCTCCAACGACTAGTTTTATGAATTTTTAACTTGCAGACCAGGGAATGAAACAAATTGCAGAGATTAGAAAGGACATAAACCCATGAAATTTTCAAGGATCCCTGGTAGGGTAGAAATAGAGATTTTGGAATAGGTTTTAGCCAAATTTGCATGTACATGGGAATTGGGGTAACAGGAACAACCCTCCAAACTTTTGCAAAAAAAGAGTCTTTGTATAATATAGGACAACCAATTAACAAATGGGAAAGAGAAGAAGGGAGAGGACCTTGCCAACCTAGCTTATCCATAGCCCATTTCCAACATTCATGTGAAAAATCACAATTTAGAAACAAATGGTTTGAGTCCTCACTTGCCTTACCACATATAAGAAAAGAGAAACAATCAACAATTCCTAATATTTTGATTGTGTCACTGGTGAGGATTATATTTTGCAATGCCACCAAAGAAAAACTCTAGCCTTACATAACACAACATCATGCCAACAAAAACTAAATTCCCTCCTGTAGGTCGAAGAAAAATCATGGACCAGAGAATGATAACCCTCTTTTATTGAATATTTATTGTTTCTACTTTTAGCCCAAATCAGTTTATCCCCCTCATTATTAATGTGTAACAACCTTTGGCTCAACACATTTTTCAACTACAACTTATCTTCATTACATATTGGGGCCACTAAAAAATATTTCCAAGCCACCAACTTGATACAATATCTAATTTGAATCATAAATTAATATCTCATCTTAGTGCCCCACAGTGATTTTGAAACTTCTTGAGCCCTAGGAAGGAAGAAAATTGACTTGATTAAGGGGAGACCATTCCATGAATCGGACCAAAAAGGATCCTTATCACCTAAATTAACTACCCATGACAAGTGTGAAAAAATCACCTCCCTACTCTTCACCATAAAAGTTCCACATTACTGAGCCTCTAGGAGGATTACTCATTGTAAATATTCTCTCTAGATCATTGACGCAAGGGAGGATGGGGAGAGGGGCCAAAGGCACACCCTAACCAGGTCCACCTTGCAGAGATCACATGCATAAGAAAAAAACACACAAGTGAGAGAGAGAATGCAGAAATATTTCATATATTTATGTCAATTTGATTCAAACATGCCGGGATATAAGGCCTTCCCAGTTTAGGCTAGATATTACAATCAAGTACATAAATCCTCCAACATGAGAGGATCTTCAAATAATCTCTAATCTTCTATCTTTTATCTTCTATCCCCAAAACTAACTCTCTAAACTATAACCAAACAACTACATTTATCTATGAGGCTACCAAAAAAGTTAGCGTTCAGATCCACCATCAATGGAGGGAATGACCAGATCTAGGTCCACACGCTTCCCAATGATAGATACCATCATTAAATCTATGACCAAAATTAATTGCAAGAGTCAACCTCAATAGGAATCCAAAATAAACAACTCGGTAAGCAAGGATAACCGAGTGCCAAAAAAGCATCACCGAGCACCAGGGAAATTCACTGAGCACCAGAGAGATAACCGAACAACACCGGTAAACAAAGGAAACTAAGCAATACCAAACCAACTCGGTCAAAGAAGGAACCGACCAACATAGGAAAACACAAACATGTTTTTGGTGACACAGGATTGCCAAGGACCCGTGATGCTCCTGCATCAGACACCTGGGGTTATTTGAGAATGATTATTTGAATCATGAAATATGTACAATCTGAGATGCATCCAACTCATATTTTGAAATCCATGAACTGTCTTCAATCGGTCTATTCTTCCATATACTATTTTCCTCTTGTACTTCTGACAATTCTTTGCTCCAAAATCTGCTCAACTTCTTCTATTGGTTTCTTAGGATAATCATTTGGTACTATCATTTCTTCATCTCACTCATGATACTCATACAAATCAGAAATGTTGAAAATAGGTGATATATCCATGTCAT
This sequence comes from Chamaecyparis obtusa, assembly GCA_027943335.1. Lineage (NCBI taxonomy): Eukaryota > Viridiplantae > Streptophyta > Pinopsida > Cupressales > Cupressaceae > Chamaecyparis > Chamaecyparis obtusa. The sequence continues at coordinate 943,031 of BSBK01002239.1, forward strand.
CAGGTAACTCAATCTCATAATCATTTCCATTGTCAAATCTCTTTAGAATCTTACAAGTTCCAAACTTCTTCATTTTCAGCTTCCCATATGTTCCAATAGGAAATCTGCCTTTCTTCAAATGAACCATTACTTCATCACCAACATCAAAAGTCTTATGTCTTCTTGGTCTATCAGCTCTGCCCTTTTTTTTTTTTTTTTTTTTCTGATTACTTTTCTCCTACTTATGTTTCTCCTTAGGGAACTTATCAATCTCCTTAGGGACACTATCCTATATTTTCTTACTTGGTTTGTTAGGAATCAGAGAAAAACATACATCATTCTTCTTAAAATCCTTAACAAACTTTCTTCCTTCCATCAAGAAAACTTTCATAGATGTGCAAACATTACTAATAGGTTCTTCAATCATAGGTAACAAGATTTGTCTTCTTGCATCAGCTCAAATAGTATATTTATGCAATCTCCCATCATATATAGCATGTCTATCATATTGCCAAGGTCTACCCAACAAAATGTGACAACAATCCATAGGCATGGTATCCCATCACACCTTATCATAGTAATTTATAATTTTCAAATTCACATAACATTGTTCACTTACCAAGAGTGTACACTCATCTTTTATCCATGAAATCTAATAGGGCTTCAGATGTTCCAACCTTTTCAACTACAACTTTGTAACCATTTCCTCAGATACTAGATTCTACGAACTACCACTGTCAATGATTACCTTCCAAACTTCATCAGAAACTCTACATCTAGTCTTGAACAAACTTTTCATTATTGGATCTTCCTTCTTACTTTCACTCCAAACTGCTCTCCTTACCATCAAGTTATTTTCCTTCTCAGGTTCATTCGGTGACTCTTCTTGCACCAAGGCATTCCTACTGTTACTGACCTTCTTACTTGCATGTGTACACTTAAATGATCTACGTCCTTCTTCTCCACAATTGTAAGAAGTTCCTTAGAAACCACCTTTTTTTTAACCACCTCGGTAGTTACTGCCTCTGCCTCTAGATGAAGTTTCACCTTTCCACTTGGTCTTGCCTTTATCCAGATTTTTCTTTTTAGGTTCAGATCTCCTATTTTCACCATAAGATCTACCTCTTCCTCTAGGGAATCTCCCACCTCTACCTCTTTGTCTATGCTCATGCTTCTTGTTCAATTTCTCCTTATCTTTCAGTGCAAATTGATAAGCCTCTTCAATTTTCTCCAATTTGACCAAACTAATTTCTCTTGGATGGAAAATCTCAAACCATTTAGGTATCTAGCAATTCTTTCCACATCATCTTCATCATGTCTAGATTTGATATCTAATCTATAAAATTCCTCAGTATACTCTTTTACCGAGCTATCTTTTTGTCTCAAAATTTTCATTTGCCTTACTAGGTTAATCTGATAATCACAAGGTAAGAACTTTCCTTTCAATTTATTCAACATTTTGTTCCATACCTTAATTTTGTCTTTAACTTTCCTCTTTCTATCCAATTGCAGATGTTCCCACCACAAGGATGCATGAATTTTCAACTTTGTGCTTGCAATTTTTACCTTCTTTTCCTCAGGTACATTTTCATATTCAAAATACTTCTCCATCTCGGTGATCTAGTCCATCAATTCATCAGAATCAAATTTTCCACTATACTCAGGAGAATTAAAGTGTGGTGTAGACTTTATATTTGTCAAAGCCTTCAAAAATATTTCCTCACCTTGATCCATCGCTGGTGCAGGTTCTACATCACATTATTCTTTCTCAATTTCATCATCACTAACATCTTCAAGATGTATTCCTCTTCTCTGTGCTATTTCAAGAAATTCTAATCTAGCAGCAAGTTGTCTCAACATGTCTGCCAATCTTGGATCCGCATCTCACCTCCCATGAACCATCTTCAAACCCTCTGCAATTGTAGGCCATATCACAATTTTCTACCCCACAACAAATCAACTAGGGTTTGACAAGAAGGAACCCTCAAACCTAGATTCAAAAACCTAGATCCAGATCTCACCTTTCTTTGATACCACCTAACACAAGGGAGGATGGGGAGAGGGGCCAAAGGAATACCCTAAGTAGGTCCACCTTGCAGAGATCACATGTGGAAGTAACAAACACACAAGTGAGAGAGAGAATGCAAAAATCTTTCATATATTTATGTCAATTTGATTCATACATGCCGGGCTGTAAGGCCTTCCCGATTTAGGCCAGATATTACAATAAAGTATAGAAATCCTTCAACATGCAAGGATCTTTGAATAATCTCTAATCTTCTATCTTCTATCTTTTATCCCCCAAAATGACTCTCTAAACTCTAACCAAACAACTATATTTATTCAAGAGGATACTGAACAAGTCAGCCTTTAGATCCACCATGAACAGAAGGAACAACTAGATCTAGGTCCACATGCTTTCCAATGATAGATAACATGATTAAATTTATGACCAAAACTAATTGCAAGAGTTGGCCTCAATAGGAATCCAAAATAAACTACTCGATAAGCAAGGATAACCAAGCACTACATAAGCATCATGGAGCACTAGGGAAATTCACCAAGCACCAGAGAGGTAACCAACCAACACCAGTAAACAAAGGAAACCAAGAAACACCAATTGAACTCAGTCAAAGTAGGAACCGAGCAATATAGGAAAATAAAAACATGTTTTTGGTGACATAGGATTGCCAAGAACCCGAGATGCTCCTACATCAATCATACCCATTTAAGTATTTCACCCTGATTAACCTGGCCAAAAGAGCTAAGGGTTTCTCATAATATTTCCAAGCCAACTTAGCCCAAAGACTTGTTTCCATATTTTATTCTATGGATATAAATTTGGCATTGTGTCTAAAAGTATAAAAGTGTCTGGTTTTCTTTTTAGAAATTGAGTCATCTTACCACTCTAAGGATCATTCTCTTGTAATGTAATTCAAACATTATCCTAGAGTCAGGTTGTCAGAAAATTGAATAATCATGTCCAGTCAAGTTTTCATCCTTTGGTACTAAGTCATGTTAGAACCTAATGAATGTCAAGTCCAAGTCTCAAATTCGCACAAAATAGGCTAAATGTTGAAGTTTGGGAAAAGCATGCTTTAACTGTTAAATCCATTCATAAATAGTAGTAGAGGAGTGTGATTTTTGAAATTCTGAAAAGAGAACTCTTTGTTCAGGATAAAGGGATTTGAAGTACTCATTTTTTTCATAAAGAAAAGGAGATAAGTGTGATCCCTGAAAGACTGGGATAATAGATGAAGAAGGAAACCTCCAACAATCAAGAATGCTAACTAAATAATGCATTTTTTGAACTCCTGAAGACAATTCATGTATGGTTCTCTGAAGAAGAAAGACAAGGTAGGCTTTGAAGACAAAGCGACTCATTGAGTAGAGGTAGTTTGTGATAATAACAAATTCTTCACACTCCCTATGAATCCAAAGCATGAAAGTGAATATCATTAGATTTTGAAGCGTTGAAGTGCCAGTATCAAAATCTCGCATATCACAATAATTTTGAAAATCCTTAGTGACATAAGATGCCCATCATAGATCAAAACATTACATTCCTAGAATTATTTATCTGAAAGAATGTCTTGTCCAATATTTAATGCATTCAATACCATTCATCTTCCATGAGCTGTCTAAGATTTACTTCGATTACACAATAGCTCATGGGAGAAGTTAAATTGAAGCATTTCTATAGAGACGTAGAAGTAAATTTCCTTGTATCATTTTCTCTGAGAATAGAAGCCTATCATATACCCCAAATTCAAAAAATGGCCCTCAAGTACACTGGCTTTGATCACCTTAATGGTATTGACAGTGAATGGAAGGAGATTGTTGTCATACAACTAAGTCATTTTGATTTAGGAGATCTTCATAGAAGGATCCACCATGAACCACGGTATCCAATCCCCAAAATATTGATAGAAAGTGGGCTCATGGAAGCAACTGGATTCCTAATCAGTGTACAATCTCTAGAATTAATCATGTAGTGCATTTCTCATTTTGACCCTGAAACTAAACAAATAAAAATAGCCAATGAAGAGGTTATAGTCACTCTGGATAGAGTCACTGTCTATAATTTCTTCTACCAACCCATGCGGGAGGTATACATAGTCTGGGACTTTTCCCGTTTAGCTTCAGTTTTCAATGAAAAGAAAACAAGATGGAGAATCATAATGTCAAAAGAGTGGTTTGAGTAGGAGAGGTCCAAACAATCTAAGCTTCCCAAGACTTAATATGAAAAGATAAATCATCCACATGCTGGTCTTGTTACATATAACTAGGGGCAATTAAGAAGCATTGAGCTTGGAAGAGTGGGCATTCTTTTTGGTACATACAATGTGCATAGATGAAAGATACATAGACTGGACAAAGCTTATCAGTGATAGACTAAGGTTCCCAATGATGAGTGCCAAGCATCATGATTCCTTCTTTATGTCTTTGTATATTATCTATGCCCTGACATGCACAAAAAATTGGCCTAGTCTGAGTCATGTTGAGGATTTCGAAGACGATATACAAATCTATGACTTTTATCTTTGCTTATAGCTATATAAAAGTTATACAGAATTCATAAGAGTAAATGATGCATTTACCATGAGATTGACTTGGGAGTTACAAGATTGTCCTAAATGAAGGTTATCTTCAAAGGCAACTACTTCACTCAATACCCTACTTTCACATATTTCTATATCGGTGCATTCGATGACTTTCCTTACAGGTTGCCTAGATATCCTGATGACAAGATGGTGCTAATCAAGTTATGTTAGAAAATACTCAAAGTAAACAAAGGGTGTGGCAAAAGGCACAATGATAGGATTTCCTATCACAGTGGGGGCATATTATTTCTCCTCTAGTTCTAATGCTACTACTTTGTTACTACATGCTATTTAATAGATTGTAATTAATATTTGCAACAAAGTACCAATAAAGGTGCCAGAAAGGTATCCTTTATGCTTCAAAAGAATTTAAGACAAATAATAGAAGGATCTTGGTAGGCATCAGAAGATTTGGTAAATGCATCAAAATTTTCTATGCACACATCATTTAAAGCTATCCACATGTCAAACAACTTTTGCATGCATCATTTAACCTATCAGAGGTGCTCCTATACCTATAATTGTCAAATATGCAAAATAAACACCTCCATTTCATCAAATATCAGTCAAATCCATTAGTATGAGGTCTCTGCCCCATGGTGGGTGTCATTTTGTACACCAAAAAAAATATATTCATGAAACATTAACTCAATTCTATTAATTTAAATGAATTTAAAGATCTAGCTACATACGTGACAAAATACCTTTTATACACATCATTTAACCTATCAGAGGTGCTCCTATACCTATAATTGTCAAATCTACAAAATAAAACACCTCAATTTCATCAAATATCAGTCAACATGCTAAACAAAATTGAACAATTAAAACCATCTCATGTCTCTCTAACTAGTAAGCTAAAGTAATGCTCTCAGAATTAGTGTTCAATAGTGACAATCCTAGAGTGAGAATTGAAAAGATAAGATGAATTATGATGCAAATTAACCCTAATCATACTCAAAATAAAACTACAATATTCCATTATGACCACTACTCAAATAAATTCAAAATACTATGCAATACCTAAAGCAATTCACTAGAACTTAAGAATGCACTAAGATAATGAATGATTTTCCCATTTAAATCACTCTATTTATAGGATTCCCAAAACTTGGAAGGTGAGTTAGATGTGACTTAGGTTGACCCATGATCACAATCAAGGTTAAGTTATTGGTTTCAAATTATGAGACAAAGAGACAAATTGAGTGGTCAAGATTGCAAAGCCAAATTGGATAGTAGAGATCTAGTAAAGACTATTGTGATCCATGTGGTCCAAATGATCTCACCTCATTGGTTAATTTTGTTTTGTCCTCATGTGATAGGTGAGAATTAATTGATTTAATTGATTGATTTAGCCATGTCTCCCATTTAAATGGGTTGGATTTTGATTTAATTAATATGATGGCTTGATTTTTAATTAATTCATGCTTTGATCAATAATTTCTTAATTTTAATCCATTCAAATTCATTTAAATTTTCTTAACCATTTCTAGGTGTATACAGTTAGCACCCATGATTGGATGCTTTATTAGGACCTATTAGACCCATTTTGGTGATTTTGAGATCCTTATGACCATTATGCTTGATCCTGGAAAGTTGATTTCCCATTTCCTACTCCTTTTCACTCCCCCTAAGCTCCAACTTGAATTTGATCCCATTTCCCTAGGTTCATGTCACCAATGGTGACCTATCCCTAGGGTTTGGGGCCTGAATTTAACTAAACACCCGATGCAGTGGTTTTCTCTAGGGATTTCCTTTTGTGGTCAGCCTAGATCAAATTTGAATCTTGAAATGATGGAGCTAGTATAAAAATTACTTATCACTCTTTATTTTGACATCCATGATCCATTACCAAGTGCAAATGTTACCCTAATTTTCATGTGCATGCAAATTTGGCAAATATCTATCCCCAGGTCCCTGTTTTAACCTAGCCAAGCACTCTGCAAAATTTCATGGCTTTATCTGTTTCCCTCTGGTCTCTACAGTGATTTCTAGGTCTCTGGCTAGGTGCAAAACCCTTAAAAAATTCATAAAACTAGCTGTTGGACCCCTTAAAACCCTAAAAAACCCCTTTGGCCTGTTATATTTTCATGTTACTTTATTTGGCAACTTAAAGGTTCCAATTTCACATGTGCACATTTTAAATCCTTCAGTTGCTAAATCTCTGATTCCCGATGGTTAACCCCCTAACACTTTGTGATTTGGCGAGCGATTACCTTTTCAGTTGGCGGTCTCTGCTTAGCGGCTAAGACCAAGATTCTACATCTGATGGTTTTCGCAAGATCACATAGCCTCAGAAGATTCCTTGCGATCTTGCGATAGTCATCGATCTTCCCCTTTCTCAGCGCTTCAAGCTTTTGTGGGTCCACTGCAACGGTGTCCTACTTGGAGGCTTTTTATTGGTCGAGGGATGATGACTTGTATTTTTTTCAATAGGCCCAAGGATGTCAGAAGCTTGGAAATCTATGGTCGACATGTGTTCTCATGAAATGTGTCAGAGGTATGTGATTATAAGACAATCGTTGATTCTCCTTGGTGACGTAACTCTTCATGCCTGGAAAATCCACTGCTATGTGTACACAAGTGGCGGCTTCTCATTGGTCCACATGGTAGTGATTCAGAAATGTGTTAGTGGGACCAGGTTTCCAGCATTTTAAAAGGCTCTAACATCTGTAGAGGATCAATGGTAGGTGCATGTCTACAAGGAATCTTTTTGACACATGTGATCATGTGCCTGTCGTTGATCTTACCTTATCTCTGGGCTCTATCAGGTGGATCCTCTCTTCTGATGTGCTCAAATTTGGTTGGTTTGCATGGTGATGACTAGATTTTGTGATGGGTCCATTTGTTAGAGGGTCCCAGTCTAATGGAAATCTGCGGCTAGTGCATGATCTGAAAGAATATTCGGGGGCCATGAGATCATGTGCCCGCCGTTAGATGGGAGTCTAGAAATTACAATGGGTTCAATGTCAGAGCTTGTTGAGGTGTTGCTGAATGAGCGGTTGGAATGAATAGAAGAACAACATGTGGTAGGTTTGGGCCCAAAATTTGAAGGTATTCAATGATTTGGTGAATAAGGTTTTTCTTGTGTTTGATTAATATAACCCAGGGTTAGTTAAAAGTTTGATGATTTAGCAAAATGCCTAGTTCGCTGAATCACCTAACCGGACCAAGGTAAAGCTAAGGATTCCACGACTTAGAAATGAGTCTTTAGTCGCATAGTCATTGAATGACTTAAAGGGAGAAAACTCAAGGTGGGTCCAAACATGCTGACGTGCTAAAATCTCATTGGTCATAACTTGCTGATATGGATTTGACTTTTCAAGAAGGTTTGCAACTGTTGTCAGGATAATCATGGCCATTCATTTTCTAGGAAAAGTTTCACATCGACGACTACATTTTAAAAATATATCTATTAGCTGTTAGTATTTGAATTTGAATATCTCTGCGAAGGTTTTGCTAGGGTTTTGTTCTTGTGGCCATGCGCGACAAAGTGGGTAGCTGGAATTTAATTCTTTAGGATAGTGGAGGTTGCAAGGATGATGATGGACAATCTGATAGTTGGCACCGAGGACTTTACAGAGTACCATGTCATGTTGAAGCTTTAATGAGCTTGGTGCCACCTTTTGTAGGGTTAATCATTTTAAACCCAAATATCTTCAGGATTAGATTCGAGAGCCTTCATGGCTTAGTGGAGTTGCAGGTGGGTAGATGGATCGAGGTTGCTGTGTCTGTAGGAGGGGCTCGGTATAGGATCAGCACACAAAGAAAAGATCTGATCTGATTGCCAGTATTCTTAGAGTTTTTATGATGGGTCATTAGTGTACCTTTAGGGTTTGATTATTGTATTGTAAATCTTGTAACCCTAGTTAGGTTAGTTTTGATTCCTGCCTGTGTGTAGTTGAGTATGTATATATTGTTTTGGAGCTTTTAGAAGCTCAGGGAGTTCACATTTTGTAAAGGAGAAAGTCTCTTTCTTGGAAAGCTATCCGTGGCATTTCTTCCTGCTCTCTAGTTTTTCACATTCTGTAACCTTTCATTGATAATAAAAGCATTGCAGAGGTATTTTGTGACAATCCTTCATGTCCCTATGCTTCCTTTTTTGGATTATCTCTTATTGGATTGAAATATATGATGTTTTCAGTGATATCTTAGGGTTCCTGATCCCTCTTACTTTCTGTAATTGTGTATGTTATTATGTTTGATCTGATTTAGATGTTTTTGTGGGTATACTTCAACCCCCTAATAGTCTTGCTTCAATCCTACACCAAGTTGCAGAAGTCAATGTCTGCTTGCAGGTCATAAGTTGTGTCTTATGTTTAGGCCCTCCTATGAAACACTTATGCAAGCCTATTTAGTAAGTTGTGACCTACTAAACCTAAGCCTTTCATTGATTCCATCCCTTTATACTAAGATCCAAACCCTAATTTTGGTGCATCACCTAGTAGGTAGTTTTCTTTCAGTCATTTCCCTTTCCAAGCATTCCTTCTATCCCTTTCCCTCAAAAGTTTTACTTTTCCATGTCTAGAAGCAAATTAAGGTGATTATCCAAGAGGAACCAGCCTAGAATCTGGAGGTCTCATCTCAGTTAGCATAGGTCCCACAACTTGGAGATGATTCCCATGTTATACTAGGTTATCAAGACTATGAGAGCTTGAAACAAGGGTGCAAACTTAGTGTATAACAATTCTGGCATGCCCGGTGGGACTACAAAAGAAGTTCATTGTTGAAGATTATGTTATCTCTGATATATAGGTTGCATAATACAGACCTTTAGAAGTTATTTCATCAAGTATATCTAGCGACTCCACTGGTTTCAAAGATCTAGGCTAACCTTGTCCAAGGTTTATGAGAAAGATTGAGATCAGAAGCTCAAAGCCTACCAAATTTTTAGAGTCTCCCTCACGCAAAAGTCACAAAGGCAGGTTAATTCAAAGAACATCCCCTGCAAGGAGAGTTCAATCAACACCTCCTAATACCTCAGAAAGGAGACCTTTTCCCTTTCATTCCAAAAGAAGAGGTAGGTCTCTAACCATAGATCTAGAAGAGGATTCAAATCCTACAGCAAATACAGCTCACATAGTTGTTAACCTTCAGATTCCAACTCTTGCAATGGCTAGGAAGTTTGCCTTTGCTCAACATCATGATGTGCCCTTGGTGGCACTAAAGAGTATACCCAATTTCACTGGTGAGGAGTAGACAACTACTTTTGAACACATAAGAGATGTGACCATCATCTACAACATACACAATATTACTCAAGAGGATGTGGCCACAAAATTATTAGCAGCCTCTCTAAAAGGTAAGGCTCTTGAATGGTTTAGGATTCTAACTCTTGGTTCTATTACTTCATGTGATGAGTTAGGGGATGCATTGAGTAAGCATTTTGAGGATAAATCAGATAACTTGTCTCTAGTTGAGCAGTTAACAACCATTAAGAGAGACCCTCAAGAGAAAATGACAGATTACAATAGTAGATTCCTCAAAACATGGAATAGAATTCTAGCTTTTGTGAGACTATCAGCTGACCATGCTTTCCTTTACTACTTAAAAAGTCTAAATGGTCAAATTTCTATCATGATCCAATCTATGGGTGGTACTTCTTTACCCCAAGCTTTTGACATAGTTGTCAGGGCTGAAAATTGTTTAATCCAAGCAGGCATGATTGCTAGAAGGCCTCCAATGCCCATTTTTCCTAGCCTTCAACCCATTCCACTTGCACAAGTACCCCCATTCAATCCTATTCCCACCATATTAGCACCTCAGGGTAGTACCAGTGGTCAAGAGCTAGCAACTATCTTCTCTCAAGAGTTACAAGAGATAAAGAATAGCCAACACAGCAGTTAGCAAGAAATGACCAATTTGTTGTAGACCTTGACTAAAGAGGTCACAAATTTGAAGAAACAAGGTCAAGGAATCAAACCATCATTTCAGCCACAAGGCCAAGGTCCTAATTAGCAATATCAAAATCAAGGACAGCCTTATCAGCAAAATAGGCCACCATACCAAGGAGGCTATCAAGGACAAAGATAAAGTTTTAATTAGAGACCATTCCAACCATATAACCCCGCACCTCTCAATTCTACAAATCCAATGAGGGATATGGTTCCTAGTCAAAATAATGTGGCTATGGATAATGAATGGTGTTTTCCTTGTAATCAACCTCATAACTAGGCCACATGTTCAAATGGATGGATGAACCAAGCTCTAATGGTTCAAAATGCCTCACAAGCTCAATCAGAGGTTTCATCTAGTGGGTCAGTGCCTCAACAAGAATCACAAGAAAAAGAGATTTCTCTTTTCAATTGGGAGCAGCCAAACTTCAATGGAGTCAATGATAAAGTTTCTTTTGTTGCCTATACAAGAGCAAAAAGGAGAGCTCAAGACATGGAGAGAGCAGATTCCAATACCAAAGCCACTACATCTGCAAAGCCACTACAACAAGCTAATCCCATCACACCTAAGGAGGCTCCTGTCATCACAAGCAAAGAGGGCCAACATTCCAAAGAGGTGGAGCCCATCATAGTAAAGACACAATAAAGAGTACACACTTTGACACCTTATAACATTGTAGACAACATGAAGAAGGTGAATGTCACCATGTCTATGTGGGACTCTTCGGCTCTTCCACGACAGCCTGAAATTTTGAAGAAGGCCATGACAGAAGTAGCAACTCCTCAACTTGCAAAAGAAGCTGCAAAGCCAGTGTTGGTTAACACTGATCAAGAAAGGGAGGCTGCAAGTAGCAACTCCAAGGCCAATGCCACACAAGGTAGGAACTCAAAGCCACCTCCCTTTTATCTAGCTCAAATTATTGGAAAATCTTTAGTACATAACTATATGGTAGATAGTGGAGCTACTAGCATCGTAATGCCCAAGAGGGTAGCTGACCAATTAGGACTAAAGTATGAGCCCTTCCAAAAGAAGGTTACACAACTCAATGGATCCTCGGTCAATACTATAGGTGTGGCTAAGGATACCAGTTTAATCCTGCATGCTAGTCCCAATTTCTCCATCCTCCTTGATATATATATCATAGATCTCCCTGCACTATTTGCTATATGTCTTTCAAGGGAGTTTACAGCCAAGATAGGAGGTTGCCTATCTTTTGATTGGTCTCACATGTTATTTCATACAAGATATGGGACCAAGGTCACCATCAAGTCAGAACCATTAGCCGCACAACATATAGAACCATATGTGATAGTGACTTCCAAACTATTAGTGAAGCAAGCAGAAAGATAGGAAGTATCCTTGATATTTTACTATATGAAAGAGCTTCAAAGGCCTAAGAAAGTCTTGTTTGGGATTTTGGTTTGGGAAGTTATTTGATACAAGAAAGTGGAGCCATAGAACCGAGCCTTCTCAAAGAAGACACTAATTCAGAGGATCAGGGCAATCAGGTTTGGGAACTATTTTTTGATGGAGCTAGAAGTAGACATGGTTTTGGTGGTGGTGCTATGCTAGTATCCCCAAAAGGAGAAAGGTATTATACTACCTTTAGATTCAGTTTCTCCTGCACTAGCAATACTGCTGAGTATGAAAGTCTAGTCAATGGACTAGAGTGGGCTAGAAAAAGAGGGCTTAAAGCCTTAAAAGTTTATGGTGATAGTGAATTAGTTGCCAGCCAAGTGAGAGGGATAAGTGCAACCAAGAATGACACCTTGAGAGCATACAAGCATAGAGTTTGGGATGCAATTGAATATTTTTGTGCTTTCAACATTGTTGCTATCCCTAGGAAGCTAAATCAAAATGTAGATAGGTTAGCTACTGTTGGATCTCAGTATGATATTCCAAGTAGTGTTTCAAAAGAAGTAGATCAACAACATATCAAAGTGATTTTTAGACCTTTTATTCTTGATAATGATGTCAATTGGCAAGTGTTTGACAATGATGAAAAAATTCTGCAATTCTTGTTTGAAGAAGATGTTTTTTCAGAGCATAATCAAGATAGGCTATCACAAAACTATGGTGATCAAGTGATACAACTCAAGTCCAATAAGATGCCTAGAGTTCTTGTCACCTTAGAGACTATCTTCAATAAGGATGATGAAGTTAAGAGAAGTAAAGCTGGCTTGGTAGTCCAACAAGAACATTGTGTTGAACTAGAGTTGGAACCAGGTAAGAGTTTACAATTTGGAAAAGTGAAAACTAAATTGGAGAAGCAAGCTTACACTCAGTTATTCAAAGAATTCAGTGATTCTTTTGCATGGCAATATGAGGACCTCAAAGGTTTTGATCCAGCCCTTGCTCGGCACACAATTGAGTTAGAACCAAATGCCAAACCAGTGAGGCAAAAGCAAAGGCCTGTTAATCCCAAGCTTGAGCCACTTATGCATAAAGAAGTACTCAAACTAATAGAAAGTGGTATCATCTACCCCATTAAGCATACTAGTTGGGTTTCCAACCTTCTTCCTATCAGGAAGAAGAATGGGGAGTTGAGGTTATGTGTTGACTTCAGGGATCTTAATAGAGCTTCATTAAAAGACCGCTATCCACTACCCTCTATGGAACAAATCTTACAATGTGTCTCTAGATCCGAGAGATTTTCATTATTGGATAGCTATTCAAGATACAGTCAGATCTTGGTGAATGAAGAGGATCAATATAAGACTGCATTTATAACCAAGTGGGGAACCATGGCTTATCAAAAGATGCCCTTTGGTTTGTCAAATGTAGGTGCTACATTTCAAAAGGCAATGGATATGGCCTTTAAGAGCCTAATATACAAGTTTGTGTTGGTCTACTTAGATGACATAACTGTCTATTCAAAACATGCAGTAGATCACATCAAACATTTGAGGAAGATCTTTGAAAGATGTAGAGAATTTGGGATATCTCTTAATCCCAAGAAATGTGTGTTTGCAGTTCATGAGGGAAAATTGTTGGGATATGTAGTATCCAAAGAAGGGATCACAATAGATCCTAAGAGAATTGTAGCCATCCTAGAGCTACCCTTGCCACATCACAAGAAAAGTCTCCAATCTTTCATAGGAAAGATTAATTTTGTTAGGAGGTTCTTGCCTAACATTGCAGATTTACTAAAGCCTTTGACAACCATGTTAAAGAAGAGTTTAGCTTTTAGTTGGACAAAAGAAGGGAGATTCAATTTCCAAGCTATCAAAGAGGCCTTAACAGAAGCCCCTGCCCTCTTGAACCCAAATTTTAGTAAGGATTTTATCATTTATGCTTATGGGGGACATGATGCTATATCTACAATGTTGACTCAAGAAAATTCAGATGGATTGGAGTAGCCTATTGCTTTCTTTGGCAAAGGTTTAGAAGAATATGAACATAGATATTCTTTTTTAGAAAAAACATGTTCTTGCTGTGGTGAAGAGCCTTAAAAAGTTTAGATACCTATTGACCCATAACAAGGTACATTTGAAAGTTACTCATCCAAGTGTCAAAGAGTTTTTGATTTCCAAGGACCTTAATGAGAAAAGAGCTGGTTGGATCACCAAGTTGATGGAATATGACATAGATATTCAAACAACCACGCTGGTTAGAGGAAGAGGTCTTTGTGAGCATTTGGCATCAGATGACAGTCCAAAGAAATCAGAGCAAATGGATGCATCTTTGGTGGTGCATTCTATAGAAGAACAAGCCAAGGCAACAAGTTGGTTGCCTAATATGATCAATTATTTGAAGATAGGACAATGTCCTCCAGGTTTGGATTCAGCAAAAAGGAGGTATTATAGGTTACAATCTATTCCTTTTGTACTGATAGATGAAGTTCTTTTCAGAAAGGATCACAATGGTGTCCTTTTAAGATGCATAGATTTAGAAAATATAGCTGATGTCCTATTTGAATTTCATGATGGACCTTCTAGAGGTCACTTTTCTCCTAGGACTACTACTTTCAAAATCATGAGGCTTGGGTACTATTGGCCATCTATCTTTAAGGATAGTCATGAGTATGTGAGAAAATGCATCAAGTGTGCCATGTTTGCAGGAAAAGAGAGGCTTGCAGCCTTACCCCTAACACCAATCAGAACAGAGAAACCTTTCATGAAGTGGGGTATAGACTTCATTGGCATGATCAATCCTCCATCTAGTGTAGGCCATAAATGGATAATCACTGCAATAGATTACTTCACTAGATGGACATAAGCAATTGCATTAAAAGAGGCCAATGAGAGTGCTGTCCTAAGTTTTTATGATGACATAATTCATAGATTTGGCATTCCAGATTCAATAATTTTAGATAATGCATTGGAATTCACAAGCCTCAAAGTCTCAAAGTGGGTAGTAAATAATGGCATCTATCTAAGTACTAGTTCAAATTATTACCCTCAAGGAAATGGTTTAGCAGAGTCAACAAATAAGAACCTGATTAGGATAATTAAGAAGACTCTGCAAGAAAATCAGAGGGATTGACATATTAAACTTAGGTCTACCTTATGGCTAGAAAAAATTACTCCAAAGAAGATTATTGGGAATTCTCCTTATGTGTTAGTATATGGCAGAGAGGCTAAGTTGTCCATTTCAACTGAATTACCAGCTCTGGACTTATCTACTCAATATGCCCTGTTTGAAGGAGGAGACCCCTTGTAGATCAGATATGCTTAGTTGATGGAATTGGAAGAGATCAGAGACAAATCAATGCAAGATATGGAATTCCATCAGATCCAAACAAAGAGAAACTTTGATAAAAGAGCCAGGGTCAAAAATTTCAAAGTTGGAGATGTAGTTCTCAAATGGGATGAGTTCAGATCCAAGCCTGGCAGACATACAAAATTTGATTCATTCTGGAGTGGACCATTTGTTATAATAGAATGTAGGGGATCTAATGCTTTTCAGCTATCAAATCTTGAAGGAATTCCCCTACCTATCTCAGTAAATGGATTCCACTTGAAGCCATGCTTCGAGGTTAATCCCTCTCTGTAAATTCTTGTAAATATTTCCCCTATTTTCTTTCCCTATTTTCTAGGTTAGTTTCCTTCTTTTCAAGAAGTGCCTATGCACAAGTTTGTCTCTCTGGTTCTAGTTTTGTCTCTCAATCAAAGTTTTGTGTTCCTGTGATGACCCCATGCCCAATGGATTATGTCAAGGCCACTGGTTTCAATGTCTAGCAGGCTGACATCTAGCAGAAATTGCCAAAATCTTACCCTAATTTTGATGTGCATAAAAATTTGGCAAATATTTATCCCTAGGTCCCTGTTCTAACCCATCCAAGCACTCTACAAAATTTCATGGCTTTATCTGTTTCCCTCTGGTCTCTGCAGTGGTTTCTAGGTCTCTGGCTAGGTGCAAAACCCTTAAAAAATTCATAAAACTAGCCGTTGGACCCCTTAAAACCCTAAAAAACCCCTTTGGCCTATTATATTTTCATGTTACTTTATTCGGCAACTTAAAGGTTCCAATTTTGCATGTGCACATTTTAAATCCTTCAGTCACCAAATCTCTGATTCTCAGCAGTTAACCCCCTAACCCTTTGCGATTTGGTGAGTAGTTACCTTTTCGGTTGGCGGTCTCTGCTTAGTGGCTAAGACCAAGATTCTACATCTGACGGTTGTTGCAAGATCTCATAGCCTCAGAAGATTCCTTGTGATCTAGTGATAGCCGTCGATCTTCCCCTTTCTTAGCACTTCAAGCTTTTGTGGGTCCACTGCCATGGTGTCCTACTTGGAGGCTTTTTATTGGTCAAGGGATGATGACTTGTGTTTTTGTCAGCGGGCTGAGGGATGTCAGAAGCTTGGAAATCTACGGCCGGCATGTGTTCTCATGAAATGTGTCAGAGGTATGTGATTATAAGACAACCGTTGATTCTCCTTGGTGACATAACTCTTCATGCCTGGCGGATCCACTGCTACGTGTACACAAGTGATGGCTTCCCATTGTTCCACATGGTAGTGATTCAGTAATGTGTTAGTGGGACCAAGTTTCCAGCATTTTAAAAGGCTTTGACATCTACAGAGGATCAATGGTAGGTGCATGTCCGCGAGGAATATTTTTGACACATGTGATCATGCACCCATCGTTGATCTTACTTTATCTCCGGGCTCTGTTAGGTGGGTCCTCTCTTCTGATGTGCTCAAATTTGGTTGGTCCACGTGGTGATGACTGGATTTTGTGATGGGTCCATTTTTCAGAGGGTCCCAGTCTAATGGAAATCTATAGCTGGCGCATGATCTGAAAGAATATTTGGGGGCCATGAGATCATGCGCCCGCCGTTAGATGGGAATCTAGAAATTACAGTGGGTCCGATGTCAGAGCTTGCCGAGGTGTTGCTGAATGAGCAGCTGGAATGAATAGAAGAATGACATGTGGCAGGTCTGGTCCTAGAATTTGAAGGTATTCAGCGATTTGGTGAATAAGGTTTTTCTTGTGTTCGCTTAATATAACCCAGGGTTAGTTAAAAGTTTGGCGATTCAACGAAATGCCTAGTTCACTGAATCGCCTAACCAAACCAAGGTAAAGCTAACGATTTCCTAACTTAGAAATGAGTCTTCAGTTGCATAGTCGCTGAATGACTTAAAGGGACAAAGCTCGAGGTGGGTCCAAACATGCTGACGTGCTAAAACCTCATTGGTCGTAACTTGCAGATATGGATTTGACTTTTCAAGAAGGTTTGTGACTGTTGTCAGGATAATCACGGTCATTCATCTGCCGGGAAAAGTTTTGCATTGATGGCTACATTTTAAAAATATATCTATTATCCGTTAGTATTTGAATTTGAATATCTCTGCGAAGGTTTTGCTAGGGTTTTTCTCTTGCGGCCATGCACGACAAAGTGGGTAGCTAGAATTTAATTCTTTAGGATAGTGGAGGTTGGAAGGATGATGATGGATGATCTGATAGTTGGCATCGAGGACTTTACAGAGTACCATGTCATGTTGAAGCTTTAATGAGCTTGGTGGCACCTTTTGCAGGGTTAATCATTTTAAACCCAAATATCTTCAAGATTAGATTTGAGAGCCTTCATGGCTTAGTAGAGTTGCAGGTGGGTAGATGGATTGAGGTTGCTATGTCTGCAGGAGGGGCTTAGTACAGGATTAGCATGAAAAGAAAAGATTTGATCTAATTGTCAGTGTTCTCAAAGTTTTTATGATGGGTCATTAGTGTACCTTTAGGGTTTGATTATTGTATTGTAAATCTTGTAACCCTAGCTAGGTTAGTTTTGATTCCTGCCTGCGTGTAGTTGAGTATGTATATATTGTTTTGGAGCTTTTAGAAGCTCAAGGAGTTCACATTTTGTAAAGTAGAAAGTCTCTTTCTTGGAAAGCTATCCGTGGCATTTCTTCCCGCCCTCTGGTTTTTCACATTCTGTAACCTTTCATTGATAATAAAAGCATTGCAGAGGTATTTTTTGACAATCCTTCATGTTCCTATGCTTCCTTGTTTGGATTATCTCTTATTGGATTGAAATATATGATGTTTTCAGTGATATCTTAGGGTTCTTGATCCCTCTTACTTTCTATAATTGTGTGTGTTATTGTGTTTGATCTGATTTAGATGTTTTTGTGGGTATACTTCAACCCCCTAATAGTCTTGTCTCAATCCTACACCGAGTTGCAGAAGTGAATGTCTGCTTGCAGGTCATAAGTTGTGTCTTATGTTCAGGCCCTCCTATGAAACACTTATGCAAGCCTATTTAGTAAGTTGTGACCTACTAGACCTAAGCCTTTCATTGATTCCATCCCTTTATACTGAGATCCAAACCCTAATTTTGGTGCATCACCTAGTAGGTAGTTTTCTTTTAGTCATTTCCCTTTCCAAGCATTCCTTCTATCCCTTTCCCTCAAAAGTTTTACTTTTCCATGTCTAGAAGCAAATTAAGGTGATTATCCAAGAGGAACCAGCCTAGAACCTGGAGGTCTCATCTTAGTTAGCATAGGTCCCACAACTTGGAGATGATTCCCATGTTATACTAGGTTATCAAGACTACGAGAGCTTGAAACAAGGGTGCAAACTTAGTGTATAACAACAAACATTTTGGAAATAAATTTATTAAGTATTTGAGAAAGAAAGAGTAATTAGATTCAAGATTTGAAGGCAAGCACACAAGGTCAAGATCTCTAAGTCTCTAATGCTTCAAGATTATTCAAATCAAAGGAAATCTTCTCCAATTGATGTAATTTTATCTCCCATGAAGGCCAAGTAGAGGAATTATCAATCAAGTAAGATGCTTCATCCTTCCATTCCTCTTCTCTCTCCTTATTTGGAAGTGGTTATCAAGTGTATCTATATTCAAGATCTAGGAGTGGAATTAATATCTATGTATGCATTTGTGAGGGAATCCTTAATTCTACATCTTATTCCAAGGTTAATTTCTACATCTATCCATGAGGGTTTATGCAAGGTGAATCTATCATATTCCTTTCTATCTACTTTCCCTTATGTAATTTTATTTCATTTCTAAGGTGGATTCCTAAAGGGTTTGACTAAGACAAACCTCTTTAGCCACCCTCTTCCCCCATTTTTCTCTATGTAGGAGAAGTTATAAAGATGTTGGATTAGATTTGGTACAGTCAAATGATCTGTGAAAAATTTAGTTGAAAACACCATGAACACGTCACTATAGCCACCATGTTTTAGGAATTCTTTTTCATTTCCATTATGTTCCTTCCATTTTGAGCTTAGATTTCTATCATAGGTCATTTTTGTCTTTTTTTTTTTTTTTTTCCATTAGTTTCAGATCGCGGTCTTTGTGATACATTAATATGCTTTGGCTAGCTTTTCAATGACTTTCCTAGTTAATGATTTATATTACTATATCTTATCATTCTCATTCATCTATTTCATATTTTAGTGAAGCAATCATTATCCGCATTTAGTGCTTGAGTCACCTCTTGATCCTATTGTTGGAATATCATACATATATGTCTTGACATTGATCTTTTGTCATTGATGTCAACATATTTTCTATTATTTTGGACTGTGTTCCTACATTATACATGTGATGTTCAGTGAGATGATTGGTTCAATATGACTACTATGTTGATGATCAGATGATGAAAATATACAGATGGTTTTAGGGATGTCTTTAGTTAACTTATGTCAATTTGTAGAGTTTAGCATTATGATTTGAGTGAGTTATGGATGTTTGATTAGAAATTGGTATTTTGGTAGTTCAGAAAGAGACGATGTTACATTTTTTTGTTTGATGTGGATCAGTTACACAATATTTTTGATTACTAACTTGATAAAATGTTTAGGACATGGAAGTGTGTCCTTATCTTGAGTGGTTCATGATTTGGATGTTGGAATGCTATTTTTCTTAAGTGATAGAGGTTACTAATTGGTGTTCTTGATGAATAGTGCAAAGATAATGGTGAATTCTGAGAAAGATTTTTTTTGGATGTTACTATGATAGTTTATGATACTTATTGATGTTTATAGATCTTGTTCTATTCATGTTGCTATATTTTATTGAGCTATGTGATCAAATTTGGTAATGTTATTGTGACATGCTAGTGTTTTTGTTATTCTTCACCAACATGATGGTGCAACGTATTGTGATGGATCAAGGTGTGATTTATGGAGATGGAGCATGTTCAAGGATGAATATTTGGATCCTTTGTATGTCTTATCCCACATGTTTTGGATCGCATTAATGATTGGATTGTATTTGATTAAATATTTGTAATTGAGGTGTTAAGGTTGAGCCGACCTTGTTTATTTCTACAAGGTTGATGAATTTAATAAATGTAATGATGTAACATCCTTTTGTGGATCAAATCATGCATGTATGGGTGTATGGGAGACTATGTGAAGAGGTATGATTGCAATCTACAATTGAGGTAGAGATATGATGTATTATGCACATAATTGGAATTGTAATGATATGATGAAGATGTTATTAGTCAGTTCATGATTTATGAATTATAGTCCATAATGGATTATTGTCCATCTACCTGCTATAAGGTAGTGAGCCTTCCTTTGGGTTGTAACCCTTGTTGTATTTGAGAAGTGAGCTCTAGGCATTTTCATTGAATGCATGTGCATTCCCCTTGTAATACTCTTGGGTAAGTGCACTAAGATGGTGTGCAAAAAGGTGGTCACCCACCCCCAAAAATAATAAATACCCCTAACAAGGCTAAGGAAAAGGCTATTTAATAGGATTGGATAACAAGGTTGAGGCTTGGGAGCTTCATTTCCCTTTATTTCCCTCCTTTTTCACATGTTTTGTTCTTCAAAATAGTTTTCTCAACATCATAATCATTAGGTTTATACAATATCAAGTGGGTATTTGTAAAATTATTACCATAATTTCATACATGTTTTAAGATTTCTAACCATATAAATTTTTGTATTTTTGAACAGCATTAACATAGTCTCCATAGTTCTCAGCAATATATGTCTTCCATTTTCTTAATAAATTTTGATCTACTTGATCAAATTTGAAAAAAATTACATATTATTGTTCTAGACTTGACTCTATACACTTTAAAAAAAAGTTTACATTTTTTATTATTTTGATGCAAGTTATATCGAGTGCACGAATAGATACATAATTTTCAGGATGTACCCACTTCAAAAAATCATAAAAGAAAAATACTCAAGATAAAATTACCAAAAAAATACAAAACACATAGCACTCACTCTTACCTATCATTCTACAAAGGGGTTTCTCAAAATACTATTTATATAACTATATCTTTTTTGAAGCACACACCAAACACTATGTTATATTTTTCTTTAAAAAAATAGGAATATTTTTTTTGTGTGCAACAAATTTGACCATCATAATCTTACTCATTTTCAAGAAACCTTAGTAGTTTATAAACTAGATTTAGAGCTAGCACTATAATTCTTTTTCTTTGCACACATTTTCTAATTTTGAGTACACGACTCAAATTTTTCTTTGAAGTTCAAGTTTACTTGATTTTAGATTAAAAAAAAAGTGGCCATTTATATCCCCCTTTTTGCACACCATCTTGGTGCACTTACCCTCCTAATAGTAGTCCTTTTAAAAGAGTAAATCATCTTGTGGGTTTGATCCCCACTGTGATTTTGCCTCTAACATTTGGTTTCAACATAAAAAAATCTTGGTGTTATGTGTTGATTGATGTGTTGTAATATTTGTTTTTATGTTCATCATTCAGATATAAGATTTAAGGTTAAGAGTTAGTTAAGGTTTTGATATTTTGGACACAATTGTTTCAAACCCCTCTCACTTGTGTGTGTTTCCTTGTTTCTATTAATTGGTAGTAGAGCTAAGTCCTCTTTGGAAAGCTTGACCAATTGAGGAGATCTATGATGAAATCTTTTAAGGACATTCCAAGATTTGAAGGCACTAACTATGCAATATGGAATGATCAGATGATTACACACACGAGATGCATTAGAAAAGGCTACTGGGATATTACTAAAAAGACATAAAATTCTCCTATAGATCTTTCTACTGTCACTACTGATGAGAAGAAGAATTTTGAATAAAATATCAGAGCTAAAGAAGAATTGTTGAGTGCCCTCTAATATAAAATATACAAATGTTAGGGAATTAGAGACTTCACATGAGGTATGGACAAAATTAGATATTTTAAATGAAGGAGATGCCTGTGTGAAGCAAGCCAAGTTGTAGAGTTAGAAAGGGAAATATGATTCATTTAAGATGAAAAAGGATGAGAACATAGCTTCTTACATATGCAAAAGGTGAATGAGCTTGTTTGTGAAATCATATCCACTAAATAGAACATTGGAAGAAGATGTGATTGTTTCTAAGGCACTTAGATCCTTTCATTAGGTGTTTACAAACACAAGTTCATTGCTATTGAAAAGATCAGGTCTATGCCCCCAGTAAGAAGAGATACATTGGTTGGTAAGCTATCTTCCTTTGAGATGAGTGAATTTGCTAATGATCTTCCTAAAGTTGAATATAAATTTAAAGCTACTATTTCTAAGGATAAGAAAAGATATAACCTTGTAGAAAGTTTAGCAAAACTTATGTATCTAGATATGCAAAGGAGATGGAAGAAATTATGAAATATTACAAAAGGTGAGAGAAAGATTGAAGAACTTGAAGCCCTAATTTCCAAGAGATTGCCTAAGGGAGATGGTAAGTATGAAGGAAAGTTATCTTTGAAATTATTTTCATGTAACAAGATTGGACATTTTTCTTCTAGATATCCTAAGAGAGTAGCAAAGCATAAGAATAGGAAATTTACATCTAGATATCTGAATAAGTGCTATTTGCTTGCTAATGAAGGTGTAACTAATGAATAATTTAAAAAGAGTGAAGATGAGATTGTATTTATTTCTACCAAAGAAGAGAATCCTAGTTTCATAAATGAGGAAAAAGCCGTAGTTGCACATGTTGTTCAATGAAAGATGAATTGGTGATAGATAGTGGATGTTCACATCCTATAACTGGAGATAAGAGAAAAATTATGAAGTTATAAAGGTATGATGGTGGTGTTAGGTTTGATGATAATACTCCTTTTATAATCAGAGGAAGAGATTCCATTACACTTGATGGTAAGAATAATACTGATGATTTTTTTATATGTTGAAGGTTTAAAGCATAATCTTTTGAGTGTTGAACAACTAGTTGACAAAGGTTATAATTTACAATTCAATAATAAAGAATGAAATATCATTGGAAGTTCATGTATTTAGATTACATAAATTACAAAGACTAATGGTAATGTCTTTCACTTGAATAGTGCAAAGAATAGATGTCTGATTGCTCAATTTGATGATAGTTGGTTATCGCACAAAATATTTTATCATGTGAACTTTGATAACATTGTGAGGATAAATAATACTAAAGAAGTGAGAGATTTACCTAAATTGTTGAATCCTATTAATGTGATGTGTAAGGAATGTTAGTTGGGTAAGCTAGCTAAATCTACTTTCAAAAGAAAAACTTATTCTTCAAGTAGATTGTTAGGTCTTGTGCATATTGATTTGTGTGGTCCTTCTAGAACTAGAAGATATTATAGAGATAGCTATTTCATATTATTCATTTATGGTTATTCAATGATTATGTGGGTAACATTTTTAAAAAAGAAATATGAAGCTTTTGACAAATTCAATATTTTCAAGGTTATTATTAAGATAGAGATGTGTTTGAAGTTGAAATGTTTGAGACTTGATAGAGGTGATGAATTTACATCTAGAGAATTTAATTCATTTTGTGAATAGCATGAGATAATTAGACAAATATATGCACCACATAACCCACAATAGAATAGTATTACAGAGAGAAGAAACAAAACTATCTTAGATATTGCAAGGACAAGGACGATTGAGGGAAATGTACCACAAGTCTATTGGAGAGAAGTGGTTAGTACTATAGTTTATACATTGAACTAAGTTCAAATAAAGCAAGGCATTGGTAAAAATCCTTATGAGATATGGTATGGTCATATATTCTTACTATGAAATATTTTAAAATTCTTGGAAGCAAATGTTATAACAAAAGAGATGAATATTTAGGGAAATTTGATCCTAGATGCGATGAAGGTATCTTTCTTGGTTATTATACAAAGAGAATAACATACAAATGTTACAATAATAGGTTGAGAAATATTGTTGAAAGCACTAATGTCAAAGTGGATGAAAGCTATCAGAGAATTTTGAACTGGTTGAATAATTGAGAGGGGGGTGAATAAGTTATTCCCACACACCTTATAAAACTTTTCTCTGTCAGTAAACTCACAAATGCCACTATTAATGACTTTCAATTTTTTGGTTAAGGACATCAGACATCCACGTAAATGTAAGCATTAAGAACACAAAAACACTGATATAGAGAATATTGGTATTTATGTGAAAACCCAAAATGGGAAAAATCACAGAGAAGCTAATTCTCATGAAATATGAAATGCCTATTAACGTGACACTGATATGGTGATTTTTACATGCCAAATGATGACCATAGAGGACTTTGAACATGGATGATCCATCAACCACATTAGTCAACATAGATCAGCTCACCATTTTAGATCGCAGTAGGCTCAACACACCAACCCTAACCGCAGATGGATGTCAAAGATCGTCGATGACATATCTTATCATCTCCTATGTTATTGGATTTAAATTATCTCTCATTAGCTTTGATGCCATGTATAAACCTATGATCTAAAGAGCTAAATTAGAAGCACACGATAGACCCAGAAAGTCAACCATTGATTCATTAGAGAAGCAAAGTACATATAGATCTGAAAGTGAAACCAAGTCCAACCACAAAAGGAGGAAAGAATTGGAGTGTTGGAAAAACTGCTCAAGAGACTAGGATGATGTGTTGAAATTAAATCGACACATCTTCAGTAGACTCGACACATCTCTGGTGGACTCCTAAAAGATGACAACTTGTGTAGACAAGTGTCAAATGAACATAGATGACTAAGTAGGCTTAATAAGCCTAAGTGAAATAAAATAAAATAATTGCACTAACACAACCAAAACTCTTATCTAAGTAATTTTGAAAATTTATGTTATCTATTTACCCATATAATGTTAATTATTATTTAAAAATTATCTTATATTCTAGATGCTCCTCTAGAGATTAAAATGCATGATAAATACACTATTTTCTATATCATTAAGGAATAAGTACTCGCCAAATATAAAGATCTAATATAATTTGTTTCTCTATAACACACAGTACTATGATTTTGAAATAAAAGTTAAAGATAAATCTAATGAGTCATCACTTACGATAGAAAAAGATTAGAATAACATTATTATGGATTTATTTTAATTAGTTTTATCTATGTTGAAAAAAGTTGAAAGTGAAATAATAGTTAAAAGATAAATCCAATTCAGTCATCACTTTTTAAACCAAATGATGAGAACACAATTAAGAAAGAAGAGTTACTTTAATAATTTCCATGTATGTTGAAAAATGTTAATATATAATTAAAATCATAAATGAATCATTATAATAGCATAATTAGACATGAGTCAAGAATTCAAAAAATTACCTCTTAGATAAATTTAAATGATTGATATTTAGAAAGGACAAATGAATTAAAATTTAAAATATTAATTATATAAAATTCATACATTAAATAATTTAGAATTGTATGAGATGAATCATTTAAGCGATAAAAATGAGTCTTTAATTTTGAGGCATGTTTTAAAAGGTTAATAAATAATTACAATCATTGATGAATCATTATCATAAAATGATGAGACATGAATCAAAAATTCAAAAAATAACTTTTTAGCTAACATTTCCTCATATAATTTATTTAAAAAATAAAAGACAAATTACAATGATTGACATTTAGAAGAGACAAATAAATTAAAATTAAAAATATAAATTATATAAAATTCATATACATTAATAATCTAGAAGTGTACGAAAGAATATTTTAACCTATAAAAATATTGTGCATAGTCTTTAATTTTTACTTGTGAATATTTTCTCTGGGTTTTCATCTAGAAGAGAATAAAACAAGAGAAAAGAGTTAAAAAATAATATTAAAAATAGATTGATAAATATAGATATAATAGTAACTTTTATTTTATGAATAGGTCATTTTGATTATATAATAATTAAAATTACACTTTTCACAAAAAAAAAAGTAGAACATATAGTAATTCCACTATAGTCTGTTGATGTTTATAGCTTCGATCAGATAAAATGATCATAATATTATGAGAAAATAAATAAGAAATATATTAATATATATAATGATGGACATTATTATTATATTAATATACAAACTTATAATATTAGAATATATAAACATCATTAATGTTTAACCTTATTAATACTGTTTTGTATTGGTTATATTTAACAATATGAAATAATATCATTCTACATTATATATGCATATTAATATATATAATATTAATTTGTGGGGTCTAGACCCAACATAGATATAGTGAGAATCTTTGCGAAAAAGAAATGGGAGCTTAAGGGGCAAGTCCTCGTCATGGCCATGGTGAAGGGATTTCTCTCCTTTGAGTTCTCTTGCAAAGAAGACCTAGACAAAATCCTCTATGCGGGCACCTGGTCAATAGGCAAGGTTACTCTTGTGGTGCAAAAATGGACCCTGAAGTTATATCTCAATGATTCTTTCTTCGTCTAGGCCTCGGTGTGGGTTTGACTCCCAGAACTCCCTTTGGAATTCTGGGTAGAAGACATCTTTGATGGTATTGTCAGATCCTTTGGTACTCTTCTCTCCATTGACCCTGTGATTGTGGCTAAAAGCTGCCTCACCTATGCTAGGATATGCATTGGGGTGGAAGAGGGACAAGATATGCTAGAAATCATTGTTCTCCAATCGAAATTGGGAAAACATTTGCAAAAGTTGGATTATGAAAGTATCCCTTTCGCGTGCTTCCACTATAAGAAAGTGGGACATAAATCAAGATCATGTCCAGTGCGCATGAACTTGGAAATAGAAAGGAAAGCCATAGTTGTTAATAAGAACAAGTCAGGTAATGATTTGGAAGGCCTTCCAAGGAAGACTGCCAATCCTCATTCTGAATCAGAGGTCTCGAATCATAGAGTTTGGAAAAAAAAGGATAAGCAAGATGAAAATCAAGAGATTTCGGACTCACCAGAAGACATGCAAAACCCTCACATTGGGGAACCAAAGGAGAATACCAAACCAAGTCAAGAGAGCCTGACTCCTAGAAAGGTGTCTCCCTAGTCTAAAGGCATAGACTTGGAAGTCAATATTCTACAAGACTCCATTGATGACACCTGTGACATTGGTTAGGGGGAAGGGGGTGATTCATGCCCTGGTTCTACCTTTGCCTCCTTCGTTCTAGATTCCTTTGAATCCCCTATAGAAGAATGCTATTCTAGCCCGGCAAGGAGTAAACTTGGTGGCCTCCCGGACTCATGCAACCACCTTGAGACACAGGCCTCTAACAAAGTCCAACAAATGGATCTTCTTTTGGGTTCTATCTCTCCTAAACAACTCACCAAGATGGAGGAGCTCTTTGCTAAATACAAAGAGGAAAAAGAGGGATGGATGAAGGTTCAAAGCAAAAAGAGATCCAAAAGAAGAGATCCCTCCCTGGTTCCTCCAACAGCTACAAGAAGCAAAAATAGAGCCGATGTTGGGGAAAAACTCAAATCCCTAGGCAAAAAGAGAGAAATTTAGATAAGGCAAGAAAAAGCAAGTAGAAACATTGCAGATGGAACCCAGAAAACCATCCAGGCTACCTGTACTCCCAGCAAGAGATGTTAGTCACTTCAAAGGATCCCAGTGAGCTCTTTAGCTCACTCAAGCTAATTGTCAGAAGAAGAAATTTTTGTTCTATAGCCATTAAAAGAATGGTGATAGCCATGTATGATTCTCAATGAAGCAACAACTACTAGTTCTCCCTCGACCAAGTTTGTAGATGTGGCTTCGATCTTGTATTAGTCATCACTTTTTGCGCCACTTGCACCCATTTCTTGGAGGATGACCTCTATATTCACATGCTTATCTCTATTGCCAACTGGTATGCTAATTGGACCGCTTTACAGGCTACCAACAAGGAAACTTACAACTTAAGACATAATGACAAAGCTTTCCATAAAGTCGATCTAGATTCTCTGGATGGAGGTGATCTTCAAAGTACCGCAACTTTACCCAATAATAATTATTACTGCAACAAGCTCGTTAGGAAAAGTTATTTCACTCATGGCGAGTTGTGGCGGAGTTGCATGAGTTTTAATAACATGTCACCTCCACACACTTTTAGGGCCCCCTTCCCCATATCTTGTATTCATTTCAAAAAACCTACTTTTAGAAAGAGCGTTGTTGAAGTAGAAAGAAGGCAAGCATAAATTTTTGACAGAGCTAGAGGTTTACCAGAGCAATCACGAAAGCCATGGTTAGGGAGAGGTTAAGAAGGGAGTCGGAGGGTGACAGTGAGAATGGAAGAAGTGAACTAAAATCTTGAATGCCTTATAGAAAGGGGATGTTATCACTTTTATTGATCGACTCCATGGGTGTAGGAAGGACATCACCAAAATCTTTGTCAAAACCTGGAAAGATGGGATGGTGGAGATTGAAGGAAAATCATTCACCGTCACAGAGGAGGTTATATCCTTCATCATTGGTATTCCTACCGTAGAGGAAAAATTCTACAGAGACCAAAAAATTTCTGATATGGTAGTCAAAAAGTTCACGAGGGATGACAATGAGATGAAATCCATTGTCAAAGCGGGAACCTACTACCTTCCTGAGAGTTTGAAGATGCTTTGGCAGTATTTTTTGAAGGCCCTCTTCTACTACATTACCTTGGATACCAGGTTTGACAGAATCCACACTTATCATTTCATCTTACTTAATCATTTGAGGCACGGTTTCAAGATTTCCATTCTGTATTATCTCTTCTCTTCAATGAACAAGAATATGACTAGTTTTAAAGATAAGAAAATTTCTAATCCTACTCTGCATGAAGGATTAATCCTTTTGTTATATGAATTCTTTAAAACCCAAATTATGGGTAAGGAAATTAGAGATAGAAAGGCTATTAGTGAGTACTCTGGTTCAGATTATGTTCCTTTGGGCTCCTCTATGGGCATTCCTTCAGATGACAGTGAGGAAGTTGAATTCAAGAAACAGAGCAAGGGCTCCCCATCCAAAAAACGTCCCCTAAAATCTATCAAGAAGGAATTTCCTTCCAAAAAATAGGATAGGAAGAAGGCTAACTTGAAGGAAGAGTATAATGAAAAGGAGGAAGAAATGGATTCAGAAGAAGATGTGGGAAACCCCCTTTTGGATTCCACTGTAATGCATGAACAAGACAAGGATGACACCCCCAAACCAATGTAGGACTTTTCTGGACACTTGTCGGTCAATCTCACTATCAGTGAGGAAAAAACCCTTCCTCCTCAGTCCCTAGGCACTAACACTAAAAATCAAGCCCCTATGACTGAAGACAAAAATGAGCAGGGCACTAACCGGTCACCCATAAGGATTGATGAGACCAAAGAAGCCTCAAGGGGGGAGTATAATAGTCAGGACACCGGGAGGGGAAAAAAGGTCTGGAGAAATTTTAATATCAACATAGTGCACATGGGAATTATAAGGGAAGTCGTCTATCCTCAGATTCTAGAGGACAATGATGGAAAAGTCCATAAGGAAGAATTGATAGACCCTGCACTGGTTGTGCTCAGTGATAAAGCCAGGGAGATAGACATGGATTTTCTCAACAATATTCAAATCAGTATGTTGGATCAGTTTCGATCTTTCAAATGGCTCTACCATGAGATTGAGGACATCAAGGAAAAAATTCAGGGCTTGGACAACAAGGAAAAGACCACAGAGATTAAGCCAAGTCTGGAAACTAGGGTCATGAACATGGAATACAAAATGATAAGTATGGACAAAACCATCGAAGGAGTGGCAGAGAAAAACTTTAACATCCTTAAAACATCCAACAAGAACCTTAACCTACTGATTAAAAAGATGGAAGAAAAAATGGACCCCAATACCGAGCAGAGGACTATGAAGGAGGACACGGAGCTGACTGAAGGACCAGGTAAAAGAACCAGAGCTCAAACCAGGAAGAATAGGGAGAAAATTGATTCACAAGGCTCCCAAGTGCAGAACGTTAAAGACACTATTCAACTAACGGAGGCCCTTGAAAGCAATGCGACTGTCATGCTCAGGAGCTTGGCATAACTGGTCATGGTGCTCTTTCTCTTGGCTATGCTTTATTTTATTTGTTTTTTCTTGTTCGACCCTATGGTGGCCTGTCCTAGCTACTCTGTTCTATTTTTCTATGCTTGGTTCTCTTGACTTTCTTTAGACTTTACACTGCTGTGGGTTTCAGGGTCCCTGTAAAACTTGTTTTACTTAATCAAATATATATATATATATATATATATATATATATATATATATATATATATATATATATATATATATATATATATATATATATATATATATATATATATATATATATATATATCAATGATGTTAATATTATATATATTAATATACATATATAAATATATATTACAGTATACATTAAAAGTACCTTAGCCTTATGGCTGTACTAGCATATGGCATGCCATCATTTAAAATGGAGAGGCTTAGCATGACAGTGAAAATGAAAATCCATCAAAGATACAATGAAACCATCAAATGAATTGCCCTTATGTGTGCTCGGGCCTGTGGTATGCAATAATAAACAAATATGTTTGTGCCATAGCCTCTTACGGGCTCTATGAGGAAGCATACCCAACGCCCTCATCAAATGAAACATCAAATATCAATAGCAAACTAGTGCCATAAGCCTTATGTTTTCGGGCTTTTCAAACAGAGGAAAAAAATATATGCTAGCAACAATGCTATGTTTTCGGGGTAGGTTGATAACAGGGAATACAATTCATATGATGCCCTAGCCAGTTCTCGGGTTGTATAAGCATTGATCATACCAGTAAAGCGACATCATGGCCTTTCAAATTTGAACACCCTATGTATTGCATACAGATTTATAACAATGCATGGTTCTCAGGCTCTTCGAATACGAGGTCACAGGAAGAGAAGAAAATGGTGTAACCAAAACAAGTAAACCAATGCAATACATTATTACATTCTCAAGTTATGTAACAGTTTGATATGCTTGGCACCCTAGTTAATGCAACATGGAATACACATAACATAGCAAATGTACCAGCATGCAAAGCATAATGCAATCAAAATAAGTATTCATGCATTGTATAGGCATCACAGTGAGCTCAAAGTATGAGTTTTAAGCTTCTTGGGCTTAAACATATAATGCAATAACATAGATCCAAATCCAGCACGTGCCGGCAATAACAGAGAAAATACAATGCAACCATGCCATAATCTTGTGACAGGATGCAGAGATTATCAAGACTTTTAAAAGTTATATGGAGCCACAAGTTTTAAGGGGTGTGATCATGATCGGTGTTGTGAAGAATAGATATAATGCCATTCATTGTGCCCTAGTTCTATAGTAAATAAAAATACAACAATACCCTATATTCTATGCTAAGAGCCAATATTAGACAGTGATGCCCTAGATGATACCCTCGAAATACAGAGGCATGATATTTAAATACAGAAATACAATTTCAAAGCAAACAAAGATAGAGCAAACACACAGTACTATCAAATGCAGTGAAATCGATTGAAGTGCCTACCTCGATTTCATGATGCAATCAAGAGGGTGTGATGTTTCTATTCCAGGCTCGAGGTCCAGTTTAGCAACTGAAGAGGAAATTGGCAACTTGCCATCTGTCGAGATGAAGCTTCACAGTGCCGACAAAAATTTGCAAATGACCATCGATCCACATCTTTACTCCCCTTTTAGGGTTGAGGTTCCATTACTCATGCCTTTTTCTAATGTAATTGAAGTTTATTTTGGCATCGAGCCCTAGGTTTTTTTTTCTAGGTGGGGACATTTTCAAAAAGGGCTTAGTGTTAATTTTTGAAATAGGCTATTGATGTGTTCCTCCCCTTTTATTGGGTAGAGGTCATTATGGCTTTATTTTACACACTAGGTGTCCTTTAAAGTAGTATGGATTTGGTCAAATATTAATATTTTGGATATTCTCCTCATTTTTTTTGAGTTGAGATTATCTTAAAATATGTTTAGATCCATTTTGTCTTGGTAGGGGAATATTTTAATTGTGATAAGTCGTTGCTCTCATTCATTGTATGATATCGACAGGTGGTGTTTTTATAAACCACTATCGGATTATCAGTTATAGACATGACTTAGTGGGTTTATGGTCTTCCTTTTGACTAGTTATTTTCAGGGACCCCACTTTTTTCATCCCCCTAGATTCTCGGGAATTGGGCATCCAAATTTTAGAGTGATGGGATCATGGTCCTAGTGGCAGAGATTTTCTATTCTTGGAGAGATAGTGGACTTTATTGCAGATTCTATAATTTTTCTATATATGCCTCTCACCTTTGGTGATTGAAGGCTAGTTTTTCTTTCCCTCTTTGTTGGAGGTGAATGTTGTAGCTCTCGAGAAGCAGATTGATGTTTGACTCCTTTTCATTGAAGATAATACAGTATTCCTTCTATTCTTGTTATTTCCTGAGTTTCTTATTTGAATTCAGGCTAAGTTATTGTGATCTCATTGTCCTTTGCTTTGCATGTTTGTTCAAGTTTAATGCTTAGGAAGGTGTTTTGCAGTTATTGTTATAATCTATGTACATGTGGTTTTAAGTTGTGGAAGTTTTGCCCTCCTTTTAACACAAATACCTCTTTATTCCAAGAATTGTTAAGGCAAACAGGGTCTAGTTGTGATTTACCAAATTATTTTAAGTGTCATTGTGAGTTCTTTTCAATCTATGGATCTATCCAGTTTGGTGAATCACCTAAGTTAGATTTAGTGATTTCAATTTTATGTAATCTCTCTCCCTTTCCCTTCAAGTTTAGTTCAGTTCAGGTGATACAAACGGGGAAGCTGGCCCTTAATCCGGAGGTCTATTCTCTGTGAAGCAGTCCCACATCCTGAGAGTATTCCCATGTTTCACGGGATTGGTACGTTCCATACTTAGCCATCACGGGTGCAATCCCTAGTGACAACAAATATATCTGCAGAATATTAATACAATATAATTAGATATATTTATTAATATATCTGTACTATATATATATGTGTATATATATATATATATATATATATATATATATATATATATATATATATATATATGTATATATATATATATGTATATATATATACATGTATATATATATACATGTATACATGTATATATATATATGTATATATATATATATGTGTGTATATATATATATATGCGTATATATATATATATATATATGTGTGTGTGTGTGTGTGTGTGTGTGTGTGTGTATATATACATATATATGTATATATATATATACATATATATATAATGTATACATGTATATATATATATATACACATATATGTGTATATATATATATATACATGTATACATGTATATATATGTATATATATATATATATACATATATATGTATATATATATATATATATATGTATGTATGTATGTATACATGTATACATATATATATATACATATATATGTGTATATATATATATACATATATATATATATATGTGTGTATATACATATATATACATATATATATGTGTATATACATATATATACATATAATATGTGTATATATTTATATATACATATAATATGTGTATATATCTATATATATATATATATATATATATATATATATATATATATATATATATATATATATACATATATGTATATATATGTATATATATCTATATACATATATGTATATATATGTATATATGTATATATATGTATATATATATATATAGGAAAAATTTAAAAGCCATATATTCTTGATCCAAATTTAACATAGTCACTTGCATGGAGTTCGGAAAGTCGAACGATGAAGATAGGCAAAGCCCTGAAACAACAACTTACTTAAGTAGTTCTTGCATTTGGCTTGACTGTTTCTCCTAAGGAAGAAGAATGAAGACGGCCAATCCATATAATAATAACCTTGATTACAATAATATTAATAAAAACATTTTTTTACAATAAACAGCAATAATAGTGATTTCTATTAGAACCTTTAATTTAGAAATACAAGTTATAAGATTTCTATAACCTAACTTCTAGATATGATTGTGTCCAAAACATTTCAGATTACTCTCAGAGATGACCGCACATAATCATATCCACAAGCTACAAACAATATGCAATAACTTCTTTCTTTTAGGGTGGGCAGAGCTAGTTGATGCAGAGTAAAAGGAACAGTACGGAGAAGTTAATTGATCTTTTAATGTCAAAGAAGCAAACCAGACTGGAATGCAACGCCAGGAATTCCCAGATATAAACTCTGCAACAGTGAATTTACTGGCCTCTGCTGCATCCGTAATCACATGAAACGTAGGCCACCTCACACGCCTGGAAATCCCCGTTCCCGGCCCAGAATTCATGTATTCTGCAAAGTAGAGAGTCTTCAATCCATAACTCCCAATCCACACCGTCCAACCGCCAGGATCGATATTAGCGTCCAAGAACGACTGCATGACGACTGTGCGAGAGTAGGGCATCCACGGCCTACCCAGAAACGTCTGAATCGACTCCGCCGAAACCTGGCAGTTGTGGATCGAGAAGCCCGTGTTCTGGTTCGGATCGCTTCTTCCCTGTGCAGTAATCACATTGGGCTTCTTTTGCCTCTTCCGAGACAATATGTTGCAGCTCTGAAACACGGCGGAGGCGTCGCCGAAGATGAAATCCACGGTGCCGGAAATGTCACATTCTCTGTAGAATTGGCGTTGGGAGTAGGCGTACAGTGTGTCTTGCTAGCTTTTTATACTGCAGTGGTAAAATACTGAGCGATCTGATGATACCCGTAGCGCAACAGATTGCCCTGCGGTTGCTCCTGCTGTGTTCTCGAACCCCATATCTCGCGCAATGAAGCCTTTCCCTGTAGCAGCTGCACCCAACGATACAAAATGCCCATTAGTTAAACATGCTTGAACCAGAGTAGTAATGTAGGGAATTCTATGACAAATATGATTGAATTGGAGTAATATTGGGGAAGACTCCATGGTATCTAGATAAATTTCAATCTAAGTAATGTTAGTGAATCTCCACGATTAAACATTTTGGATCAGAGTAGTGATATTGAAGGAAACTTTATGAATAAACACATTCAAGTTAAATAGTATTCAATAGAATTTTATGGTTAAATATGTTTGAGTTATAGTAATATTAGAATGAACAATCATTCTAAAAGTGATGATTTACCTTTGTTAGAATATACGATAGTTAAGTGCACTTGAATTGAAGTAATCTTAGGGGAAACTCCATGATTAAACATGTTTCAATCAGAGTAATATTACTCAAGGAAATTTCATATTTAAACATGGTTGATCAAAGTAGCATTCAGTGAGATTTCATAAATAGACATACTGAAATTAAAGAAATTTTGAAATGGGTGAAATGATGATGCACCTTTTTTAGCATCATCAAGATGTAATGAATGAGAAAATAGACCATTCATTTTCATTAAAGACGGTCATATGAATTAATAAATTTGTCTTAAAAACTGAACAGTTAGAATCTTGTGATATTGCTATCAGGATTCGTATGATTTTTGAGTCAAACTCATTGATCCATGTTTCATGAGCAGTGGTACACAAGAATCCATCTCTCACGAGAATGAATAGAACACTTAACACTCACTGCATCTAGGTGAAATGTTAGACTTTCTTGAAAGATCACCCATTACAATTTGAATCCTAATAGTAATATTATAATTTAACTTATTATAGATAAATATATCTACTGCTTATCAGTTAATTCCAGACTAAAACATCTATTTCTATACCTGATAAAGTATAGTAGAATAAATGAAAAAGATGACTCTAATCATTTAGATAATCCCCTTCATGTACACGCGTTGTGACATTAGCCTCTAAATAGAAAAATTAGTCCATGAGGAAACTTCAAAAGAGCGAAGAGAGATAGCCACTGTACCAAACGTAGCTACAGACACGATAGAGCCATGATTGGACCCCGTAACAATTGTAGCGTATTTCCCATCACCAACCAGCATGATATTGTCTTTGTACACCTTCACCGATTCTGCGTAAACTCCAGCTTTCACATGGATAACGTACCGCCCATTACTCCAACCGGGCGCACCTTTAATCGCCTCTGAGATGCTCCTGTAATTCCCCGTCCCGTCTTTCGCCACCACCGCATTCGCTCTCACGCCGCCCGGCGTCTGAAGAAGCCGCCTCTCATTTGAAGACATCCAACTCGGGAAATACAAATCACCGTCCTCTAAAAGGCGGCGCTTGTTCTGGCTGGGAAAAGGAATCGCCACGGGAAGACTGTTCACAATTGCAAGCGAATTACTGACCATTTTTGAAACATTTCTTACAGATTCCGCATAACTGTCTTTCGCTCCTTTGAATCCTGAAATGCATGTGACTTGATCAGTGAGAGAAGCGCTGAGCCATGTCTGCACGTCCTCCGCCTTCTCTTTCTTCATTCTCCCGATTTCCTCAGGAATTTCAACGACTCGTTCAACTGCCGCACTGTATATTTGAACAGTATCTCACAATCCTTAATTGCAGCGAGCTTCATTTCACCATCTGAGCTCAGCAGCACTGACTGAGACGAAGCTGCAACTGTCAATTTTTTAACTTCATCGAGGCTGACCTTAACTGAAACTATGGCCATGTCCTTCACAACACTCCCCGATTTCAAAGATGCTTCATAAAATTGAGGTTGCAGGGTCGAGACACAGACTTCTGGGTAAAGCGTGGTATTGCATGCAGACTTCAAAAAATTAGGGCTCATTCTCACACTCTCTCCCTTAATGTGCCTTGCAGCACACGCAAAGAGACCGAAGATTAAGAAGAGAGCACCAAAAGGCTGGCTAATCATTTTCCTCTCTACTCGAAACCCAATCTCTACTCGAAACCCAACAAACTAGAATGGAATGCTTCTGTAGGCAATGTAAGGAAACCCAACAAAATGTAAGGGAATTTTTGTTTCTGTAGGCTTTGCGTCCTTGGGTAGGAATTGGGCAGTATTTATAACTGAAGAGTTGCCTAGATGACTCTGTGATCACCGTCTGATCTACTTTTGATTAGTAGCCGTCTGAGCTATCTGATCAGGTGGCAAGATTCAGACGACAAATTCGTATCGTACAATTGTACTGTTGCCAATTATTACGAGTTAGAAAAGAAGGCAGGCTACGGAAAAACACTACGGTACACGGTTGACTGCTCACCAAACCAGTGGGTCCCGATTCCCCATTATAATGAGCTCCGGGAGCGTGAATCTCACTGTTGTTGAGAGATGCTAGCTAAAAGATGTGGGCCTTTTTATGGACCACCGAGTTGACTGACTGAATCGACACATTCCTCCAAGTCGATAAAGTAGCCACTAATTTCCCAAGGTGATGTACAAGCGTAATACAATGGAGTGGATGTTTCCCCCCATGAACGACAGATTTACACATCTTTTTCTTGTCTCATCTTTTTGACTAGTAGCGAAGATGCTGAAGATGACTGTTTATATATATTTATCATTCTCTAGAGTTTTTATGTTTCTTTATCTCTCGTCCTTGTGAAAATATTTTCAATAATATTGTTTATGTATATATATCATGTCGTTAGGATTTTTATTTTCGTAAGTGATCTTCTTTATCTCTTTTCTTTATATATATATATATATATATATTACTTTCTAAAATCTTTATCCTTTTTATCATCTTCTTTATTTCTCATTCTTATTAGAATAGTTGTGAAGATATTCAAGAATACTATTCATGTATATATTACTTTCTAGAATTTTCATTCTTTTTAGTCGTCTTCTTTATCTCTCATCTTAATTTGAGTAGTTGTAAAGATACTAAAAAATACTCTTCATTTATTGTGGATCCTAGAAATCTAGAACTAAATTATTTATGAATCTTAAAAATCTGATATCAATAATGCCGATCAACTGAACTAATTTATTTTATTTAACTATTAATCTAAAACTAGGTTGCTCCTCCTTTGGGATAGATCAAAATCAACACTGATGGAGCACAAAAGGGAACCCTGGATTTCTAGATGTAGGGGAGTGGCTCATAATCACAATGGTTGGTTTGTCTTGGTTGTGACCCTCCCTTTGGCTACTCAGAAAAAACTACTTTTTTGCAGCTTATGCAAGCTATATTGGGATTAAAATGGTTAAGGAGAGGGGGTTTACAAAGGTATGGTTATAGAGCAATTCCCTAAACATTATTAACTGCCTAATTGGAAAAGTGTCCCCTAGTTGGACAATTAAATCTATGATTGAAGATATCATACATATGATTAATATGTTTGATGAGTATAAAGTCTCCCATGTGTTGTGTGAAGGCAATTATGTGGTGGATAGGCTGGCTAATATGGGAGTTAAATATTAGAATAATTTTAATTGGGGTTTTAATGATAATATCCCCGTTGAGATTCAAATGCTCCTTTTAAATGATGTTTGTGATTGCAAATATGATTGTTATATTGGAAATGATATTATCACATGTGTGGGTTGGCATCTTGATGTGGCCTTCCTTTATTATGAAATGGTCGGATAGTCTGGTTGTTTTAAGCTTGGTTTGTAGTATTGGGTGTCTTGCATATTTCATTGTGGACTATTCACATTTCACAAGTATATGGGGGTGACCGTAATATTCTTGAGCCCATCATTTATGATAAATCGCTGACTATGCATTCTGTTTGGAGTGAGATTTCTATAGGAGGTCACAATGGTTATATGGAAAGGCTTCATGGTGTAGATTTTGAGGTTACAAAAGTGTTCGTTGAGGATCAAATGAGGGCATTTAAAATTTTACGAGTTAGAGTTGAAAATTAATGATGATTTAATAGAAAAGGTTTTGCACATAATGGTGAAAGGAAAGAAGTTTTATAGAGATAGGAAATGCACTAGAATGAAGTGATTGAAATCTTCTTCTAGCCTAGAGAAAGGGATAAAATTAAGAGAAATACTAATGGGTAGTACCATAGAACTTCCTCGAAGCTCCATGGGTGGATGTTGTAGAGGTAATTATGTGGTATCTTACCCTAGATGGTAAGTTTTTGATTAAAGAAAAATTGGTTTTACAAGGACCAAAAATGCAGGTCTTTATAAACCAACAACAAAAGTATCAAAAAATTAAACAACAGTTAAGAAGACACAACCTAGAAAGGAAAAATGACCACAAAAATAGGGGACTTATACCCTAACATAAATTACATACTATTTACAAGAATTTGATTCTTCTAGATAATATCATCATTAATACTCTTTAGCTTCTTAACTATACTATCAACAGGGGTACTCCCCTTATCCTTACTCCTACCCTAGATTGTAAGTTTTGCAACATCTTTAGTTACTATTTTGTGATCCTCAAACACTTTAGGCACAATAAATGTATTATTTTCATTTTATTATTTTCGTCACTGCACATCATAGTCTACAAGCTCATGCCAAAAATGCATCTTCCCCTTTTCTTTATGAGGGCTTGATTTTACTCATAATGGAACATGGGCATTGGATTTAAAAATAATGTTAGGGTTCATTAGGGGGAATAACTCCTAGATATCTAAGAGGATTATTCTAATGATGAGGAGGTCTTCCATTTGTATTACTGTAAACGTGCATTGACTACTTTCTCTTCTTATAAGAAAATTGTTCTTTTTGATGATAATCATTCTAACTACACTTGACACCCTCTGATGAATTCATTCCTAATTATTTGGACCCTAGTGTTGGTGTTAAGGGGAAAGGGAGATATATTTGTCTACTTCTAGTAAATTCAAAGGCAAGATTTTCTCTAGGTGCCTCTTAGTTCAAGTTGGGAGGAAATCTTCCCATTTGAAAAAATCCAAATTGAATCCTCATAATGATGTAGACCCCATTTCCCTTGTTTCTTAGTCCATGGAAGACAAGAATATGGTAATTCATGTTGATAGTCCTGTTAATGTGGGAAAGGATACTCCAATTGAGAAGAGTTCATCGGTTAAGTAGAGTGTTAGAGATTGAAGATGAACATTCAATGATATTATTCAATAACAATGAGGAGAATTTATACAATATTATCTAATACCTGGATGCAGTTAGTTACTATAGGTAGTTAGTAGTTATAAAGTACAATGTAATACATAAATTTACACCAACACTCTCCCCTTATTACTTTGATCCCAAAAAAAAACAATTTCACCTTTCCCTAGGGACCTCCCTTAAGACTTACATAAAAAAACATGCTAATTACATAATATGAATATATATTTTGAGAAAATCTTCTTTTGAAACAAAAAATCCTGAACCAAGAAAGGCTCCATCATGTTGTTTTGTGACCCTCATAAAGGTATATCTTTGAGATGTGATCTTAAGCTCTCAGTCTTGAACTCTCAAATCACAAAGTCTTGAATTATTCAACAATGATCCCTAAGAGATGTAATAAATCTCTATAATTGTCTAGTGACCTCAAAAGGGTATAATTCTTGATCATATACTGTGAAGCTTACTAAACAGTAATACATATTGAGTGCAATACCAAATCCCAAAATTGTCTAAAAAATGAGTCTTCACAAGACATGCATTCTTCAAATTTGTTAGCATTAGAAAGAAAATCAAAATAGAAAACCAAAAATGCCAAAGATGATTCTCATGTAGAACACCATCTCAAAATGAAAAGATGACTTCATATGATGGAAGTTCCTCCATCCGTTGATGCCGCCAACCTATAGATGTGAAGGTTCAAAGAACAAAATTATGATTAACAGTAGAACAAGAATCATTAACGACCTCTCCATCATTCGATGCATCCTTATCTTCAATGCACACAATATTTCCTTCATCAGATTTTTCTTTCAATTTCCCCTTAAGAACATTGCTAGATATCGTTCTACAAATTCATGTTGTGTGAACCTTTTTCTTATAGTAAAAATATTTATTGTCTCTCTTATTTTTATTTGACCATTTCTTATTACTTTGTGAATATAATGCTTTATATAATTGATGCAAGAAGGGTTGAAATCACATCCTCTAAAGTTTGCAAAGTGATTTGACTGAGTGTAAAGACAACATTATTATATCTTGAAGATAAGCTATTTAATAGGATAGCCTTATCATCATCATCATCATCATCATCATCATCGTCATCAAACTGAGTTTTAGCCTCTGCAAGTTTACCAATGAGAGATCTCAAATTACTTATATGGTTCGACACTGTG
Source organism: Chamaecyparis obtusa (assembly GCA_027943335.1). Lineage (NCBI taxonomy): Eukaryota > Viridiplantae > Streptophyta > Pinopsida > Cupressales > Cupressaceae > Chamaecyparis > Chamaecyparis obtusa. Next base: position 984,247 of record BSBK01002239.1, read on the forward strand.
ATTTCATTTTCTAGTTTGAACCAAAAAAATTGAAGTTTTATGGAAAACTTTGCATTGACAACTTTTGTCCCAAATGATTTAATTAGAGTATCCTAGATCTCATTTGATGGTTTGTCCAAATCAATATGATGTAATTCAGAGTCAGAAAGAAAAAGATCAATAATAGTCATCGCTTTATCATCTCTTCTATTATATTCTAATAGTCTTTTTGCATATGTAGGTAATTTCTCCTTTTCATTTACAGTTCCCCATGAATTCTTGTTCATTAGTTGCATTTAAATTTTCATTTTGCATGTATGAAAATCAAAACCAGAATGCTTATCCAATGGAATCTCCATTTTACAAAATACAAATCATTTACAAAATACAAACCCACAAAAGAGTATTATAAAGAATCAGGTAGCATATGTACTTACAAACGAATCACAGTTCAACCGCACATCTTTATGTTCTTTCTACTGATCTTTCTAAGAAATCCCTCTTCAAGTTCTTCACTCTAGCCCTTGAAAAAACATGGCAATTACGTTAGAACATTTGACTTGAAGTACTATATGTCTGGAATAATCTTGACCGCCTCTCCAACATCTCATTCAATTCATGAAAAGTCATGGGCTAAAATTCTACGATCATGTGAATATTTTACATGCATCGTCTTTCTTGAATCAGTCTGGTGTTGAATCAATCTTTATTGAATGCATTGAAATTACAATATAGAAACCTTTGCAATATGTTATATAAACATTTGCAAACTCTTCCCTAAGTTAAAAGGTCTTTTTGGCCTATTCGGACATCTTTGTATGCCAGATTATTCTTCACAGTCTTTCAAAACTCTACCCGTTCACAACAACTATATAATCTTTACGCCATTCTTTTCCACAAAATACTAGATGCCTTCATACAAATTTCAATACATAGATAAAACAATCCATCTTTCCTGATACGATTTGTTAGAAATAGAAGATCAAAATTCGATGATATCATTCAATAACAACGAGGAGAATTTATACAATAATATCCAATGTCTGGTTGTGGTCAGTTATTGCAGGCAGTTAGCAATTATACCGAATAATGTAATACAAAAATTTACGCCAACAGAGAATATTAATATTAATAAAAATGTCAAAGACATGATGGAGAGTCAGAAGACTCTATTTTTGTTCAAATAGTTGCTGAAGTTAATGCTTTGAAAGATAACGTTGCTTTGTCTCCCTTGAACCAAAGTCTTGACAATATTGTGGCTAGTACCTAGGATTTAGCTAAGGACATCAAAGATTTCAAGGAAGATCATAAACTATGCATTTAGAAGTTAGAGATACCATGAATGTGATTTAGGACAAACAAAGAGGTGTTATTGGTGTTAGTACATCTGTCATGGCTAATTTACATCTGTCATGGCTAATTTACCATTGAGAACCTCAAGAAGTTAAACGAATAGGCATAAGTTGTACAAGTTATTTCTAAAGGTGCTTTTGCCTCTCCTTTTGTTAGTGTGAAGTTGGTCAAGAAAATTCAAGTTATGAATAAAGGTGTGGTAAAGAGGAATAAAGACCTCGCTGAGAAAAAATGTGTGGCTAGAAAGGAGAAAGAGATGACATCTATGCTTAGACTTGCACCCAAATTGAGGAACAAAGATAAGGGGATTATCCCAATTTAAAGTATAGTTAATAAGGTCCGTAACTTGTTAAAGATAAAATTATGCAAAAGAACGTTAGTCTAGTAAAGAGTCTGTAAGTTCTTTTGGATTAGGTTCCCTTGTTTTTGTTCTTTTTGTCTGTTGTTGTTTTGCTGATGGTTGGTTTCTAGAACTTTTAGCTTCTCCTTTTATTCTGTTTAGGGTTTTTTGTCCCTTCAACACTATTTTTTATTTAATAAAAAACTATTAATCTAAAACTAAATTAATTAATGTAAAACTACAAGATATAGTCTCTTTTATGCCTTTAAAAATTTAGCACTTTTTCTCTGTCATTTTTTAAAAAAAAATTACAATAAAAATATTCATTACAAGTTGTGCCCTTAACTGCTACTAGTGAAAAGCCATTCTTATCCCCCTATTCCCTCAATAATTAGGTTAAGTGTCCCAACCCACATCATGGAAAAAGTATTTTTTTTTAATGGATACATACCCTAAAGATAACAACCTTTTTCCTTGATCATTTTGGTATCTAATCCCTTATTGTGTAGTCTAGAAATAATTGGTCAAAGACAATATTTAAACTGCTAATATTTCTCTTATACATTTGATAAGAGTATTTTATTTATTACGAGTAATTAATCTTTAAACAAGTCATTTTTGTAAGGTTTTCTAAGTGTATTATCTATCCTCCTAGTGCATCTTTGGGTGTCCTTGGAGACCATAAACTTAAGGTGGTATCTTTTTTATTTCTTGCATCACTATATCCCAATGAACCCAATGTGTGCATGCTCACCACTTGTTCTTTGTGAGACCTTGTATAGTAAAAAAATGTACCATTATTTCTAAGGGCCCTAGCTAAGGATATGATAACCTTATGGGATGATCTCAACTCTCATATTTCAATTTGTTTGTGAATAATTCTCAAAACTAGTTACATTTAATCTACTTCCTACATAATACACGAGAGATAAGCATGTATACAAGCTTACAAACTCATCATAATGCATAGATCAAATATAAAGCCTCATGATAACACAAAATATACCTTAGGATCTCCTACTAAGGGAAAACCCCAAACCCCAAAAAGTATCCATACTCTATTGTAATATTTAGCCATGAAGCAATGCAAATCACTGATAGAGTTACAATGAACACCTCTAAAATATCAAGCCTCTAATGCATTCTCTATGTGTCTAAGCATGAAGCCATACATCCCAAGCCATGCTTCACATATGCAATCCTAAGAAAGACTCAATAATGACAACCTACTCAACCATTTAACCCAAACCATTAATATATGTTTTCTTTTATAGAAGTAAGTTCACACAAAATATAACTAGGTGTAAAGTAAAACCATGGGGCATGAAACTATGCGAACACAACACTATTGACCCCTCATTTTATATTGGTTACTAATTTTTTAATTTATTATATATCCTTTCCAAATATTAAATAAATATAATATTATATCCCAATGTGACTCCCACATTAAATATAACTCCTAATTTTACAACATAACACATAAAGTGACCCCAATAATGTTAAACGTAGTGATTCACATCCATCTATATTCCCTTAGGTGCACCACACACATAATAGCAAAGTGATATGCTATAAAAATTATGTAAGGTATTGTGTGCACATAATAATAAATAATTTATTGTAAAAATTATGCAAGGTGTACATCAGCTTATCCCATATGATGAAGTATAAATAAAGAGGGGTGATTCAATACACACCCCTCTTGGAAGTAGAATCGTGTCAATTTTTTTAGAGTGCCCAATTTTTTTTGACCTTGGATAAATGAAGGTGTAGAATGGATTATACTCTCGCCCCTTCTGTTTGGAATTATTCTTTTTCATCTATGGATTTGGGCATCACATATTATGAATTTTTAGCGGAATTTCTAGAATCCTTTTCTATTATAGTTTAAGACCTATTGGCTATAATTCCTTGTGGTTCACAATCGCTAGGAAGGGGAAATGCTTACATTGTGTCTTCATCTGACAAGATAGACCTTATTTTCCCCAACTATTTATTTCATGTTGTACTATAGTACTAAGGTTACATATGTTTCTATTGTACTAAAATTGGGCCATATATCAATCTTATGAATCCAGAAGGAAAAACAATCCTTCTTGAATAATTTTAGGATTGTACAATTGTTTGGTGTTTCTTCTTATTCAAAAACAGTAATACCTATTAATTCAAATGCCCTTTGATCTCATTTATTTATTTGTGTATCTTCACGTCTCCTCCTTAACCTTCAAGACCACAATAAACTATTGGATAGGGTGTGAAAAATCAGAAGATTCTTCGACTAATAGTGTGAATCTATGTAGATTTAAAAGAGGAACGACATTGAAGGATAAAGATGGTCAGCCGTTTTATTAGTGGATGATATCTCGCAATCAGAATTATTGAAACAGAAGGAGAGCTAATGCTTGGTTCCCTCCTAATTTAATGCTTACCAAAGACAAGCTAACGCTTGGTTCCCTCCTAATTTGATACTGACCAAACAGATATTGTTGTTGACATGATTTGAAGTAATCTTGTTGGGCGGCCTCTAATTACTATAAATGTTATTTTGCTGTTCACATCTGGCACCGACATCATGTTGAAAAGATTGCTACATGACAAATTCAAAGAAAAAAACCAGTTCCTCAATGTTATTATGCTCATAATTTGGCCATCAATCACGTTTGATATGTAAATGGCATTCCATACCAACGTGGAAGATTTGAGCTTTGTAATGTTCACAGATTAGGGTTTAGATTGACGTTTGTGTAGATCACGTCGAGCGAGTTAAATTTGTTGTGCTTTGGATAATTTGTTGAAAGTGAGTGATATATCAGACGAGAAGTCGGGCCTACTGCTTTAAAAAGTACTTCAATTAAAGTCGATTTATTTATAATATTGGTTAGAGTACCGCTTTCAGCTTTTGATCATAGCTGTGGGCATGTTCTTATCAGTTGTATTCAATGAGTACCATTGGATGATTAAGAAACACATTTTTACACATTCTTGCATTTTATGAATGACCAATAAAATAAATGTAATTTTTGTGATTAGCTAGGTATCTCTTCTATGAGGTAGTTATGGATGTTAGATTTAACTATTAAACAATTTGTTTAGTTGTATATAATGATAATATTTGTTCACATCAACATTTATAATAATTTGGAGCATTGTAAAATTATTAATGATTGTATAGTAATTTTTAAATGATAAATATTTAATTTTTTTTTTAATATAGTCAATTATTTAATAATATTTTATTTTTAAAAATATATTATCTTTAATAAAATAAAATATATATAATAAATAAGAACAAACTAAATATTATTTATATAAAGGTCATTATACATATTTAATTTTATATTTAAATTAATGAAAATTAATATTTGTAACTTGCTAAAATTAATTTTTATGAAGTCCATAGTTTCTAAAAATTTCTTAATGTATACATCTTGACCTCTCTTCAATTTAAACTAGAAATGAGACAAAAATGAGTATAGATTGTCCAAATGCTATAGTTAATAGGCCTCATTATAATAGGGGAGACAAAAATTGCTCAATTTTTCTTTGAAAAATATATTAAAACCTCATTTAATGATAATCACATGTCAAAATTAAATGAAAGAAGTCATTTCACATCTTTACATGAGCATTGATTTAACTATGATGTTGATTTAATAGAATGAAATGATAATATCTCATTATCCTTTTCAAATTGAAGATTTTGTAAAAAAAATTAAAATATCAATGTGAAAGCATACAATATATGATCAAGCTAGTGACCTATCTTGATTGGTGAGGGCTTCCTATGGTAGGCATGAGATCACGATGATTAGTATGCCTCTAGCCTATTGCATCATCATCACCAGTCAAATTAAATTTTTTACCAATCGCACTACAATTTGTAGGGAGACTACCTAACTCGTGTAGTCTAAAAAAATAGTGCATGATCCATTAAGGGATTTTAGGTCTAAGAGTTTGGTTTAACACAATAATTTGCGTATTAGTTTGGCCATTTTATATTTTTGCAAAATTTTTAATGTATTTACATGTATCTTTTGTTATTTCATGAAATACATAAACTTTATTAATTGTACATTTTTAAAATTCTATATGCACTTCTTCCATTTCACAAGTTCAAAAATATTTATTTCTAAAATATTTGAAAATTCATATTTTAACAAGCTCTACTATTTCTTTGAAATGTTTGACAACTTAAATGAAACTAAAAATGACAATCTAATAGAATAAATAACTAGAAAAGAGAGGTTGGATGATTCAATTTACATAATGAAAGAGTAAATCAATGTACCTTCCCATAAGAAAAAAAATCAAAAAGTAGATGATGAAGAGAACTAAGAAATTTATAAAAGAGTTTGGAGCTAATATTGATGATTTCATATAGGTACAACTCAAATATCATATTTCTTTGTCCTATACATGGTTATAGAGAGACATTATTACAAAGTTTTTATATTTAAAAAGATTGGATCAATCAACTCTATAATGATTCTAAAAGGTTATTTAAAAATCTATTAACATAATTATAAATGAAGACTCAAAACTATCTTCTAAAATAAACTTTTCAATCATTATAAATAATATTTTGAATCAAAATTAACAAACTAATAAAGAAATTAATAGTTTGTATGGAGATATTAAAAAAAAATCACTTATTTAACATACCTACCTTTGATGTTTATTAAACTAGCCATTTAATCTCAAAGATTTAAAGAGTACATTTTTATAACAACCTTAGTAATGATATCGATAGTTCACTCTTGAGTGTGTATATATTCCATTTCAACTTTTTTCTTTTTATCCAAATTTTAAATGAAATGATATTTTAATTCAATATTCTTTGACCTGTTTTGATGGATTAGATGTTTGCCCAATTTTATTTAGTGCTTATGGAATCAAAATAAGTAATTATATGTTAAATTTATTTTTCTCCAATTTCGCATGAAACTTGTTGATTCATAAATTTTGTGTAACTATGGCAAGGATTATAATCTATTATGCTTCTATAGAAGAAAGGACACTTAAAGTTTTCTTATTTAATCTTTATGAAATCAAACTTGAGAAAAGTGAAATACAATTTCCAATGTGGAACTCTAATAATTCAATCTACGTCTCCAATCAAAATCATAAAATTGACAAGCTCAAACCTTATAGAAGTATTTAATAACGAATACCAAAATTAATAAGACCTTTCACATACCTTAATATCTTTTTTGCTTATTCTATATGACTTCTAAATATCTTAATCACATACTTCATAACAAGAGAAACTAAATAAATAATATCTACTTTTGTGTGAGTTTGAAATTTTAAAGTTCCAATAATATTTATAAAATTTATCAGATATTGAATGAAGGATGGCAATCTATGACGATTCCTGTCCTCTAGGCTAGCTCACTCATGAGCCCTAGCCACAATGCTTGTTGGTGACTGGGTGAAGAGTGTGAGGATGTGTGATCAATGTTTTCTAGGGTGTGGAGAGGTTAGTGGGGTCCTTTTCCTATGTGCAGAGTGGGGTTTTGGATTTTGTTTTGGTGTTTGCAAGGGTGTTTGGTTTTTTTAGGGGCTTTGGCTATTGTGTGGAGTTTGGGTGTAGATATTTCTAGTTTGGAATTTTCTATTGAGGGTTTTTATGTTTCCATTTTTTGATTGGATGTGGGTGCAAGGAGTTTCTAGTAGTCTAGTGGTAGCTAGTGTTATGCCGTCCTGTGGGTCTTATTTGGTCTTACATGAAACAAGGTCTAATTATTTTTATGTGAGAGCAATCTCTAAATTAAAAAAAGTAAATGGTTGTCTTTTGAGGAATTTGGATCATCCCATTCTTGTCAATCCTCCTCAATCAGTTATGGAGGATGTTGCTTATTGTAATAAACACGCTCTGATCTATAAGTTTCATAGGATTCACATTTTATTTGTCAGCTTTGAAAGCTTGGACTCATTGCACATAGAATATGGAGAGATACATAGAGATTATGCTTACTACGAACAACTATTTTTTGGTGGTTTTCTCCCACATGTTGGATCACAATAGGGTTTTTGAGGGAGCACCTTAGTTTTATAATCATGTGGGTTTGTTTGTTAAATCTTGGCACATGGATTTCAATTCTACATAGGAACTAACCTCAAGGGTTCATATTTGGGTTCGCTTGTCGCAACTTCCTTAGAGTTTTGGAGGAAAGATATCTTGTGCAAAATTGCAATTTGCTTTGGAATCCAACACCAATTACTCAATGAAATGTTGATAAAAAAGGTAATTTCTTTTGCCTAAATTTTTGTTAAATCATTTGTTCTTGGATTCTTTGGAAATATGTTTAGGTTCCTCTAAGTGGGTATAAAAGTTAGATTATGAATCTCTCCCTTTCTGAATTTGAATGTCATGAGTATGGGAATATTTAGCATCAGTGTCCTCAAATTAATAAGGGGACTGGTGGCTTTATTGGTTGTCCTAGTATCTCTTTTTCTTCTACTTCTCTAAAGATCGATAATTAGAAAAAGGTGAAAGTCCTAATGTAATAAGATGACCTTGATCAGGATTCTTTTATTCCTATTAGATCTCAGGCTAAGGACAAGAATATAAGAGGCCCTACAAGGATAGGAAATTTGATGAGGGTTTTAACCAGTTTGAGGTTTTGGATACTATGGCCTTAGAGGAAGGGATTCCCACTGATGTCTCTCATGGTGTGACTGGTATGGATGTGGAGGTTATGTAGTGGGAGTCTATTTTCTTTGAGCTAGGGTGTTGGGTAGAAATAAGGTATGGCCTCTACTAGTCTTGATTTAGGGGCTTCAAGTGAACCCATAAATTTATAGGATGATATTATTCTGGCATAGTTGGCTAAAGAGGTACAAGCATCTGGAAGAGGTAAAGGGTCTTCTCAAGATTTTGGTTTAAAGAAAAAGGCCTTGAAGATAGTTTCTTTTGATACTTCCTTGGATCAAGAGAAGATTAAATTCTAATGAGAGAGTTTTTAGTGGATTCTAGGTCTTTTAAGACCATTAAGGATCATTTCTCCAAATCTTCTCAATGATTATTATCTCATGAAATGTTAGGGGGTTGAATAGAATTCCTAGACAAAAGTCTATTTGTGAGTTGGTGGCAGGTCACTCTTCATCTATGTTTTGTACTTAGGAGACTAAAATATCAATTTAATCTATGTTCCTTTGTACTTCCAATATTTGTGATGTAAGAGCATCTTGGGTTCATGGCAATCTTGCATCAACCAAAAAATAGTTTTGTTCTTTCTGTTCTTATTTTTTTCTGTCTAAGAGATCTTGGTGGTGGTTCATCATATGTTCAAGTTAGCATGTGTAGTCACAACATCTTAACCTAGACCTATATTTGATCACTTTCCCATGATTATACTTCATTTGGATATATTTTTCTTGAGTTATGATTCATCTACTCTCGGGTAGCATGTTTGTTGCTTATTCCTAGCCGTTAGTGGACTTTGATCTTGTGGTGACAATCAATGGCTTACAATGATTAGTGGCACATTATTTTATGTTCTTAGATCATCTGTGGACCTAAATTGAGGATCACATGGCTTTACATGGTTTATGGATCCAGTGCTTATGATTTAGGACTTGTCCTATTTGTTGTAACACATTTTCCTATTCTTGGAAAAATAATCTTTCTTAAGGGCTGACTTGTGTGTTGCGATGACTATATATTATAACTTGATGTAAGTCTATAAAGTAGTAAGTCATAGAGGAGTGATCCTAGATTTGTAAGGGATGGTGAGGTTGATTTAGCTATATTTTAAGGTTGTAATCAGGTAGGCCTTATAGCCCAAAATATATGAAGGAAAATTGACAATAGTTTGATCTTTGTTATTATATTGGATCTTTCATTTTCTCTCCATTTCCTTGTTATTTTATGATGTGTTTACTCTTTCTATGAGGTAGGATTGATCATCCTTAGTCTCTCCTACTTTGGACTATGTCAAGTGGTATCAGAGAAAAGGTTTTTGATTATGGTGAGATCATGTCTCCTAAGTGTGTGATTCCAAAAATAGTTTTTCTTGGGGTGGTAGAGGGGTGGCAGAGTGAGGACCGACTAACCCACGGTTGCAGAGGATTCATTTGGGATGGATAGGAGACATGCTAGATGTGACAGAGGTGAAGACCCTAATATTGTTGAAATGTTGAGATATATTGCCGCGAGATTGGAGGCAGTTGAAATGGCCCAAAGGAGAGGTTGACATATTGAAGAGGTAAGTGATGATGAAGAGGAGAATGAAGAACATGCTAAAGGAGAAGAACAAGTAAAACCAAAATTGGATCAAGGAGAAGAAAGGTTTATTAGGGATCTTACTAGGGTTAATGCTAGACCAAATTTTAGCCCACCAGATTATGATTGTAGATTGGATGTAGATGACTTGCTGGATTGGATCTTAGCTATGGACAAGTACTTTGATTTTGAAGGCATTGATGAAGACAAGAAGGTAAAGTATGCTTGTACTAAGTTAAGAGGTCATGCTTCACTTTAGTGGGATCATTTAAAAAATGATAGAAGGAGTAGAGGTAAGGAGAAAATTAAATCTTGGGATAGGATGGTAAATAAGATGAAGGCTAAGTTCTTAACCTCTGATTATCAGGTCAGTTTGATCATAAAATTGCAAAATCTAAGGAAAAAGGACATGACTACAAAATAATATACCGAAGAATTCTACAATTTGGATATCATATCTAGTTTTAAGGAGGATGAAGTAGAAAGAGTTGCAAGGTACCTGAATGGCCTAAGGATGTCAATTCAATATGAGCTTAGTATGATTAGGATTGGGAATGTATAAGATGCATATCAATATTCTTTAAAGGATAAAGACTAGTTAACTAGGCGACAAGTACAATGACAAAGAGGTAGAGGTGGAAGATTTTTGAGTGGAAGAGGTGGTAGATCTATTGGAGATTTTGATAAAGGGAAGGAAGAGGAGAAGACTCCTGAAAGAATTTATTATAGAGGTGGCTATAGGAATGAGGGCTACCAGAGAGATGATAAAATGATATTTAAGGGAACTTGTTTTATATGTGGTGTAGAAGGTTACTCAACCTTTGAATGTAATCAAAATGGATCTGAAAGGAGGATATAAAGAATCCAAAGGTCAACTCTTATGGAAGAATAACTTGATCTTCTTAATCTATTAATAATAATCAGGTTGAAAAGGGAGAGACATTGATCATGAGGAGAACCCTGTACCATGATGAAAAGATAGAAGACACTTTTTAGATGAATAATTTGTTCAGAACTAGATGTCTTGTTAAGGGAAAGGTATGTAAGGTTATTGTTGATGGTGGTAGTTTTGATAATTTGGCATCTGAGGAAATGGTAGATAAGTTGTAGTTACAAAGATTGAACCATCCAAAACCCTATGAGATTGCATGGATACGAGATAATCACAGGTTAATGAAACTAGGGAATTATCTTGATGAATTATTGTGTGATATTATGCCTATGGATGTATGTCATGTTTTCTTGGGAAGGACTTGGCATTTTCATAGAAAAGCTATACATGATGGTAGGAGAAATGTTGAGGAACCTTTAAAAAAGGGAAGTTTGGACCAGCTCTAGGATTTGCATGGTTGATGGTAGAAAGTTATTGGAAGGTATCAGACATGATAATGTTTGTTTTTCTATTGTTCTTAAGGAAGCTGTAGATGTAGATCTAAAAGATGATTACCTTGAAGATATTACGGACATGTTGGATGCATATGTTGATGTAATTTTAGATAATATACTCGATGGTTTTCCACCGGCTAGAAGCATTAGTCATTACATGGATTTAATTCTTGAAGCAATTTTTCCTAACGAAGAAGCTCATTGGTTGACCTCGACAGAGAATGAAAAGATGAATAGACAAGTGAAAGAGTTATTAAAGAAGGGATTAATCAAGGAAATCTTGAGTCCTTGTGCACTATGTGTTGTATTATCACCAAAGAAATATGGACAATGGAGAATGTGTATTGATTCTAGAGCAATAAACAAGATCACAGTCAAGTACCAATTTACTTTACCTATGATGGATGACATAATCGATTGCTTGAGTGGAGATAAGCATTTCACAAAGATTGACTTGAAGAGTGGTTATTATCATATCATAATAAGAGAAGGTGATGAATGGAAAACTATTTTTAAGACTAAAGAAGGTTTGTATGAATGGTTGGTAATTCCTTTTTGTTTGACTAATGCACCAAGTACTTTCATGAGGATGATGAATGAAGTGGTAAACAAATTATTGGGTAAGTTTGTTATATTTTATTTGGATGACATTCTAATTTTCAGTAAGACAAAAGAAAAACACATGTTGCATGTAATACAAGTATTATAGAGGTTAAAGAAGGAGAAGTTGCTAATAAATTTGAAGAAGTGTACCTTGGGTTTGTGATTTGTGTTGATATCCATGAAATATGGATCATGAGAAGGCTAGGTAAATTATTGAATGGCCTAAACCTGAGAGTGTTATTGAAGTAAGATCTTTTCATGGTTTGGAAAGTTTCTATTAGAAGTTGATTACGAATTTTAGTTATGTTTGCAATGCTATGACTGAGACCATGAGAGGAGATAAAAATGAATTCAAATGGACACATGGAGCACAAAGAAGTTTTGATTTGTTGAAGAAAAAGGTAATTGAATAACCTATGTTAGAACTACCTAATTTCAATAAGATATTTCAGGTAGATTGTAATGCTAGTGAGAATGCAATCGAAGCAATACTTAGTTAAGAAGGTAGACCAATTTCTTACTTTAGTGAAAAGTTGAATTAAATGCAAAGAGGAAGTATTCTATTTATGATCAGGAATTTTATGCTATTGTTCAAGATTTGAAGAAGTTGAGACATTACTTATTGCCTAAGGATTTTGTATTGTATACTTATCATCAAGATTTATGGTCTTTACAGTATTTGTATAGTCAGGCTAAGTTGAATAAGAGAGATATGAGATGGGTTAAATTATTGCAGAGTTATTCATTTGTGTTGAAGCATAGGAGTGGTAAGTCTAATAAGGTTGTTGATGCTTTGAGTATAAGAAGGAATCTAATGACAAAAATGAAGGTGACAGTGCCCGGATTTGATGAATTGAAGACTTTGTATGAGGTTGATCCTCATTTTAGTGAACCTTGGAAAACTTGTAAGGAGTCTTTGGTTGCAGATAGGAGCTCTTTGATGGATTATTTCATGCAGGATGGATTTCTATTCAAAGGATTGTAGTTATGTATACCATGAGAATCTATGAGGGAGAGTTTGATTAAGGAGAAACATTATGGAGGACTATCTAGATATTTTAGAATTGACAAGACAGTGGTAGTTATCAGTGAGTAATATTTTTAGCCCTAGATTCATAAAGATGTTAGTGTTGGAGATTTTCCAGCAAGCCAGCGTTGATTGTATGTTTGTCATTGATGAAAACATATGGTAAGCAACATGCATTTTAGTTATATGTAGAGAGCCTTGAACATATGTTGTTTAGTTATGTTATCAACATGATATCATAGATGTAAAGGTTGATTATGAGTACAGACAGTTGTGCAGTTGTTTGTATCAGTAGTGTTCCTGACAGTGTTACAGGCAGAGTTTTGTATGTGATTCTTAGTATGGTTATGTTGGAGCCTTGCACGTTTATATTTGTGTTGTAGACATGTTTGTGAAGCTATGATCATGGACACAGAGTTATTTGTGTAGTACTAGTTGAGTTATGATGTTTCTATTCGCCAGTTCTAGTTTTTGGAGTTTATTTGATGGAGCCGACAGTGTTTATATTGTTTCAGAAGTTGTGCCTATCATTTTGATATGTGTTAGGCCAATTTTCTGTCATAGCTAAAATCTTGTGAAATTGGCCTATTTTCCTTGCAAGTGTTCTTCATTGCCTCCTGCCTTGTGTTCTCCATGTTGTCACCTTGCTCTGGTCCAAATTTCACGTGCCAAATCACTGAATCCAGGAAGTTATTTAAAGTTTAAAGCCTGTTGGAAATATTTCAAAATCTACCACAGTGTCAAAAACCCACAGTGTTTTCAAAAGTCCATGATGTTTTCAGTCTGTGTGTTTTCAGCCTTCATTGTTTTCGACCCTGTGCTTCCTGCTTTTGTGCGCTTATCCTTTGACATCAAAAACTCTATGTGTTTTCGGTCTTCTATTGTGTTGAAAACCTTGTGTGTTTTTAACCTCGCAGTCTCTTGTTTGGTTGTTCCCTAACTGTGCAAGTGTGATGACAGGTGGGCCCGGGCCTTCAAAAGCTCTTCTCTGATTGGTTGTCGCATGGCCGCATGTCAGACTTCTCTGACATGTGATCATGTGACTGCTTGCCACTTGTTTGTGTGTGTCTAGTTCTTCTTGTTATTCTTCTCAACTGCTTGGCGGTTAGTTTTTCATTCGGTGACCTAGCGACTGTGTAGTCACGTGATCTCTTCTCTTCTGGTGGTTAGCGGCTAGCATCTCACGACTTGGCAAGTGGTTTGTCGCATAGTCACTGAATGCTTGTGGTTAGTGGGCTCGATTCTTCAAGTGGCAGAGGAGGGAGATTGACAGTCGACGTGTGATTGTGAGGAATATTCTTTCCCCTTGTGATCATGCGCTTGCCGTTGATTCTGTTTGCAGAGCGCGGTGGTCCCGGTGTCAGAGGGGAGGTAGAAATGTATTCTAATTGGTTGTCGCATGGCCACATGTCAGACTTCTCTGACATGTGATCATGTGACCACCTGCCATCTATTTGCGTGGGTCTCAGCTCTTCGTAGTTGGTGTTTGCAGTTTCGTGGTCCTAGCAGCGGTCATGTGGCAGCTTGTGATTGGCTGTTGCATGGTCACATAGCCCTATTTTTGGCTATATGATCATGCGACCACTTGTCACGTGTCCTTGGGGCCCGTTAGCAGGTGGTGAGGTGAGGCATCTTCTGAATGTGGTGGCGGTTTTCTATTGGCCAGTGGGTGGTGATGTTGCGGTCTTATGGCCTTGTCGCATGATCGCAAGGGCCATTTCCATGGCTTGCGATCATGTGACTGGGTGCCATGTGGTGTTGGGGCCCGCTGGGAGATGGTGACATGCTGGGTTCCAGCTGGTTGCCAGTGTACCGAGGTGGCCAAGGGTTTGCAGGAGGGTCCTTTGGCATGTGTGACTCGGTGGTTGGAGCGAGTGGGGGCATGACAGGTGGCATCATATGTCACGGTTGTGGAGTGGATAAGATCTAGCGGCTTGACAAATTTGCTTCTTGTCACGGGTTTGTGGGATGATTTGGTGGCAGCGCTATTCTTTCTGCAAATTGGTGAAGGTTCCTTTGTCGCTAGTTCACCAGATGACTTAGGTGGGCGATTTTAACATGTGCGGTCATGTGTTCGTGGGATTCAACTGTGGTTAAGCTTTTCATTCTGCGACTGGGATTTTGCCTTGTCGCCAGTTTGCCGAATGTTAACCCGTGGTGCTTGATGAGTTAGAGGATCTGAAGCCTAGGAAGATGAGAGATCTACGGTCAAGACTTAATTGCCAATCTCTGATCGAATCAGGACTGCCGATGTGCTGTTGGCACCAAGACTTAACCATTGGAGTTTGAATTTGAATCTCAGAGATGTTTCTAGCAACCAGTGAGGACTGGAATTGATGACAGAAGGGACCAGAGTTGGTGAAATTGAAATTCTCCTCCATTCCATTGTGGTCCAGGGTGCCTTGAGTGATTGCAAGGATTTGTGTCGTGTGGAGGAGGATAGTTTTTCTTGGCTCGAGGTGTTTTTGTAGTAAATTTTGTGACTGTTGGGTGAAGCCCTAACCCTAACCCTAGCTGTCCGTAGCTTGTTGCATTCTCTCTGAGAATTCCAAGACAGCTGGTGGTATAAGTTGGATATTTTTGACTTAGAGAGGGTTCTAAATTTTGTCAGTTCCAGTGAAAGTTTCTACTTTGCAGATTTCCCCTTCTCTCTGCATATAGGATGTTCTTCTCTCCATTGCTGGTTCAGAGAATAGAGTGCATGTTGTAATAGATTTGTCTTATGTATGAGAAGTGAATATATTCTTACTGTTACTAAGCTATCTCCATTTGAATTCTGAGTCCATTAATCATACATCAAGGGTGTTTGATTTTTCTATTTGCATTGCCTAAGTGTTTGCAAGTGGAGTTGTCTTCGCAGAGATAACTGGTTCAGGGATAGTATTCTTGTATGTATGAGCTGAAATATCAAGGATAGGTCATGCTTGTCTTCCAGTGGATGCTGGTCAATGTATTATCTGTTTATAGGTCTCTTCTAAGGGGAGGGTTAAAATCCTTTGATGGATAATAACATGCTTGAATGCACAGGTGGGTGTTAAGTTGAGGTTTGGTCATGGTGTGTGATTGATGTCAGGCATCAACACATTGAGCATATTATGTTCTTTTTTCATAGTTGTCTCTTGCAGTAGGGTATTTGACTCTGTGGCCCATTGGATAAGGCATTGGTCTATTAGGGACTTAGGGCATCTCAGGGGACCTTTCAATCCATTTAAAATCATTTCCTTTTAGTTCCACCCTTTCCCTTTCTTGCTGTTAGTATAGGTCTCTAGCTTTCAGTCTCATTCCATGCAAGTAGGGCTATTGCATGAGACTTTCTATCATTGGGGTACAGGATACCTATAGGAGATTGATTGCTATTCCACATTAATCTATCTGCAAGCCTTTGGTTTTGTCATGAGGTGTCTTGAATGTGCAGATAAGGCAATACCCGCCTGAGTGATTGTGGAGCTCAAAGAAGAAGGAGGATTTCTCTCTATCCTCATCAATTGGTGTGTTTTTCTTGTCAAGCTTGGGTGCCTAACCTGTGAGTCTAAGCCCAACTATTTGATTCAATCTTGATCCTGCAAGGACAAGATCCCAACAATATGCATGTTTGGTTATGAGTTAAGAATGTTTGGTTAAGAGCACATAACGTATTTCAGCTTGAGAATAAAGTTTTAGTTAATTTGGTGGAGCCGACAGTGTGAGCAACGTGTCTACTCATATTGAGTTATGTGGTCCTTTTTGTGTTGCATGCTTGGTTTATTCATTGGAGATGTTGTTGGAGAGTTTTAGTGTTTCTCTAATATGATTTCAAGAAGGTTTTAATAGGCTAAATTGATTATATCTTTTGGAGAAGACTACTTATAGTCGGTCAGTTATGATCGCTTAGTAGATAAGAAAAGAAAATGAAGTGAAGAAAAGAGAAGAGCAGAAAGTGTGAAGTATTGGGCTAGTAAAGCTATATGTGAAGAAGCAGAGAGTGTATGCTATCCATTGGAATTGATCAAGATAGCAGGTCTAATTCATAGTTCACCAAGATCTAGATATAGTGTGTATCTATTGTGTAGAAGGGTGCAACCTTCACCATTTGAGCAGTGTGCTCCTAGACAGTGTGTCCTCACCTTTAACAGGGTTATTTATAAAAGACTCCTAACAGGGTCTGACCCTTGACCAGGTCACTGTACTTCATGCATTGTAAAGATCAACTCCTAAAAGGGTTGTAAGATCTTCTAACAAGGATCATTATACTCTTGTGTAGTTTATAGTGGGTGCTAATTCCCATCAGGGTTTTTACCTAATTGGGTTTCCCCGTAACCAAAATTATGGTGTTGTGTTAAGTGTTATTTTATTGTGTATGTGATTAACGTTATTATGTACTTAATTGGATAAATAATTGAATCTTGTAGATAACTGATTCACCCCCCCTCTCAGTTATCTCTTGGGGCTATTCCTAACAGTTGGGAATTTCATTCAAAAGTGTATAATTTGTCAAGTAGCTAAAGCAAAAAGTCAAAATACTAGGTTGTATACACCATTGCATGTATCAGAGAAGCTTTGGGAGGAAATTAGCATAGATTTTGTGCTTGGTTTTCCAAAGACTCAGAGAGGTAATGATTCAATGTTTGTGGTGGTTGATAGGTTTTTAAAAATGGCTCATTTTATTTCTTGTAAGAAGACATCATATGCAATGCATGTAGCTGATTTATTTTTTAAACAAACTATTAGATTGCATGGATTGCCTAAAAGCATAGTTTCAAATAGGGATACCATGTTTCTTGGTTATTTTTGGGGGAAACTTTGGAGGAAGTTGAATACTGAATTGGAGTTTAGTTCTATATTTCACCCATATACTAATGGATAGAATGAAGTTATGAATAGGAGTTTGGGTAATATTCTAAGGTGCTTGGTTGGTGAGAAGGTAGGGAATTGGGATTTAGTTTTTGCACAAGTTGAGTTTTCTTATAATAGTTCAGTGAATAGGAGTACATGTAGAGCACCTTTTGAGACTTTTTATGGTTTACCTCCAAAGTGGGTAGAAGAATTGAGGGTTACTAGTGGTAAAGAAAAGAGAAGTGCTGAAGTAGAGGAACTTGCAGATCACATGAAGACTTTGCATGAAGGAGTTAAGAAACATTTGGAAAGTGTGAATGAAAAATATAAGGAGAGAGCTGATAGGAAGAGGAGATATAAGGATTTTTAAGTTGGTGAGGAAGTGATGGTTTTTCTAAGAAAGGGTAGATTTCCGGTTGGTACATATAGTAAGTTGAAAAAGAAGAAGTTTGGACCTTGTAGAATCTTGATGAAGTTTGATTTAGGGAATGCTTAGGAAGTGGAGTTATCAAAGCACATGGACATTTTTCCTATATTCAACATAGCATATTTGTATGAGTATCATGAATCAGATAGTGGTGAAGAGGATGGATCAACAAGTAAAAAAAAGTATCCTAAGAAGCCATAGGATAAGGTTCAATAGATCTTGGATACTAGATTTGGTTGTAGCACTAGAGGAAAGAAGTATGTGGATTATATTGTGAAATCAATAGATGCGAGTTCTTAGAAGAGATACAGGGTTCCTTTAGAGGATGGGGAAGTTGACATAGAAGATATAGAGAAGACCTTGTTTGGCCCTACAACAAGGCTCCAAAGTAAGGATAAGGGTGTGACCCTTGTGGACAATGCGATTAGGAAAGTCAAGAACATTAAGGAGGATATCATTCAAAAGAATGATAATATATAGCTAAAATATTATAATCCTTTTGTTGGGGGTCCCTTTTTTTAGTTTTTTGTTGTTTTTTTGGGCTACTCTACCATGTGTTCTTTGTGGGATTTTTGGCATTTGGTTTTCTTCTAGGTCCCAGGTGGTTTATATTTAAAAGATTATTTGTGCTACTTTGTTCTTAATTTTGGGTTTCTAGTCCTTGTAAAACAAGTTTTCCCCTTTAATCAAAATGTATGAGTACTTGTCAAATATAAATATCTAATATAATTTGCATGAAATAAAAGTTAAGAGATACATCCAAATGAGTCATCACTTTTGATACAAAAGGATGAGAACAAAATTAATAGATGAGTTATTTTAATCATTTCCATGCATGTGACAAAAGCTAATTTACAACTAAAATTATTAATGAATCATTATTATAGCTTAACTAGACGTGAGTCAATAATTCAAAAAAGTACTTTTTAGATATTTTTCTTAAATTAATTATTTTAAACATAAAAGATAAATTTTAATGATTGAAATTTATGAGGGAAAAACAAATTAAAATTTAAAATATACATCATGAAAGTTATATAAAATTCATACTTTAATAATATGGACTTATATGAGATGAATGATGAACTACAACTGATTTAGAACCTGATTGAAGGATCTGTGATTTGAGATCATCGAGCAGATTGATTAGATATGTAATATGATTGAATCAATATTATGTTGTCATTGATGTCAACTAGTTTGACAACACTTATCTTGTAAGTTACTATACCGATACATCTGTAGAGAAGGAGTGAAAGAGATGAAGAACAAAAATATCTACATGAGGAAGATGGATATGACAGATGAGGATATGGAATACATTGAGTAACTTGTTTTTGATTAAAGAAGTAGCAAGAGGGTGCTGGCCCATGGTACAACAAAGAAAAGTCACAATGAACATGTTAACAACACATTAATAGGAACAAAGGAACCTGCAACAATAACTACAACCAAAGTGCAGTTAAGGAGGAAAGTCAAGGAACCAGTAGAAATCCATAGTCAACACACAGTCAGCCAAAAGTTGAGTAGACAAAGAGATACTCAAGGCCAAAAGTAGCCAAGTACAAAACATAGTAGTACCAAAAGTTCTTAACATCCCTGATGTTAAAGAAGGACCATGACACATTGACAACACCTTGAGCCCCACC
Organism: Chamaecyparis obtusa; assembly: GCA_027943335.1. Lineage (NCBI taxonomy): Eukaryota > Viridiplantae > Streptophyta > Pinopsida > Cupressales > Cupressaceae > Chamaecyparis > Chamaecyparis obtusa. The sequence goes on from BSBK01002239.1 coordinate 1,004,053, forward strand.
AAGCCTTGACAGTTGAGCACAACACAAGTAGCAGTCTCCCAATGCACCTCTAAAGAAAAGTGTTCCACCTCAATAGGAACAAAGCAAAATGCCCCAATGCTCTCCACCTCAATAGGAGAATCAACTACCTCCAAGATCATGAACAAACTCTCCACCTCAATAGGAAGTTGATCCACCTCTATAGGAATTGTGAAGAAGGAAGACGACTGAGTGTACGAAGCCCAATGCTGAGAAAAAGATACAAGATGCTCAATGATAGGGTAGAGCCCAACCTCCAAGCAAGCAGCCTGCTTCAACCAAAAACACCAAACCAGAGGGAGCCCTCGAAAACTATCAGTCATCCCCTGGCCACCAGAAAAAAGGAAAACCCTACCTCTTCCACCCAAAGGGGGAAGATCCACTACAAACTGAAAATAGAAGACTAACACCACACCCATTAAAAGAAAAAGGGGAAAAGCAGGCAAGAAAAAGCCTGTGCAAACAAAAATCTTCTCAAACTGGCCCAAAAGAGGTCTGAGAGTAAATCCATGGGAGGGAGAGAACGTCAAGATATATTCAACTCCCCCAGACATGCTATGGTTGCCAAGAAAAGATTGGCTAGGACCATGGACAACAATATGGTCAGCAACCACAACCACAATAAGTAGGACCAAAGCCCTCAGAAGCATCAGGCCTGGAGTCTTCCACCGCAAAAGCTGAAGCCCACCAAAAACCCACACCCCAACACTCAGCAAAAAAAAGCTGCCACATAAAACAAAAGGCCCCCAAAAGGAACCAGTAACCCAGAAGATCCTCCATCCAGCACGATGCAACCCAACACTGACAAGGGGAACATTTCCACCATACTCGGCGTCTTCCTCATCACCCAAAGATCAACAGTACACAACAACACCACTCCAGGGCCAAGAGAAGTAGGGGGAAGAAAGGGGAGTAGATCCCCAACATTCTTGTCAATAGCGCTCAGCACAACAAGAATCATATGAGATCCCAAACACCCCATCCTTGCAAACATGACACACTGGAAAGAAACACAAGGCAGTTCCCAATACTTCCTGTCCAAGGCACACAGCACAATAGGAAGCTCATTGAAACAAACCAACCCCGCCTCGGTAAATAGAGCATGTTGAAGGGAAGAAGTAGAGCCACTATGAAAACCTGATAAACTCCCACCTGAATCATCAACATCACTCACTGTATCCTCCTCCCTAGAAAACCCCAAATTTGAAAGCCTACTCCCACTCCCAGAAACTCCAACACTAAGCACCAAAAAGGGCAAGTGCTTTTCAAGAAACAAAGCATGCAAGAGGTTCAAAAACAAACAGGAAGGCCGAAAAATGGAAGATCCTTCAAAAATCTTCACCACACCCCACCAAACTATAGCTAAGTGACCAACAGTTCCATCTGGCTCATCATCTGCATCTTCTCCATCGCTCTCAAGCACCATAGGGCCTCTGCAAGCTACATAAACCCTAGTATTCAAAATGCTCCCTCTCTCACCACTCCTACTCTCCATTTACATTTAGTAACTTGTTGATGAGTCTATGACTTCATGTTATTGACTTGATTATGTTTCATTCATCTATGATGAGGAAAAGAGTTGAAAGACACAAAGCAGTGTTGTCGGTTGAAGCATTTCAGTATACACCGACGGAGTGTAGTGTATATTGAGCATAGTACAAATTAAGCATGTGTTCACCGATGCATTTATTTGTTAACTAAGAAGAACATAATGAACTAAATGACTAGTTTATCTGATAAGATTGATGAGCTGGAAAGTGTATGAATTCAAGGTAACAGATAAATTTTGTTACATAGATCGACGACTGACAAAATTTAGGAAAGATCTAAAGGATGAGAGTCAAATGTGTTATTGACACAAGTTCCAAGGTATGTTTAAGAGGAAAAATCAATGAAGATGATTAAGTAGAAAAAATATGATGGAGCTGAAGAAAATGGTTTACATGTCTATATAAGAGACCGGAGATTTCACAATGAGCGTGATGTCGGAAGAGAAGGAAATTGCAAAATCATCATGTGAACAAGTTTTCATGCATTCTAATCATACTGGTTAAGGAGAACCCTACTGCAAAGCATTACCGAGTGAAAAAGAGTGATTATCAATGGACAATAAGTTGATATATTGTTGAATCAAAAATGTTACATTGATCAAAAAGATTTGTATGAGCTAAACATTGATCTGTAATTTGCAATTGAAGTTGTATTAAGTCAAATCACCTACTATTACATATTTAACCAATGTACACAATCAAATCTCTTAACCAAGTGGACTAAGAAAGTCTTATTATGAATCATTCATAGAATGAACATTGTTATCCTGTCAACCCCAGAGTGACTATTGGTTGGACAATAACGGTTGGTCTTAAATCCTCTAACAAGGTCACACCTAACAGTGTGTTTGTAACCTTTAATAGGGTTGGGTCTTCACTGACCTCACTTTAGAAGAGTGAACATTTTTGGGTTGCCGGTCCCAAGTGGTTTTTCCCTTCACAGGGTTTCCACATTAAATCTCTTGTGTTATGTGTTGATTGTGATGTTTGTTTTGATGTCATATTTACATGTTGCATATTTGAGTTGATCGGTAACTGTTATAAGTTTTAGACTGATAATCGGTAAATGCACAGATAGTAAAAGTATTTTAAGTTACCGAGCAGCAGAAATTGAAGTATTTGTTTTTGAATTATACATTTTGAATTGGGACAGTGATTAACTGATTCACCCCCTCTCAATTATTCTAACAATTGGTATCATAGCATTGGTTTCTTTGAACAAAGTTTTAAGGACTTCAGTAAAAAGATCTTAAAATGTATGAGGGAAGTGCCAAACCTGAACGAAGAGAACTTCGCAGTATGGCAGAGCCAGATGAAGTTGCACTTATCTGAAATTGGGAATGCTGCACTAGAATTGATGGAGAATAGCTATATAGAACCGACACCAGGTCCCCTGACACTTGATCAACTTAAAGACAGGCATGAAAACAATGTTACTATGATGGAAATTGCTATTACCTGCACTGATGCCAAATTTGAAGATATTAAAAGTTGCACTACTACAAAAGCTATGTTGGATAAACTTTCTCAAGTTTACAGTGGAGATGCAAATGTTAAAAGGGATAGAGCACAGAGCCTAAGGGGAAGATTTGACGATATGAAGATGAAAGAAGGTGAGAATATTGTGCAGTATAAAAATAGACTGAAAGAGGTAGTACATTCTATTAGAGCATCTGATGGAGTGATTAGTGAAGAAATAGTTGTTAGCAAAATACTCAAAACATTATTGTCAATTTACACAATCAGAATATTTGCTATCCATGAGACAAGGTCTGCATCTGGTAATGTACTTACACTTGACAATCTGATTGGTAAACTTACAACCTTTGAGTTCAATAACTTTGATAATAGTGTTGTACTATCTATGGAATCCACTTTCATGTCTTCTCTGAAGATTAGTAAGTCTAGCAGGAATAATAAAAATGATAGTGACAGTAATACCGATGATGAGCTTGATGAACCTGAAGCTCTTATGGCCAGAAGATTACCCAAAGGAAAAGGAAGGTATAGAGGTAAGCTACCTTTGGCATGCTTTAATTGTAAAGAGGTTGGCCACATTCCTGCTAGATGTCCACATAAGAAAGATGATGATAGAACCAAAGATTGATCTGAAGGAAGCTATGGGAGAAGATTCAACAGAGGCTACCGACACAATAGAGATAACTGAGACAACAATGACAAAGGGAAAAAGGTATGTTTCATAGTTGAAGATAATGAATTTGAATCTGATTCTGATGATGATGTAGAAGTTGTATTTGTTGCTATGAAAGATGACTCGGAGGAAGAATAAGAAAAATGTGAAGAAACAACACTGATCTCTAAAGTTAACAAAAGTAATACATGGATCATAGATAGTGGGTGTACACATCACATGACTGGTGATGAGGAGAAGTTTGATCAACTTGAATAATACAATGGAGGATCAGTTAAGATGGGTAATGACACACCCTGTATGGTAAGAGGTAAAGGAATCTTGATGATAAATGATATGATAAAATGTGATAATACTTATTGGGTAAATGGATTGAACTATAACTTGTTAAGTGTGGCACAACTGAATAATTCAGGTCACCAAGTTGCTTTTGAGAGCAAGAAAGGGAAAATATTTGATGATGGAGGAAGACTAGTTGGAACTGGAGCACAATCAAGAGGTAATCTATTTTATCTTGATACTGATGAGTCTTCTTGCTTTATGATGAAAAATGAAGATTCTTGGTTGTGGCATAAAAGGTTATGCCATGTGAACTTTGATAACATGATTAAGAACAGTAAAAGGAAAAGAGTTAGAGGGCTACCTAACTTGTCAAAACTGGATCATGTTATGTGTCATGAATGTTAGAAAGGGAAAATTACTAAATCTAGTTTCAAAAGTAAGGATTACTCAACATACTTGAGTTGGTTCATACTGACCTATGTGGTCCAATGAGAACTCAGAGTTATTATGGTGATAAATACTTTATTCTTTTTGTTGATGACTATACTAGATTGATGATTGTTATGTTCTTAAAAGAAAAATCTGAAACATTTAAGATGTTTAAGTGGTATAAGGCTAAGGTAGAAAAAGAGACTGGTAAGGAACTGAAATGCCTAAGATCTGATAGAGGAGGTGAATTTATCTTTGATGAATTTACTAATTTCTGTAATGAGCATGGTATTAAAAGACAGGTCTCTACACTAAGGACACCTCAGAAAAATGACATTGCTGAAAGAAGGAATAGGTCAATAGTTGACTGTGCTAGGACATTGATGCTGCAAAAGAATGTTGCTTAGACATATTGGAGGGAAGCTATCAATACAATAATTTATGTGCTTAACCGAGTTCAATTAAAGAAGGATGCCAACAAGACACCCTATGAGTTCAATTAAAGCATATAAGTGTCTGAATAAAACTACTAATAAAATGATTGAAAGCACTAATGTTTGAGTTGATGAGTTTGATGAAAAGAACATACAGGAAAGTACAAAGGAACCGGAAGACTATGGTATATTCAGTTACATTGAACAACCAGAGTATTTACCGAAGCCGCAACCTGTGATAACCGGTCAGCAGGAAAACAATATTGAATAATAGGAAAGAGAAACCGACAAGCAAGATGGCCCTACCGTGCAAGCAAATGAACCTGCATAGGATGAATAGAAAAGAAGAGATAGGATACTGGTGAGTTTTTTCAGAAGACACCATCCTAAATCATAAATCATTGGAGACAAGAAAGCTAGCATGCAAACAAGGAGCAAAGCAAGACAAGGTACATGTCTAGTTTGTGATTATGAACCAAAAAATGTAAGAGTTGCATTAGATAATGATGAATGGGTTAATGCAATGAAGGAAGAAATAGAACAGATAGAGAAAAAAAAAACTTGGACCTTAGTACCCTGACCTAAAGAAAAGAATGTTATCGGTACTAAGTGGATATTTAGAAACAAGTAGAATGAGAATGGAGAAGTGACAAGAAATAAAGCTAGATTGGTATGCAAAGGATATGCACAGGAGGAAGGCATAGACTATGGTGAAACCTTTTCACTTGTTGCTAGATTGGAAGGAGCCAGTATGCTACTTGCATATGCTACACACAAGAAATTCAAAGTATATCAAATGGATGTCAAGTCAGCATTTCTGAATGGAATACTTGAAGAAGTCTACATAGAACAACTTGAAGGGTTTGTTGATCCAGAAAAGAAAGATATGGTATGTAGATTACATAAAGCTTTATATGGTTTGAAGAAAGCACCGAGAGCCTGGTATGAGAGGCTGCATACTTATTTGTTAAGTATAGGATTTGTAAGAACAAGTGAGAACAACAATCTATATATGAAAGGAGATATTGATGATACAATTCTTATTGCTGAGATATTTGTGGATGATATCATATTTGGAGGTTAAGATCAAATATGTAAAGCCTTTGCTGATGATATGAGGAATGAATTTGAGATGTCTATGTTCAGAGAGATTAAGTTCTTTCTTGGACTAAAATTGATTAAGCAGAGTGATGAGATATTCATCACACAATCCAAATACATAAAAGAAGTATTGAAAACATTTGGCATGGAAGATGCTAAACCTGTGGGAACATCGATGGCTACTAGATGTAAATTGACTAAGGAAGATGAAACTACAGAGGTGAACCAAACACTGTATCGATCAATGATTGGTAAGCTAATGTAAGTAGTTTATAGTAGACTAGACATAGCACATGTTGTGGGAATAGTTGCTAGATTTTCTACTAATCCTAGAGAATCACACATGATTGCTAATAAAATAATCTTAAGATACCCGAAGAAAATAGAGGACTATAGATGTTGATTGGGCTGGAAATGTGGATGACAGAAAAAGCACCACCGAAGGAGCATTATTCTATGGTGAAAGACTTGTTACTTAGATAAGTAAGAAACAGATTTGCATTTCTCAGTCAATAGTCGAAGTAGAGTATGTTGCTACTGCTACAAACTGTTCAAACATTGCATATATTAAACAAGTTCTAGAAAGTATGAATGAGATAATCACTGAGCCAGTGATTATATACTGTGATAACACCAGTGCAATAAACATTTCAAAGAATCTAGTGATGCACTCTAAAACAAAGCATATATCAATAAAGTATCACTACTTGAGAGAACAAGTACAGGAGAAGCAATTTAAACTAAAGTTTGTTACATCAAAAGAACAACTTGCAGATATATTTACAAAAGCTCTACCGAAGGTCACATTTGGGTACTTGAGGACTAGACTTGGGGTTTGTCCCCTGTCTACCAGTCACTAAGGTGATTCAGATGTTGCATTAGCCTAATCTTATCAGAAGATCATACATGTTGATGTAGCATAGTTCACACTTTGAATCATGTCTAAAGCTATGAAAGGTACTGGAACAGATTGGAATATCAATATAGAGAGATACAGAGTATGCATTGGACAACAAAGAGTTACTTGGCTACTTAAGAGCTATTTATTTATTTTTTTCTTTGGCATTTTTGTCAAAGAGAGCGATAATCAATATGAAACAATATGCACTGATGAGAACTATCTGAGGGAGAGACAAATTGAAGAAAGGGAGAGGACTATAAATCAATTACTGAGAACAGAAGTAGGAACATGAGAGTTGAAAAGAGCATATCTGAAAATACCATTATCTCAATGTTATTGAGTAACGTAGTGATTAAACATATTAAGCTAGGGAGAAATTGTACAACATTTATTCACAAAGTTTTAGAATACATGTTTGGTATGTGTATGGTATATTTCATATTACTTGAGTTGCCATCAATGCCAAAGGGAGAGATTGATGAACTACAACTGATTTAGAACATGATTGAAGGATCTTTGATTTGAGATCACCGAGAAGATTGATTAGATATGTAATATGATTGAATCAATATTATGTTGTCATTGATGTCAACTAGTTTGACAACACTTATCTTGTAAGTTACTATACTGATACATCTGTAGAGAAGGAGTGAAAGAGATGAAGAATAGAAATATCTGCATGAGGAAGATGGATATGATAGATAAGGATATGGAAAACATTAAGTAACTTGTTGATGAGTCTATGACTTGATTATGTTTCATTCATCTATGATGAGAAAAAGAGCTGAAAGACACAAAGCAGTGTTGTCGATTGATGAAGCATTTCAGTATACACCAATGGAGTGTAGTGTATACTGAGCATAGTACCAACTGAGCATGTGTTCATTGACGCATTTCTTTATTAACCAAGAAGAACAAAATGAACTAAATGATTAGTTTAGCTGATAAGATTGATGAGCTGGAAAGTGTATGAATTCAAGGTAATAGATAAAGTTTGTTACACAGATCGATGGCTGACAAAATTTAGGAAAGATCTATAGGATGAGAATCAAATGTGTTATTGACACAACTATCAAGGTATGTTTAAGAGGAAAAATTAGTGAAGATGATTAAGCGGTAAAATCTGATGGAGCTGAAGAAAATGATTTACATGTCTATATAAGAGACTATAGATTTCACAATGAGCGTGATGCTGGGAGAGAAGGAAACTGCAGAATCATCACGTGAACAAGTTTTCATGCATTCTGATCATACTGGTTAAGGAGAACCCTGATGTAGAGCATTACCGAGCGACAAAGAGTGATTACCGACAGATAGTAAGTTGATATATTGTTGAATCAGAAATGTTACATTGATCAGAAAGATTTGTATGATCTGAACATTGATCTATAATTTGCAATTGAAGTTGTATTAAGTCAGATCACCTACTATTACATATTTAACCATTGTACACCGTCAAATCTCTTAACTGAGTGGATTAAGAAAGTCTTATTATGTATCATTCATAGAATGAACATTGTTATCCTGTCAACCCTAGAGTGACTGCTCGTTGGATGATAACAGTTAGTCTTAAATCCTTTAACAAGGTCACACCTAACAGTGTGTTTGTAACCTTTAATAGGGTTGGGTCTTCACCGACCTCACTTCAGAAGAGTGAACATTTTTGGGTTGCTGGTCCCAGGTGGTTTTTCCCTTCACAGGGTTTCCACATTAAATCTCTTGTGTTATGTGTTGATTTTGATGTTTGTTTTGATGTCATATTTACATGTTGCATATTTGATTTGATCGGTAACTGCTATAAGTTTTAGACTGATAATCGGTAAATGCACAGACAGTAAAAGTATTTTAAGTTACCGAGCAGCAAAAATTGAAGTATTTGTTTTTGAATTATACATTTTGAATTGGGATAGTGATTAACTGATTCACCCCCCTCTCAGTTATTCTAACAATGAATTTCTTAACCTATAATAATATTGTACATGTTTAAAAAAATAATATATAATTAGATTTGATTTTTTTAAATCTATATAAGATTTGTGAGGTAGTTTAGATTCACACTTCTTGAGTTGAATCTAAAGTAAAATAAATTGACCAAATGTGAAAGACAACATTCATCAAATCCCAAATATTCATCTTATCTTTATGAACAATTCTAAATTATTAACAAATCATATTTTGTCATCCATGTATTTTTTCAACTATATATGGATATGGATATGTATATCTATATCTATATATAGAATTTAAAAACATATATTTTATTTCCAAGATCTTATCTAACTATTTTTGAATATTTATGTTATATATTTACATGTATATACTATTAATCATTATTTAAAAATTATTTTAAATATTCTATGCTCCTCTAGAGATTAAAATGCACAATAAATACACTATTTTCTATACCATTAATGAATAAGTACTTGTCAAATATAAAGATCTAATATAATTTTTTGCACTATAGCACACACAATATTATCATTTGGAAATAAAATTTAAAGATAAATCTAATGAGTCATCACTTATCATAGAAAAAGATGATAATAAAATTATTATGGAGTTATTTTAATCATTTTTATGTATGTTGAAAAAATTTAATTGTGAAATAAAAGGTAAATGAAAAATCTAATTGAGTCATCACTTTTGTCACAAAAGGATGAGAACAAAATTAAGATCGAAGAGTTATTTCAATCATTTCCATGTATGTTGAAAAAATTTAATATATAATTAGAATCATAAATGAATCATTATAATAGCATAATTGGACACAAGTCAAGAATTCAAAAAATTTCTTTTTAGATAATTTTTCTTAAGATAATTTCTTTTGAATAGAAAACACAAACTTTAATGAGTGACTTTTAGAAATGACATATGAATTAAAATTTGAATACAAATTATACAAAAATCATACATTAATAATTTAGAATTGTAAAAATGAGTCTTTAATTCTCATGTACATTTTAAAAAGTTAGTAAATAATCACAATCATTGATGATCATTATAATAGAATGATGAGACATGAATAAAGAATTCAAAAAATTAATTTTTAGATAACATTTCCTCATATAATTTATTTAAAAAATAAAAGACAAATTGCTATGATTGACATTTAGAAGGGACAAACAAATTAAAATTCAAAAAATGAAAATTATATAAAATTCATACATTAATAATTTAGAAGTGTATGGGAGAACTTTTTAACATATAAAAATACAATGCATAGTCTTTAATTTTTACTTGTGAATTTTTTCTCTTAATTTTTTTATCTCGAAGAGAATAAAATAAGGGAAAAGAGTTAAATAATAATATTAAAAATTCATTGATAAATATACATATAATAGTAACTTTTATTTTATGAATAGGTCATTTCTATTATATAATAATTAAAATTACACTATTTACAAAAAAAAAAGTAGCACATATCCACTCTACAAGAGTCAATCAGGAAGAGCCTGAAAAGTCAAATGAAAGCCATAAACATAAAAAGAATGGAGAAACAACACCAAACCATTTAAATGGTTCTTGCGCTCTGACTATTTCTTCTATAGAAAGGAGAATAAAGAAGGTTGGTCCATATGATAATAACTTTGATTACAATAATATTAATAAAAATATATTACAACAAGCAATAATAATAGTCATTTCTATTACGACTCTTAATTTAGAAATGAAATAACTTCTTCTTTCTTTTTCTATTGGCATCGACAGAGCTAGTTGATACAGAGTAGAAGGAACAATATGGAGAAGCTAATTGATCTTTAATGTCAACAAAAAAAATTAGACTGGAATGCAACACCAGTGGAAGGAAACGATGAATTCCTAGATATAAACTTTGTAATAGTTAATTTACTCACCTCTGCTGCATTCGTAATCACATGAAACATAAGCCACCTGACCCACAAATCCCCACTCCTAACTCAAAACTCATGTATTCTATGAAGTTGAGAGTCTTCAATGTCTAACTCCCGATCAACACCGTCCAACCGACAAGATTGATGTTAACGTCCAAGAACAAATACATGATGACTGTGCAAGAGTACACCATCTACGACCTCCTAGAAATGTCTGAATTGACTCTACTGACACTTGGCAATTGTGGATAGTGGTATAGTTCAATTAGTTTTATGGTTGATGATCAATTAGGGTTAGACTTAAGGTTAGGTTAGTATTGGGTTTCAATAAGATAAATATTTAAGTTATGATTAGGGTTAAACTTAATTATAGTTAGGGTTTAATTATAGATATATTTCAATGATTGTGAGGGTTTAGTTATAGTTAGGGCTAGGACTATAGTTCAATTAGGTACATAATTAGGGTTATGAATTAATTAATATGAGTATTAACATTTCATTAAGATTAATCTTTAAGTAGGGTTACATTTTTACCTAGGATTCAAATAGGATTATGGTTTAATTAGGGCAAGCATTAAGTGTAGGGTTACGTTCAATTATAATTAGATTAGATTTTGACTTTGAGGTAGGGTTTACTTAGCGTTAGGGTTAAGGTTAAGGTTAGAATAGGGTTAGGATTATAACACACACATATATATCTTAAATTTGATAATATCATATTGATACTCTTAAAAGAGTTATTTTGTTGTCATTAGTTTTGTTAAAGTCATATTGATTGTCAAAGGCAGTCGGTAAAGGAAGAGACAATTTCAGTAAAGTGAATAAGGAACATGCACTGAAAAGGCATGTCAAGCACCGAATAGTTATCGAGTTACAACAATTATCAAGCCAATCTTATACATGTTATCAAGTAGAACAAAACATATTACCGAGTAGCACAAGCTGACATAATAGATACATTGAATCTAGACACAAAGTATAAAATGTTTTACAGATCTCGAGGAGATTGTCTGGTAATACATTGGAGATTTAAACATGATGATTTTGTATGATTAAAAGGTAAGATCCACAAATAAAAATTAAATTTAATATATGCATTGGCGATGTAACCATTGGCATCACCATTTAAGGAGAATATTTAAAAATGTTTCTACCGCTTCTAGTTCGAGTATAAATGGATCAGAGTATGAAGATCAGAGTGTAAGTGAGAGAGTGAGCAGAGAAATTATAGAGAGTAGGGTGATGATCACTTAGTGATAAGTGTGAAGGTGATAAGAAGTTGAAGCTACTGAGTAATAGAGAAGAAAGAGAATAGTTATGATTGTGATTCAAAGTTAAAGAGAATTGTGAGTGGATTACAGTATGAGTTAAATTAATATTGAGGATATTGAGTCTGATAAAAATATGTTGATGCAAGCATTACAAATATTTTTTTTTTACTGATTATAGTGTAATCAGGATTGTAAAAATACTTAACTGAGTAGGACTTAATAGGTCTTAAATTGTAAATCTTATAACTAGGTACATCTCTTCTATTAGAGTTGTAAAATCCTTTAGCAAGGTAGACTGAATAATTTTTTATACTCTTAGTAGGGTAAATACTCTTAACAGGGTAAGCTATAAAAAATAACTAATTTTGTATCTCTAATAGAGAAAATTTTTTACTGCAATAGTGAAGTATTGTGGGTGTCATCCCCACCATATTTCTTTCCTTTGACCAAGGATTTTTGTGAGACCAAAAATTATGGTGTTATGAGTTATGTTTCATAGTTATGATTTATATGTTTTATGTTGATATTTGCAAAGTTTACAATTCAGTGAATGGTTAAAAAGAAGATAAAAGTTTTTGGAGTACTGATTCATCCCTCCCCTCTTAGTGCTTAAATTTCCATAATTATTCCAATAACTGGTATTAGAGAAGAGTCTCTTATTCATAAGTTTAACCACTTGAGAGAAATATTTGAAGGAATGGAAAGCTACAGGTATGAAAAAGTGTTTGATAACATGAACATGGAACTAAAGATTGCAAATGACTAGATTGATGAACTAAGGAGGAAACTGAAGCATTCACTTAATAAGAGAAAGGAGCTAGCCCCATCAATTAAAAGATGCATAAGATTAGGTTGAAGAACTCAAGAAGAAAAATCAAAGGGAAGTTTGTCTGATGAATTTGAAGCTATCATATCAGAACTGATTGAAAAGAACAAAAACCTAAATGATCAGGTAAAAGCATTGAAAAGAGCACAAGAAGCTCAACCGGTAAGAATATGTGAAGTCTTGGAACAAAAAAGGAAAGATGAAGATGATAAAATAATAGTTGAAGATGAGAGAAGGAAGATGAGTGCAAGGCTGAATGAGAAAGATGTTGAGATACAAAGGTTGACATAAAATCACTATAATATGACAGATCAACTAATTGATACTAATCAGGAGATTGCAAGGAAAGTTGAAGACATTACTAGACTGAGATTAGAGAATGAACATCTAAGCAATGAACTAAAATCTGAAAAGGATGCAAATGAAATTTTGAAAAGGAATGAAGAAAAAATAAGGATAATGGACAAACAACTTAAAGGTCAGAGACAACTGAGAGATACTATTGGAATTGGATTTACTAAAAACAATACTACTAAGAAGGGTGATTCCTGAAATCAAGCAACCAACCGAGATACTACTACCCCACCTAAGATAAAGAAGCCTACTTGTTATCATTGTGGGAAAATAGGTCATACAACTAATGTCTGCAGGAGAAAATGAGCTAAACCACTGAGTATTCCTAAATTTGATGGTTATTATTACAATTGAAATAGGTATGGTCACAAAGCATTTGAGTGTAGATCAAGGATTTCTATAAGTACAAGGAAGCCAAACTTCAATGTTTAACGCAATAATTGTAATAGATATGGTCACAAGTTTGAAGAATGCAAGTCACAAAGGAAGAATGTGAAATGGGTACCTAACTGACATGATATTGCAAATAACTGACAAGGTTCAACTATACCATGGGACTAAAATAAAAGAATTTCATGTACAACATGTGGGATATTTGGACACATTGCTGCAAATTACATTTTAATGCATGGAAGGAACAATAGAAGGCCATGGAGAAATCTTGGAATGGTATGTTTTCATTATCATAAGGTCGGTGACTTAGCTAAAGATTATCGGTATTGAGCCAAAGCTACAACTGAGAAAGGACCTTGAGTGAAACTATTCAAGTAAATGTTGATGAAATAAGAGAACATATGAATATAATATGGAGAAGAAAGTCTCTAGATGATGGAACTACACTTGGAACAATTGATGGCACCCCATCCTCCAGATCAAGTGCACCTACCTTCACTTAATCAGTCAAAGGCATGTGTAGAAAATGAGAACCAAAATTCAATCTTAAATTCATTCCTAACATTCATGCAAAGGTCCATATGAGCATATTTAGATGCATTTCGATATATATTTTTGATTGTAGGAAAAAATAGGTTTTAAAGGGGACCTGAAACCCCATACAAGCTAGAATAAAAGTTTATCATTAAAGGACACTAAAAAGAGACATGACTGGGGACTAGTCTGCTATAACTAAAACTAGCAAAACAACCTAAAAAAACCAAAAATCAAAGACCAGCAAAAAATCGACAGGTAGCCAGTACCAGGAACCCAAAGCACTAGACAAACTCCTTGCGAGTCTCATCAGCTTCCTGCTTCACCTCAAATATCTTATTTATCATTGCATTGAAATCAGAGAGCTCCAGGATTCTTTCTAGAATCTTCCTCCTTTTCACCGATCTTGTGCATTTTCCCGAGCCTTCCTCTTTTAGGTCCTTAGTATTCTCATCAGGTTTCTTGCTAGGGGAGCCAACATCCAACTCAACTTTAATGGTCATAAAACAATCCATGGTTGAACCCATGAAATTGTTGTTGTCATGCATATGTTTTTTCATTGCTTTCTCCATAGTTTCCATTCTAGCTTGCATTTCCTGCATTTCCATGATATATGTTTTGAAGTTAACATATCATATTTTGATCGGTGAGAGTCTATGTTATTTTTTTTCATTTGGTGAAAGAAAGTGTAATTGGTAATCGATGAAAAATGGAGTCAGTGACATTATTAAATGCTAAAATTATAGCCGTAAGAAACCCTAATCGAGGAAAAGGTATAAATATATCCTTTTTTATTTTATTTTTACCTTATGTTTTTAAGAGCATTTGAGCACTTTGTAAAAATGAGTCCCCCAACAACATTCAAGTGATTAATCAAGAAGATCTAAGCATAAGAAGACACATTTGAGTGATTTCTGGTGTTTTCCTGAGTTGTGTGAGCACGATCAAGTTGATATTAAAATGAAACCCTACTTCAATCGAGTGATTATATCTGTGAAGCAATGTCACCTAAAGTTCAAGACCCTATTGTCATAGAGAAGATTGATCCAGTCAATTTGAAGTATAAGCTAATACTAGCTAAAGCCACCAAAACTAAAAAGATGGGAGCCCTATCTTTGATCCCTCCAAGAGTAATTATGATTGAAGACATTTGTACCTTCATCCATTGCAAGATCGAGGAGATTTGTGAAGCTAAAATTGATACATCATACTAGAATCTATGTGTTAATGGGAAACTGAAAGACACACACATCCATTTGGAAACCAAGGGTTGGATGCATGCAATGCATGTACCGAGTGTGTTCAAAATGGAATGGATGAGAATTGTATTGAGCTGAGTTCATGACCAATTCATGTGGTTTGATGCACAAATCAAGATTAAAAAGGATGTGTTATGTATTGTGTCTGGTTATCCAATCGGTGATAGCCCAAAAGCACATAAGAAAATGAACAAGAACAAACTTTTTGAGCTGACACTAGAAAAATAGGGTGGAACAAGTCTCAAATTGTCTACTATTGATGATCCTGAATTGAGATTTGCATGTAATGTGATATCCTACCTAATCTTTCAATCCTCCTGGGTAGATAGTGTACCATGTGGAGCTATGGACACAGCCTAAAAGATAGTCAAGAAAGATATGAAGATCGATCTATGTGAGATCCTACTGAAGTAGTTTTATGACAACATGAACACCATCAAGAAAGAAAAGACCAACACTTTGAAGTTCAGTTCATTGTTGGTATGTATATTTTACTACTTTCAGAACTTTTTCCCATTAATCGATAATGTGGAATGGAGTATGGATAAACCGATCATATATTAGACAAATGAGTTCATTTCAAAGTTTAGGAG